>OV651816.1:53874530-53944529 GCA_927349885.1 Psylliodes chrysocephalus
ATTCTATATGATTTCGATGATTTCGCCGAAATGATCATATAAAATTTCCAACAAACGATCGTTATTATTGTGATATTTCGAAGTTTTCTCTGCTTGTTTCCTACTCTCAGTACACTATAATAAAATGTTTAATAATTAGATTAGAACGTTACCTACTCAGTTTATATATTTACATCTATTTGGTCGTTAAAATGTGGTTACTAAATCAGACCTTTTGTGATATTGATCATTCTTTAAAATTAGTACAATAATACTAAGTAGATTAAAAAAGACGGCGTAACTTCCCTTTTAGAATATATATTTATCAAAACAAATCTGTTGGTTAAATATGTTATAATTTTTTTCTAGATAAATAACACTGATCCTAACCAACAGGCCAATTATTCACATTTATGTAGAAATAATGACACTCAAAAATCAATACCACACAATTTATTGTATGATTACTAAGCGACTAGTTTCGGCATTATTGGGCCATCTTCAGACAAAAATATCCATTGTAGGAAAAGAAGAAAATAGTAATATTGCATATTCGGTTGCATACTTACAAACAATGGTGTTGTTTGTAAGTATACAACATTTATAAATTCATAAATTATGACAATTTTTTTTATGGTCTGCATAAATCTCTAATTTCACCATATTATATAGATAACATGCATGGACGTTACACAATTCTATAGAAAGGGGTAAATTTAGAAAAAAAATTAGAATATTTGTTTGTTGGAAAACAAAGAAAATGAAAAATTAAAGAGCAATACAAATTAACAAGTCTCTAATAAATAAAATAACCCAACAAAAAGGACAAGAACTAAAATAAAAAAAACTTTAAACACATTTTTAAAAAACAAACAGAAGGTGTGATATAAACGAAAAATATGAACAAGAAGACACAACCATACATAATAAAAAAATAAAAATTTATAAAAACACAAAAACATAAAAAACTCACTCAAACACGTCGACGAACACAAAAAAATACACTAGGAAAATATACATAAATACAAGGTGACGCAAAATCAAGTACCCTATAGAATGTTGTCATGGTTTCGTTTGTAGTTGACATCTGTTCTAGTTTTTTTGTCAGTTGCAAAGTAGATACTTGGGAAATTCATTATTAATCGATATACGCCTCGAGAACGTGCCGAAATCGTAAAATTTTTTTGTCAAAATAATTCGTCGATTATCAGAATTTTTCCTGGACGCCTTATCTCGAACAACGTCTATATTGCATATCCGCCGAGGTATCCCGATTTAAGGAGGTCCTTTCGTCACCAATGTTAAATAAAAAATATTAGATTATGACTAAAATTAATTTTTTTCTAATAGTAGATGTCCTTATTTATCTAATAGTGAACTTTTAACTATACCTTACCGTGCAAATTTTTGAGAAATTTTTTTTTTTTTAATGTGTGTGTGTACAGTGTCTTATGAGAAAGTAAGACTTCAACAACAATTTTCGAATTATAGTTAATTTTACTATTATTTATTGATTAGATGGAGTAGAAAAAAACCAAAAATAAGGTTTTTGAAATATTTAGGTTTTGTTTTTTACAATAAAATATATAGGTTACCGTGGAGTTTATTGAGAAATTATTATTAAAAAATCACAAAAAATTTTCAACTAGGATACTTGAAAATTTTTTGTGATTTTTTAATATTAATTTCTCAATAAGTTCCACGGTTTACTATATATATTTTATTGTATAAAACAAAATCTAAATATTTCAAAAACCTTATTTTTAGTTTTTTTCTACTCCATCTAATCAATAAATAATAGTATAATTCGAGAATTGTTGTTGAGGACTTACTTTCTCGCGAGGCACTGTACAAATACTCACATTTAAAAAAAAAATTTTTCAAAAATTTGCAAGGTAAGGTATAGTTAAAAGTAGAGTATTAGATAAATATGGACTTCAACTATTAGAAAAAAATTAATTTTAGTCATAATCTAATAACTTTTTTTTTAACATTTGAGGCGAGAGGTGTGGCGAAAGGACCTCCTTAACTGTTCCAGACTTTTGGTTATGGAGTTACCTCAAAGATAGGACATTTGTAAATAATCCTCGAACACTAGAAGCATTAAAAGACAACATCCGAGAAGAAATTAATAGAATACCACCTGAAATGGTGGAGAAAGTTAATAAAAATGCTTTAAAAAGAGCTCATTATTGCATTAATGTTGGGGTGGCTATTTGGTCGATATTGTTTTTAGTGTGTAACAAAACAAATTTTTAGAGTTTAAATAAATATTTTTCATTTATAATATTACTGTGTTTTAATTAATCTTACTTTTATATAAAAAACAAATAGGGGACTTTATTTTGCGCCACCTTGTATATACTATATACGCTGCTTAATTTTTCTTCTGGAGTAATGGGCCTCCAAAGGTTGAAATTTTTTTTATAAAATTTTGTACCGCTTTTTTAAGAGATGCAAAGCTGAATTTTTTCCTATCGCCACCTCGGTTTTCTTTGGTTATTGTTCCAGAAACAAAAGATCTTTTTAGAACTCCTTGAGCTCGGTATGGTTTTATTCGCAATGATTTACTCCAAACAGGAGCATTTTGTTCTTCCTTGAAGGAATTCGATATTTAACAGTAAATTGCCTGCAGTTTTCTTTATTGTTGTTGCGTGGACGACGACGTTTTACAGCCGCAATCGTTACATTTTGTAGAATGAAGTTACTGGGTCAAGGGCGTAGATAAGAGGGGGGTAATGGGGGTAATTACCCCCCCCCCCCCCACCAAGCAATAGTCAACATCAAAAATTTTTTTAAATGTTATATTAATCAAAAATAGAAAGATAAAATAAATACAATAAAACAAAGAGTTTCTCAAACATTGTCATCTAAAATAATAATATTCCTGCAAATTGAAAATTAAAATTTATATACAGGGTCCCATTAGTTCGTAATTGTTCAATATTTCAATTTGTGTTATTGCAAACAAGTTTTAGTAAAAGTTATATGGATTTGAAAAATACATACTTTAAAAATATTTTTGGATATACAGGGTGTTGCGTTTTTGCCTGACAAATAAAAATTTATGTTTTTTAACACCCTATATTTTAATTTATTTTCAGAATGACTTGGAAATTTAACCTTAGAATGTTTTTAAAAAATATTACATATTTTCATAATTTAGGTAGGTTTAAATTAATTTCAAAATTGTTTAATATACAAACTTATAAAATACTAAGCTAACGAATAGAGATGATACAACTGATTTATTCTATACAGAGTGTTTTGAAACATGTCTTAAATATGGCTAATTTTAAGTTCAATTTACTCAATTTTTTTCAAATGCAACACACTGTATTTTCATTCTTTATTCGCTCCGTGCGTGACAGCATCGCCAACTATTTTATGAACTAACAACGATATTTGCGTATACTGGCAATACAATTTTTAATAGAATTCGTAATTAAAAAATATTTTAATAAAAGTATATGGATTTGTAAAACAAGTGAAAAAATGAATCTATTATTATTATTATATATTTTTATTACTTCAGCTAAAAAAAAAGTAGTATAATCAATAAAAATCAATAATAAAACAGAGACAGGTATTTACGAGAAAATGTATGAGATGTTGCCTAAGCCTAATAAGATATCATTGAAGAATAGGTAAATAATGTCAAAATAAAAACTTTACCATTATATAATAACGTAGAATCAAAACGTATTAAAAAAATATTTGGTATATTTGCGATTGTAATTTTTATATTTTCTTCATTTTTAGTTCGAAAGAACCCATAGAAATTAATGATTAAATTGATTTACTATCAATAAGTCACAAGATTACATTTCAGCCATATACACAATAATCAAAGGCAGAAATCTAATCCTTGCTAAACATTTAAAATTTAGGGATGTTGAAGAACATCGTAAAATAATAATTTATTGTTTATTTAAAACCTTTCAATTTTCTGTGGTGTATTATTTCCAGTATTACAAAAATAAAGGTTTTTTCTTATTATTATACAGCTATCCATTTATTTATTTGATTTAATTTAATTTCCATTTTGCTACTGAAAATTTACATAATTTACAGTTTTTTGCTAGTATTTTTACAATTTCCAACATAGCAACTTCGGTTGCTCATTTTATTAACCTGAATATTATTTCTATGAGATTTTTGTTCGTAATGCATATCTTACACTCTTACGCAACTGCCCCCCCCCCCCCCCCCCAATCGATGCCCATGATAACATGACGAATAGTAAGAATAAATGAGTCCATAAATTTCAAACTCCCGTATGTCCAACGAAGTGCAAACGAAGATAAGAGCGAATTTCATATTAATAATTTTTTATTGAATTTTGTAATAGATGTTGCATTACAATTCGCTACAAGTGACTGTTTATGACATATTTTATAACAAAACTATCATTAAATACTTAGTAATAATGTGTAAAATCTGATTTAATTGTGGACTTATAGTTGTCTGAAAAATACGGCTTTGACTTATCGTAGTTTGAAAAATAACCCATTGGATATATTGGATTTTGAAACAAACAAGTTGGACTTATCGTTGTTTGATAAAACATAGTGTTACGAAGACGGACTCAGAACATTTTTTGTTATTATACCTAAAAAAAAACACACTAACATTAATAACGCCTTTTCAGGATAATAAAATTGTTGCTATTTTGAAACCAAAAACATAACCAGATTAAATGTAAATTAAAATTGAAATATAAGAAACAAATTAGAAATTAAACAATTAAACAAATTGTAGGATTTTCAAAACTAAATTGAAATACAACAAATAAATTAAAAATTAAACAAAAACTATGACTTCCAATCACTTAAAATTTAAATACAACAAATAAAATTCAAAATTAAACCAAATCTACAACTTCTTGTAGTAAATAATCTGAAGAGTCATTCATTGTCTCTTCAACTTCACCAGGTCCTAGTGTTATAATATCTTTATAAAATTTTAAGTTCGCAGTAGTTTGCCAATCATTGCCGTAATGTTTTTTCACTAGTTTATCTACATCTTCCAATTTAGCAGCTTTTACCTGACTACCAAGGGGGACAGGCCTAGGCATGAAGTCTGTGAGCTTTTTCCCTTTTTTCATCAAAGAAGCAGGATTTAACAAATCACTGCGGTAAGATATTTCCCCTCGTACAAAAATTTCTTTAGCCCTGCGACACAAAATATTCCTCTTACACTTGTTTATCTGAAAATGCCAATTGTGCGTGATTTTCAATAAGTTCTTACATTCAGATTTCCAATTCAAGACAGCAATGTCCGATGTAACATTATGAACAGTTGCATGCTCGGATATAATGTCAATATACTCTTTAGGAAGCATAATGCACTCTCTGCGCCGGATTTGTTTTTCAGTAAAAGCAAATACCCTATCTGGGGCAAAAATGAATGTCCTGTAACAGGAAATATTAACTGAACTTCAGAAATAGATGTTTTGGTTTCATGCAACCATTTCATGCATGAAAAATGGTAAAACTTTAAATTTAAATAGTAAGTACTTAAAATTTATATTAAGAGCTTAAACTTGGAGAGAATTTCTTTTTCTATATGTAGATTAATATTTTGCTTGAGCACCGAAAAAAAAACAAAATTTTTCGGAAATAAACACCCTAATAGATATAGCTGGCGTGAGTAATAGGTAGCTTGATCGGAGATCTTTGGAAGTGGTAGGTTTTTTGGCAGTCAAAACTTACAATCTAAACTTGGATTGTAATGAAGTCAATTTTCATTATTATTTTTTTTTAACTAATTCCGGGTATTAATTTCGATTTTTACTTAATTTTAACTTCGTGGATATACCCTGTATATCATCAGTTTTAATCGCTGTTCAAACCATCGTCGAGGAACTTTGCGCGCGCGTTTTAATGGTGGGATTTTCTGATGTGGAAGGGATGCGACGACTAAACGTGGTCCGAGATGGAAAATGGAAATAAAATTTTTAGTTCCTAATATACCGATTTATCGAACAGACTTGCTTTTACACCGTCAAATTGAATAGTCGATTAAACGCTAGATACGATTCCGAAATTTATTTCACGCCGCGAATTTACCGAAAGGTAAAGTTTGTTGTCATTTTTTTTTTATAATTTCTTTCTTGCCAGAGTCTTTAAGCCGTGCTATTTGAAACCGATTTAATTTGATTTATTTTTAAATAACAATATTCCGTGTTGAGTTAGGAATTGGAATTTGTTTTGATTGAGAAATACTTTAATTTATTCTTGTTAGAATACACCGTTCTTTATAAATTTCATTTTAGTTTATTTAAAGTCTTAACCGTTAAACAATTTATATTTTTTATTCAATCGTAGATATAGTCGTATAGTTAATTTTTCCTACTACTGGAAATTTCTGTGAATAAATAATAAATTTCATTTTAGTTTATTTAAAGTTTTGACCGTTAAACAATTTATTTTTCATTCGATCGTAGATATAGTCGTATAGTTAACTTTTCCTACTACTGGAAATTTCCGCGAATAACTAATAAATTTCATTTTAGTTTATTTAAAGTTCTAACTGTAAATAATTTATTTTCATTTGATTGTAAATATAGTCGTATAGTTAATTTTTCCTACTAGTGGAAATTTATGTGAATAAATTATAAATTTAATTTTAGTTTATTTGAAGGCATAACCGTTAAATAATTTATTTTTCATTTAATCGTAAATATAGACTTATAGTTAATTTTTCCTACTGCAGGAAATTTCCGTGAACAAATAATACAGTTTATTAAAAACATTATCCAATAAATAATTGATTGGAACTGTTTGGGAATTGTCTAATGTTTTGATTGGTTATATTTGTAGAATTGCGACGAGGCATTTTCGTTTGTTTTATCCTCCGAACTGCAAATTTTAAGAGAATTTAAATAGCATCATTCCCAGTTTGAAGCGGCTCGTGATTACGATCGCTTCATCCAGAGATAAGGTGTTATCCCGGCTATTAGTTCATTTTATATCTAAAAATTCATTTGCGTAAGTCTCCGTTATTTTAACAGAACTAAAATAGTATCATTCCCCTGTCTGAAGCGGCTCGTGATTACGATCGTCTCATTCAGAGATAATGTGCTATCCCGGTTATTAGTTTATTTTCAGTCTGAAACCCTCATTTGCGTTAGTCTCCGTTATTGTAAGTGAATTCAAATAGTATCATTCCCCTGTCTGAAGGGGCTCGTGATTACGATCGCCTCATTCAGAGGTAACGTGTTATCCCGGTTATTAAATTTATTTTTATGTAAAACTCCGTTATTTAATTGACATTAAATAGTATCATTCCCCAGTTTGAAGCGGCTCGTGATTACGATCGCTTCACTCAGAGATAATGTACTATCCCGGTTGTTAGTTGGTTTTACTTTCCAACCACTAGTGAGTAAACCTCTTATAGGGTCCCGGTTTCAGCCCTGGAATTAGTATTGTCCCGAACCTGTCTCCTCGCATTCTCTGCAACCGCATATGATATTTTGCTTTACCGAAGCATTCAATTACATTTGTTTGTAAATACCGATTAGAAAATTTAACAGTTAATTTTTGCTACGACCGAAATAATACTTCCGAACGAAATAGCAAGTTACATTTTTAACTCAACAACAGAATAGACAATTCAATAATAAACTTTTACTGCGACCGTGATAATTACAAGTATTGATTTCATTTTTTTTCTTTACGTCTGATTGAGACTACTCGAAAGTCATTTCCGTCCTTTTTGTTTGTTTATTTTTGTTCAGGGTTTGTACATATTACCGTGAGGGTGGGCGTTGAAATACATAAATTTATTCCTCTTCTTTTGTAAATACTTTAAAATAATATGTGTCAATGTTAACTGGCCGTATTACTGGTTGTTAATTCCTAAATTTATTTCCCCCTTATACTTCAGCTAGTGATTAATTCTGTACCAGCCCAAGCAACGATTAAAGCCCGTTACTTGTGGCCTACTATTACCTGTGTCTAAGTGACCTTTGACCCCTGGAATTTTTCATCTCCATCTGTAGCTACTCGAGTACTTTCGACGCCGTTTCGAAAGTTCGTGGAGTAAACCATCACCAAAAATCTGGCGCTCGAGAACTGCCCGTAACCAGCGTCATTCGTAAGGAACCGTTTTCTCTGTGGCGAGAAAACCCCTTACAGGATTCTCATCTTTCAGTAAGATGCAAAAGGCTTTTGCTCGTAGTCTATGAAATCCTATGTTCTGTACGCAATTTTTGCTTTTCAGCTACATTAGTAGTCAATTTAAAACATTCAATTGTAGGCACGTTGAACAGACAACTTGGCGAGGCGAACCAAACCCTATATTAAAAGATGTAGTAAATACTTTTCTAAAAAATCCTATTTTTACTTCATATCCTGAGAGTGCTTCATCGTTATACATTCGATACATTTTGATTATGTTTATTTCAAGTGCTAAATATATACGCTGCTTAATTTTTCCTCTGGAGTAATGGGCCTCCAAAGGTTGAAATTTTTTTATAAAATTTTGTACCACTTCTTTACGAGATGCAAAGTTGAATTTTTTCCTATCGCCACCTCGGTTTTCTTTGGCTATTGATCCAGAAACAAAAGATCTTTTTAGAACTCCTTGAGCTCGGTATGGTTTTATTCGCAATATGTTAAAAAATGATTTACTGCAAACAGAACATTTTGTTCTTCCTTGAAGGAATTCGATATTTAACAGTAAATTGCCTGCAGTTTTCTTTATTGTTGTTGCGTGGGCGATGACGTTTTACAGCCGTAATCGTTACATTTTGTCGAATGAAGTTGTCTTGGTCTATTTTATTAACAGAAGAGTAAAACTTTTTACGAAAAAAGGAAACGTCATTTTCCTTATAAAAAATATTTTGAACCCTACTAAAACACAAAAACATACATTTCGGCGATTTCGAGAGAATTTGTAGGTGTAGGTAGCGAAAACGTACCAGTATTTCGGGAGAGGTTCGCCCCTCGCTTTCAGCGATGCCAAACGGCATCACTGGGCGCTAATGGATTAAGCATTATATATTATAGGGTTAAGTAAGAATTATGTATTTAAAATTTTTTTTTTTTTTTTTCATAATTTTATGATGAAAGATATTCTTCTTTTGATGTTATATGGCAATTCTGAAATGTTCCTATTGTCTATTCTTTTGAAATCGTAGAATAAGTACCTAGTTATCTGCCTTTAATTGTGTTTAATAATAATATTAATAATGTTTAAGCTATTCAGTTTGAAAACACAGTAACAATATACAGAGTTGCTTTATGCGTTTTCAAACTTGATAGTTTAAAAATAACAATCTTGACACCAGTGGCGGTTTGCCCGTAAGGGAACTTGGGCACGTGCCCTAGTATAATAAACCAAAAAACATAATAACTTACATATTTTATATTTTCCTCAATTATTATTTTAACTAATATTTAGCGCAAACCGCGTTGGCACGACACTGGACGACCGGGCGTTGAGCGACGTTCCAAGAATGCCGAAATTAAGTAGAATATAGGCACAGGGCACAGTAAATGTGTGCCTCTGTTGTTTTCTCTCTCATTATAACGCGAAAAACAAGGACAACGACAATGTCGCTTAGCAAGAGATGAACAGATGCGTTGTATTATAAGTCACAAGTGGGGGCGCTGTCCTCACGCTGTCCTGACGACACACGTGCCAATCAAATGCTATTGAAATGAGGACCAAGCAGCGGATGAAAAAGCTTGGGGGTGGATGGAAGGGTTTAGTAGGTTTCGATCCAGTTTAACAGGATGGGAACATATTCGACTCGGGCCTATTACTGCGTGCGTGTCCTCATCGTGACGTGCTGTACCGATGGTTTATTTGTTTACCTTCAACTTAGCTCTACCGTGTGGTTTTGCTAGTTGATATTTTGGAGCCGTACATTTCGGTAATCCGTTTGATAAGTGTGATATATAATTGTTATAATACGAAAGGTTTTGGAGTTTTTTGAAAACAATGGATCACACTGCAGACGGGCTTTCGGCGGCAATTCTGGAGGTATTAAGTGAACTAGGAATTGACAAAGTACCTGAAAAACTAATAGCTCAAAATTACGATGGTGCTTCCCTAATGAGTGGTATTGTTGGAGGGGTACAAGCTAAAATTAAAAACATCTATGCAAATACCCAATATATTAACTGCTACTCGCACCAATTAAATCTAATAATTGAAAAGTGTTGCTTAATAGATAAGGCTGTAAGAGTTTTTTTTGCCAATCTCTCTGCATTTTCTGCTTACTTCTCCCGCTCTACAAAAAGAACAAGCGTTTTGGATAGGGTTGTAAAAAAACGGTTACCTCGTTTGGCTCCTACACGGTGGAATTTTACATCAAAGTGTGTCAATACTATTTATGTTTATAAAGAGGATTTAATTATTGACATAGAATTCGATAAAAAAACCTATTAATCAGACTAAAGATTTGATAAATTTTTTGAAAGACATCGATTTTAATTTCTGGTTATTTTTCTTTAGCAAAGTAATGCCAAATTGCGATATACTTTTTGATCAATTGCAGAGTAGACAGCTCGATGCTCTCAAGATTAAGATAAACATATCAAATTTTGCAACAGCTATTCAAAATATTATAAATAATATAGACACGAAAATTCATGAAGAATGGCAATCACAAGACTCACAAGAACTAAACTTAAACACCAATCAGGTCCAAGTACAAGCAAGAAGAGACGGTTTGTTGAAAAGGAGAACCCCATTCCTAATTTAAGGATATGTAAGGAAATTTGTGATACAATAGTAGTGCAGGTAAATGAACGTTTTAGTTTTACTACTCACCTAACAATTGCAAGTTTATTTGATAGTGAAAAATTTAAAGACTATCGAGGTTGTTTTCTAAATGAGGACGTTAAAACTGTGTGTAGTTTATTTCCAAACGTTAACAGCTTAAAATTAAAAAACGAACTGTTCATACTTTACACTTGAGATGACTGTGCAACACAATGGGGCCGTACCGTTATTACAAATATTTTTTGAGAACAATTTGACAATTACATTTTCGGAATCTGTGGCGCTGCTAACTATCCTGTGTACAATTCCCATGACCACAGTGGAGAGTAAAATATGTATTAAAACATTTTTAAGGAACACTATGTGCCAAGATAGATTGTGCGCGTTAGCCATGTTATCCATCGAAAAAAACTTATTCGGTCCATTCCAATTTTTAATAATCTGGTCATCGATCACTTCGCTAGCCAAAAATCCAGAAGAATGGACTTCAACTATAAGAAATAGTACACAACTGCAGCGGTACCTAGCAGTACCCAGCAAACACACTTACGTACATAAGACGTACTATGTACGTACTGATGGGACGTAAAGTACGTACCATGTACGTACTTTACTGTACGAAGTACGTACATAGTACGTACATAATACGTACATTTTCCAAACGACGGTACGTACCTAGTACATACTTAAAGTACGTACTCTGTACGTACCTCATGTACGTACTGTGTACGTACTTAATGTACGTACTATGTTTGTACCTATTCCAATAGAGTATATATTTTAGACGTACTTTACATCCTTATTGGTACTTACTTATAATGTATAATGTACGTATTAGTGCAATAAAAAGAAAAGTAAACAAGTTAATTTGTATTTATTTAATTTTTTACATTAAAAGAATAATTTAAAATGTTTTGCTATCTTTTTGAAAGTTTTTAGGCTATCATCAGCTCCTCTTAGTCATCTCACAATTTCCTGTTCTACAAACTTCTTCTCTTTGTATTTGTTACTTTTTATAGCACCTTCTGCAAAGAAATAATATCAAATTAGAAACTTAACTTTGGTACTTTTTATAATAAAGAATATAATAAAAACAATACAACAAACAGATGTAGAGTAAAGTAAGCGATAGTTTCTACAGCTCAAAATTATCATTGTCAATATACTCCTGGATCCAAACCTATCTTATTTGTATCCACCTGTTTTGGCCTTATGCCTTTGAAATCCAATTCGTTCCTGCCACTGTTCTATAATATCGGAACTCCTATATTTCTTTTTGTTAAGCTAGATCTCCATCAGTTTTGAAGTCCAATGGTTGGAAGTACACAATTTCATTAGATACAAAAATAATTGTGACTAGATAGATGGGTTTTAATGCAACGACTTTATGAAAACTGGCATGCAAAAATAAAAAATTAAAACATCTTACCCACTTCAACTGCAGCGAATTATAATTTGTTGCCAGCTTATTAGTTATTAAGGCCAAGTTCAATGACAAGTGACGGCGACTTTTTTATCACAAGAAATACAGCTTTGAACGATAATATTTTCAAAAACTGTTTTCATAAATGGGTTCAAAAAACTGTAAAAAATGATGGAAAGTCTATGGTTTGTTTTACTTTTAATGCAAAATATTTTAATAAGTGATATTTAACAAATATTTAAAAGTTATGGACTTTCCATCATTTTTTATAGTATTTAAAAGTTAAAACGCAACATACATTCTTTTATTTTTGCCTAATTATTTCAGGATTCTTGTGATAAGATTTAAAAATGTAGGGCCCATAAGATGCTGCCATCTGAACAGACGGAATAGACACTAAAAATTGAAAAATTGCAACATCGCTCCCTATGCAGACGAATGTAAAATGGCTTAGCCCAATTTGACCATGTTTATGGGTGAGGGGCGAGGTGGTGTGTGGGGAAAGGTTGCAAGTAAATAAATTATTCTATAAATGCTATTTTCTGTTTGGAACACAAGCATGTTTGTTTTGAAAATTTGACGTTTATGGTTTGACGTGTCATTTCAATTTAATAGACTTTAATAATTTAAAAGATGCAATGTACTTTATATTATTTATATATATTATTGTAGATCCAGGTATGTTTTCGGTTTTTATTTTCTTTATTTGGCTAGTTTGCTAATATCACAATATTCAAATTTAGTAAAAAATAATGTAATAATATAACAATTATTTTAATAACATTCTAAATAGGAAATGTAATTTAACTGCAATTCTTTTGATAACAGTATTTGCCTATGGTCTGTGAATTTCATCTGTTTCCGAATAATTACCCTTAAATGTTTGAATTTTTCTACTAACTGTATAGATTTTCTTCCAATTTCCTGTATTGTTTGTCCACAAACTGCATATAGTTATTACTTATCAGCTTATATTTTGTTTTAGGTATTTGTGTTGATTTTTAACAAATGATTGCAACATCATTTATAAACATTTTGCAGAGTTTCATTGACAATTAACTCTTAGTTATCTGAATCCTTACAACTTACAAGAAACATAGATAAGGACATCAAAGGCAAACAGGTAAATGTCATATTAATTATTGCAACATTAACAATCATTAATATAAATTAAAAATAACAGGGGACTTAATTTTCTTCCTTTGATGTGGTTAATTTCTTCTGATCAGAACAGCGATTCTTTTGTGCCAACTCGACACATTACATACAGAATAGAGAGAGTCATTACATCAAAATCGCTGTCTGGCGAACAAAGATAGGAGTCTCTATAGAAGACGCATTGAAAGATGAGAATCCCACTACATATGTTATTTAATTTTAATATCTCTGACCTGATACTTAGGTAATCTACATGCTACTCCAATGCATGCTTTATAGCATAGATATAAAAAACCACCTTTATACCAATACTTTTTATTTTTTTTTTATCGAATGGTTTTGATCAATAGAATCAAGTGCATTTTAAAGAAATACAATTAATTTTTAATTGTACATATGGCGGGTTGTACAATAGGCAGTTAAAATGTAGACTTAGTTTAAACTGTGAACCTTGTTGTATACTCATCGGTTATTGTTAAACATAGTTTTAAAAATGACATTTGTTTTTGAATATAACTAGTTAAAAATAAAACTCTTGTTAGTTAAAATATGTTTAGAATATTTTTTGTACATACATAATGTATTTTGTAATAATTAAAAATCATAATATTCTTGTAAGGAAGTTGGAAAGCTTAGGGTTTGATCAGTCGCTGTTGAGATTATTTTCATCTTACCTAAATCATCGTTTTAATTATGTCTTTTACAACGGATTTTCATCTTCACCCCTCACAGCAACATCTGGAGTTCCACAGAGCTCCAATCTGGGGCCACTATTATTTAGTATATTTATAAATGACTTGGCAATAAATTTAACTTGCTGTTCGCTGCTGACTTAAAAATATTTACCTCAATCTTATCAATTCAAGACTGTTACTTTTTACAGACCCAACTTGGGAATCGTTGAAAATTGGTGTAATGAAAACAAGCTGTTTATGAATGTGTCTAAATGTAAAGTATGTTCCTATACTAGAAGTAATAACAAGGTGGAGTTTGATTATTTATTTAACAGCCTACCTTTTTTGGACTTGTGGCACAAATTGAAGATTAAGGTATATTATTCAACCAAAAAGTTACTTTTTCGGATTATATTGAAAATACCGTTGCTTCCGAGGTTGCTTCTGCGTTGAAAAGCTTATAGGGTTCTTAATTCCGTAATACTCGTTCTTTAACAAATTCTTAAAGCTTGGAGATCCTTACTTTTCTTTAGTTCGTTCCAGGCCAGAATATGCATCTCTTGTCTGGAACCTTATTTACAATATTCATAAAAGATCATTGGAAAATGTTCAGCGGCGATCTCTTAAGTACCTTTCTTTTAAAATAGATGAGCTGTATCCAATTCGAGGTATTGAAGAATTTCTGCTTCTTTCGAAAAAAGAAGGGTAGTTTCCAGTGTTACATTTTTTTTATAAAATATTACATAACACTATTGATGTACTATTTTTGATAAATTAAATAAATTTTAATGTTCCCCAAACAGCCATTAGATATCATAAAACATTTTATACAGCAAGTATTTGAACGAACTTGGGAAGAAATTCGCCTATAAGGCTAATGTGCTCAAATTTTAATTAATTTTGTTCTGATTGGGATATTTATTTCGACCATTAGTTGTACTAATTTGTAGCTAATGTATTTAGGATTCTTTCTTTTTTTTTTTCTTGCTGTTGCTAAAATTATTTTCTGTCGAAATATTATGTTTAACATTTATTTCATGTATTTTGTTCTGTAAATGGATTAATTTGTTGGACAATAAAATTATTTTTATTTTATTAAGCAAAAAAATGTTTATTTTGATGCACCTACCACCTTTAAAAGTTTGTCAGTATATTAACGAGAAATCCTATATAATTCCCAAAGAAAAATATTTTTAGAATAAATTCCGAATTCTATTTATTGATATTTGTTATTTTTTAGGTTCAGTGACTCGAAACATGATGATCAGCTACACCAAGAATATCCTTGATACTTTAAAAAAATGGTACGAGATTAAGCAGATTTGATGCTATGTCACATTGTGGTGCGAAGACGTGGCTTGTATAAATTTGGGGTATCAGTTGATAGAAAACAGTACGCAAAAATAAATTTAAATCTGCAGATGCATCAGAGATAGCCATATTCCATACCACAATGTCATGCGTGAACTCGATGAGATTTCATCGGCTAAGTATCATTCCTCTGTAATGTTTTGTATCATTAGGAACACGCAACATTGTAAACAATTATGACCAGGGTTTTTTGACCTTTTCCCTAGGTCAGAGAGAATAAATGAATACTAAATAATGTATAGTAATAAAGATTGAAAATATATATACTTTTAAGAGTTTTATTATGTCAGCCATAGTTTTATACCAAAAATGAAAATAAACTGAAATTATACATTAAAAATACATTCATAAATAACTATATTTATAACACTCATCGACTCTCTCCTGGCTAAAATATGACTTATCTATCTATTAGGCTCTGTTCTGTCTATTTTTTGCCTTTAGCCTCCTTCTGACACTTCCATTCGTTCTTATTCAGTGTAGTATTCACATAGTTTTCAGAATATCAAGTGTTATACCTATCTGATGCTTGGTCCTGCAAAGTTCATCTTCAGTACACCTGCTTATGTGACATCTATCTCGATGTCAAGTTTGATTGAACACCCGTTTCTTGCCTATTACTCTTATACTTAACCAGAACTAGCTTAGACTTGAACGCATATGTCTAATTCGGCCAAAATACAGCCTTGGTACACAAATATCTATTTTACCACTGGTTTCATTACAAAAAACTGGAGTAAAGGGTAAAATTATCTCTTGTCCAGTACACTCGTATAATACACTTGAGTATTAGCCTATATTATTTTTGATTGAAGACGTATACATTTAATTTTGATATTTTATTTAACTCGATCAAAACATTAAATTATTATTTTCCATGGCTTATACCGGACCTGTATGTACTCTAGTAGCCATGGAGTAGCTGACAGTGTTGCCGTCAGTTGCCGCCACATATTCATTAGTGACATACGTTTTATAAATTCATCGTGTTAGAAATTTGTTGACAAAAAGAGATAGAAATTTAAAGTGACGTCTTTTATTACTTCGAATGAAAAAAATCGATAATGCAATTTTCTAACCTAAAAAAAATCGTGATGATATGTCAAACAAAATTGAACTTGGCCTTAAGGCACCAGCAATAGTACTTTTGACAAAATCCAAAATTAAATTATTAGGGTCTGTAAAATATCACTTCTTTTGTCTAAAATATTAGATACTTCCTGTTTATTCATTTCCTTAAACTTTTTTAATTGTTTTGTAGCATTTTTGTAATGTTTACTATGGGATGGGATGACATATCTATAAATTATATTTATTACACATAATTTTTTTAAATTAAAATGAAACCACTCACCAGAATAAAATGACGAAACTACTTACTTATAACACGCACTAAAAAGTCTAAATAATTGTCTTGTTCAATTATAATAAATTATACACAACTATTTATTTAACGAAACACTTAATAGTTAAATGCTAAACATGAAAAACTAACAAAAACGAGCGAGTTTAGTTTAGAGTTTAGGTTAGGTTAAATAAATTGGGTTTCGTCTTTTTTTTTTGCATTTTTTGGCCTACGGTCAAAAACATAGGTTTTTTAATAAAATAGGTATGCAACCAGGATTACGTACCCTTAGGTACGTACTTAGTACGTACTTTTCTGTACGTACTGTTGTGTACGTACTTAAAACGTACATTTTACGTCCTGTACGTACAGTACCAAAACTGTACGTACTTAAGACGTACTGTGCTGTTTGGGTAAGTCTTCAATTTTGTAATATTTAATTTATTTTGAAATATATTTAATTTTCATTAAGCGGAGAACTTGTTTTCCTAAGGGAAAAACGAATCGCGGAATTCCTTTCCAGTTGTGCCCCACTGCCGCTAGTGCCCACGAGCCGCCACTGCTTGACACTAAACAAATGGAACGGACATGAACTGAGACGGTAAAGTACCTGATAGTTTTACCACACTGGAAGTACTCTAATAAATTAATGAAAATAGAAATATTTTCCTAGAATTCTAATTTAAAAAAAATTTCCTAACCTGTGCGGCCTGAAGCCATCGCGGTTACTGAACAGAAAAATGTTTACGTCAATTAAGGAAAATAAAAAAAATAACTAATTTATCTAACCTATGGGGCCTGGAGCCATCGCGGGTTGCTTTATACAAAAATTATAAATAAAATAAAAATTATTTAATTTACCTATTTCGTAATATAGTAAATGCAATAAAATTTCCAATGCACGTCATACACTCATGAAAGTAGATGTTGCCACGTTGCTACAAAATTCGAGGATCTCAAGAAATATTTTATGAAAAGTAATGTTTAATTTGAACTCCATCTTTTGACACTTTAAATAATTAATTCATTAAACCTATATATACAATTTTAGAAGCTTTTGGAAGTAGTTCTTGAAATATAAATAAATGAAATAAAAATAAACAAATAAAGCTTTATTCAGAACAAGAATCACTATTGTTATCATCAAAAATTAATAATTACAGGTACTATCCTCCCGTTCAAATATAACTTCACCGGTCACATTTCTGAATAATTTTTTCATTATGATTGATACAATTAGACCAGATTTGGGGTGTTACAGTCTGAGTGCTTTCCTCCACATACTTAAACAATTTTGAATTTACAATGATAAGGAAATAACCGAATAACTGTGTGACCATATTGTTCTGCAAGTTGATCTACTTTATACATTTTTGGTCGTTAATTTCTGAAAACTGTGTTTAATAAATCTTGTTTATATATGCTGATCAAATTAAATGTTGTGTGTCGTCAGCCAATCCTGAATTTCAAGTTTTGTCCAGGAATTATTGTGCGTTTTAAAAAGTAACGTGCTGTGATAGGAAGCATTGTCTATAACAATCGTTAAAGGGTCAGTAAAATTAATAAGTAATTGATTTTCGAACCATTTTAAAAAATTTGCTTCATTCATTTCCTCATGATAGTCGGGATTGTTACTAGTAAAGGAAAACACCAGTTCTGTCCCATCAATAAAACCATTTTCGTTACTAGCATGAAGAACAATGAATCTTTTTCCATCAACTCTTAAAATATTTACGCTCATTTTATCGTTATTTTGCCAAGAGCGGTTTACTGTGCCACTGTGAAAAATCCATGGTTCATCCAGATAAACAAATTTATATAGAGACAGATTTTTTTTACTAAATCTTTTACTGGCAATATGAGGAAGTTCCATAAGACCCCTCCGGGATCATCTTTCTTTCATTTAAATCCTATATTGGTTAACACTGTATACAATGATATTTTGCAGTCCGTAAACATTTCTCTTGGCGGTAAAGTTTCATGTAATTTCGCAAGAGTTACTTGTTTCTTTTTATTCATATCGTAAATAACATCACTAATGTAGTCAGATTAAAAATTTCGATTCTTTGGACGAGAATTTAAAATATGGTTATTCTTTAAAGCCTGAGAATATTCAAATTCAACGCCGCTGCCACACGCTCTCTGACTGCATTTATTGGTAATAAAGGACCACCATTATCTCGTTCTTCTTCAAAATATCTTATTAGAGACCTCTTTCGCAACTCCATTTAAATGCGTAGGCATTAAAAAAAAAATTATTTGTTTATTAAACACAAAAATAATACTGTTGACAGTTCAATTATACACGTCATAAAAAGAAATATTGATTTGGCAACTGTCCGTTAAGTATACCAATTGCCCACTTCAATTTTGAAAATCAACATATATGACTATTTGTTCAGTTTAATAAACAATTTTCATCATTAATGACGTGCAACGGAAATTTCATTCGTATACCATTTCGATTATATATCATTTCAATCATTAGTACTTTCAAACATGATTTCGATCACTTGTAATTTCTATCATATGCGATTTCGATCATTTGTTTTAATTTCGATCTTTTTTTTTTTGGTTCAATCTTTCCTCATTTTCTTCGAACTTATTTCACTAAACTCCAGCTGGGTGTCCCCTATCCAGTTACCGTTTTTCCGTTTGCCAATGAAACACTAAATACCAAAATATTTTGTGGCCCTTTTTCGGTTCTGTATGATACAAAAATTGCTTTATCTTGAAAATAAACTGTGTCTGTTTTTTATAGCTTCCTCTATTAAAGGGTCCGAATCTATTTGTGAGAGGTAGATCCATAGATCGGGAGGTATGGTACGTTCAACTTTTTTATAGAGATGGCAGCACCTCTAGTTTCTGAAATCTAAAATACAAGAGAAAAATAAAAAGTACTTTCTAATTATATACATTTAATAAAAATGATTTGAAAATCAAAATGATGACAACAGTATAATTCAGCCATAACAACATATAATAGTATTTTGTTTTACATAATAATCACAAATCCAGAAATTTAATATTCCATTGTTAACACGCTTTTTTGGTCTTAAATCAATCAAAAAATTAAATCACAACATAGAAAAAATATATATATATTAACAATCAATTCAACGGATAAATAGATAGTTTTATCTCGAAACTGTCCAAAAATGCTTTTGTTTAATTTTTTTTTTTTCTCAAATATTGAGGATCATATAAAAATTCTTTTATACACGTTTATTATTGTAATTAATTAACCACTAAATTTTAAAGCAATTCTTTTACAAAAAAGTGACAGGACATGCGAATCGTCGAGCTCGCCAGTTAGACCATTTTAGAAATTATAAATAAAGTGTTTAAAAATAGGAGATATCCCCGTTTTAAAATGTTACAAGTGGAGCAGTTGTACGTTTACCTTGATTTATGATAATTGAAGTAAAGTTTGATATATAACAATTGAAGTTTACGTTGACGTACGACTATGATATAGTTTAAAAATGTCGAAAATAAAACAAAAAAATTACGAAAGTAATAGTATAAAAGTCAATTTTGGCGTAGACATTACAAATTAAAAAAGACAACGAAAATATAGAAAGTAAAAATCGCCATGCGTTAATTGGTCTAATTAGAGCAGCTCAAGTTCGATTTCATAGTATTTTGTTAAAACAAAATTTAAAAAAAAAAATGATAATTTTCGAACGCCTCTTTCTCTCTCTCTTTTCTGTTTGAGTCTCTCTTAGAAGAGATTTAAATACGAAAATAGATTAAAAATTGTGAAAAATCAGTCGGTTTTCTCAAAAAAAATTTGTCATCCCTCGGTTTCGGGCAACGACTCGCCCGATTCATCGTGTTTGGATTTCGAGGGGGTTTCTCTTTGGTCTACTATAGCCTGAAATAAATATTTCGTTTTAGTAAAATTTTGAAACATGCCAAATTAGCGACCGAAGATTATAACAGATATTTAGGTAGATTACGAAATTTTGCTCGAAATTTTTTCTCGAAAAAACATTACTTCGAAAATGTATTTTCTCGAAAAAAATATTTGCTCGAAAACACATTCGAACGAAAGAACATATGCACTAAACATCAATTCATCGAATATATACACTTCCCCAATAAATTAACGCACCATCAAAAAATAACAAAAAGTTTAAAGTAAATATTTGTCAAAACCACTTGTCTGATTTGGACGTTTTTTTTTTTTTTTTTTTAATGACAGGTTGTCTCTTCCACAACGTTGGTGTGTGTGCTAACTGTATTTGCATAAAACCCTCTTTTTTATTAATACAGGGTGTATCAATTATAGCGTGATTTTTTCATAAAAGTTGTAACACCCTGTAGAGTGCAACAGTTACATTACCAAGTTAGAATTGATCTCACAATGTAGCCTTATCTTTTCTTAACAATTTCTTTTTTATTCACTCCATTATCTTTGGCATTATACGAGAAACACTATTTTATAAAATGATTTTATTAAAAATTAATATCAAAATTTAACAATGAAAACACGAAACAAAATTTAACGAAATAAGTTAGACGAAAGTGTCAGTAGCGAGTATTTCCGCCTCTGGCATAAATAACTTCTTGACAACGGTGGCCCATACTTAAAATAGGAGACCTTATGTCATTTTGGTCCAATTCTTTCCATATTTGAATCAGTCTCTGCCGTATATCTTCCAGAGAGTTCAGATTACGTTCCTCTTGTAATCTCTTCTCAAGAGTATCCCAGAGATTTTCTATCGGATTAAAATCCGGGCTCCGAGCTGCCCATGCCATGATAGCGATACCGACTTCCCACAACTCGAGCAACATGAGGCCTGGCATTATCTTGCATCAACAAAAATCCTTGCCCTATTGTGGAATATCTAATATAATTATTTCATATTATTTTATAGGTTCAAATTGTTACACCCTGTAAATTTAATTTCTTATCTTGTAGAGACATTTTTATATTTTGTACCGCAGTTAAAATACCAGTTGGAATTAAATGGTTGTAGAATCAACATATTGTGTTTAATTCATAGACCATAATTAGTTGCAATCACCCTCAAATTAGGGTTAAATATATTGCACCTATATATGATGCAAATGGAACTAAATGTTCGTCTAAAATCTCCAATATGTACCTGTCAGCTGTAAGGCTTCCATTTAGGATTACAAATTCTCCAAATAATGTTGTATGTGAGAAATTACACTGAGCATACCATTCATTAGGGCGTCGGTATACGCGCATACGTCTGTTATTGTTATACGGACAAAATCAAGACTCATCAGTAAATAATACCTGTTACCATTCAGCCTCTAACCAGTTACGATGCTCTCTAGCAAAATTTAGCCTTGCCCTGTGATGAACTCTAGTTAGAGCTGGACCTCGAGCAGCTATCCTAGGCCTCAAATTATGTTCCCTTAGTCGCTAATCTGTACAAACTTCTAAACCATCAGCATCCCGAAGCTGGGTTTGAAGGGTCCGAGCTGTTACAAAACATTGTCTTTGTTCTGCTCTGTCTTAGGGCAGTTAATGAATAAAACACCTTCTGTAATAATTATAATATTTATTCTTCAACTACCGAATTCCCACTGGCCTTTCAGTCATATGTGTCAACTTCGCCGATACAGATTTATAGCGAAGTCCATATAAAAACCCATACCAAGAAATATTCAACAGGGTCGGCGTCAGGCCGCAGAGCCCGTATATAACGCCTCTCCCCTAAAAAAATTAACCTTAAAATTACTTACAATTATTATTATTATTTGTAACATTCAAAATTATACAGATGTAAATCTCTCTGGCGGTTTAATTTGATTACGCCTGCGCAAAACTCTTTCGTTATTATCATCTTGCGTATCTGAGGTTTCACTTCGCGCACTTACACTTTGCAAATTTGAATTTTCACATATTTCTGGGTGTTTTTCTACCGAATTTTCGCTTATCGAATTTTCGACATGTGATTCACTTGGCCTGGAATTTAAAGAAGAATTTTGTTCTGTACAAGTTTTATCCATATTAGGAAGCTGAATGGTTTGGACATTGACAGAAGTATTTTTCGATATATCTTCGATTTTAAATTTTAGTTGATTTGCGTGTCTTTTCCATACCACTCCGCTTTTACAAATATTTACCAAATAAGTTTGTTTACCCAAAATTTTCTTAATTTTTCCTTCACACCATTGTGCCGTATTTGGCCTATAATCTTTGGCCCAAACTTCGTCCTTAATATTAAAATGTCTTTTAGACCTACCTCCGTAATTTGTCTTTTGTTTTTCTTGATTTTTATCAACAACATTTTTGACTGAAGGTAACAAAAGATCGAATTTCGAAGGTAAACTTCTCCCTATAAGCAATTTGGAAGGTTTTTCTCTTGCAGTTGTGTGAGGAGTGTTCCGATATTGGAAAATAAAACGATTAATAATTAAATTTATATCGTGAATACCCTCTTCGTAACCTTTCAATATTGCCTTTTTTTAAATTTTTACTGCGCTTTCTGCTTGACCGTTAGTTTCCGGATGGTATGGTGCACCAGTTATGTGCATAACACCACTATTTTTCAAAAATTGTTGAAATTCATCTGAGGTAAAAGTTGCGGCATTGTCTGTACATATTTGTTTTGGCAAGCCGTATCTGGCAAATAAACTTCTGAAAATTTTAATTGTATTACTAGCAGTCATGTTTCTAACTTCAAAACATTCTAACCATTTGGAAGTAGCATCTTCGATAACTAAAAAATTCGTGCCACAACAAGGTCCGAAAAAATCTGCGTGAAGCCTAGTCCACACTGGCCAATTCCAAACTGTTAGAGGAGTTTTAGGAGGGGAATCTGAGAATTTCGCGCATATTTTGTATTTCATTGTTAAAAACTCAATGTCTCTATCGATGGACGGCCACCATACGTATGAACGTGCTAGTGCTTTCATTTTTACGATTCCCATATGAGCCGCGTGTATTTCGTCTAAAATAACAGGTCTAAACTTAGACTAATCTGTAGCCCCAAAGTAAACAATTTTGTTCAATAGACAACTCATTCTTTTTATAAAAAAAGGTTGATATTCAGCAATTTGACATTATGAGGGCCACCCGTTAGTAACGTAAAATATTATTTTACTTAAAATAGGATCTTTTTCTGTAGCTTTTTTTATTTCGGTAAAATCTAAAGGAAAATTTGACTCTAAGATATAATTTAAATATGAAATTTTATCGGAATGATTACTATAATAAAGGTACGACATTTTTTTGTCCTTTTCCGAATGTGAAATATTTGTACGGGTATCCGGAAGACGTGACAAAAAATCTGCATAGTTGTTACTTGATTTGACAAAGTGTATATCATAATCAAATGCCGAGAGAATATGCGCCCATCTCTGCAGTCGGTTTGCAGCAAAAACTGGTATACCTTTTTTAGGATTAAATATACTTAACAGGGGTTTATGGTCAGTGAACAATATAAATTTTCTGCCATACAAATATTGAAAAAACTTTTGAACCCCAAAAATTATTGCCAAAGCTTCTTTTTCGATTTAACTATATTTAATCTCTGCTGAATTCAACAATCGTGAAGCAAATGCTATGGGTCTCTCGGACCTATCAGGTAAAATGTGGCTAATATAAGCACCTACGGCGTAATTACTTGCGTCAACTGTTAATTTGACAGGTTTCTCTGGATTTAAATGTGTGAGTACCTTGGAAGACATTAAAATGTTTTTAACTTTATCAAAACTTAATTTGCAGTTTTCGTCCCAAATCCATTGCGTATTTTTATTTAATAAATTATACAAAGGTTGCAAAATATCTGAAGCATTTGGAATGAATTTACAATAAAAATTGACCATTCCAAGAAAAGATTTTAATTGAGTAACTGTAGATTGAATTGGTGAATTTATTATTGCTTCCACCCTTTCATTTGTAGTTCTTAAACCATATTTATCAATAATGTGTCCTAGGTACTTTACACTATTTTGAAAAAGAGCACAGTTTTCTTTTTTAACCTTTAAGCCTGATTCCTGTAATCTTGACAAGACTTTTTCTAAGTTTTTTATATGTTCGCGATCGTCCCCACCCGTTATCAAAATATCATCCATACAACAAACGACACCCGGTAACTTAACAAACATTTGTTCCATAATTTGTTGGAAAATGCTTGGTGCACTAGTAATGCCGTATGGAAGACGGGTATATGAAAATAAACCTTTGTGTTGAGATGTTGACTAATTTTCTAGAATCTTCAGTCAACAGAACTTGCTGATAAGCTTCAGATAGATCTATTTTCGAAAATTTGTCACCCCCGTGCAACTGTGAAAATAAATATTCTACTCGGGGTATAGGATACTGTTGAACCACGAGATATGGATTTATAGTTACCTTAAAATCTCCGCAAATGCGTAACTTTCCGTTAGATTTTAATATCGGAACTATAGGCGTTGCCCAATCGGAAAATTCCACAGGAACTAATACTTTATTTTGAACCAAACGTTCAAGTTCCTTTTCGATTTTGGGTTTTTTTTCATGCAATAAATTCTTTAAATAAATAATAAAGTTATAGTACTTTAAAAAGTTCACTTTTAAATCAATTATTTAAAACGCTCCATTTTTGCGCCATTAACCGCGTCATAATGAAGCGCCTATTTCTATTGATCACTAAAGAATCTGTGATACGGTAACACTAGACAGTTGATCGTTATCTTTTTCTAATAGTGACATTTATGATAGTTATCTCTTTCTAAAATCGGATTAAAATTATGTTTTCATTTCTCATGATACAAAAATGTCAAAATTTATAACCTCAAATCGAAATAAAAATTTGTTTAATTTTGTGTAACATTAAAAATATCTGGTTAAGTACTTGGTTCCTTTGAGAAGTAAAAAAAAACCAGTCAGTCTGATAAAATGTTTATAAAAGCTCCTCAAAATCTAGACCTAGACATTCAAAAACGATAGTGGGGTAAGGGCGGTTGCAAAATACAAACCATCATCCTGCTTTTGTATTTTGATGTAAGTAAAGATAATCTTGTATTTTTTTTTGTTTCCAATGTGATATAAATTGATAAAACTTACCTAGTTCACCTAGTTGATCAACTAGTAGGTCAATATCACTGATCTGTATTATTTTACTGGATAGGATATAGACCCTAAAAAACGTTCCGAAAAATTGGCCGATTTGGGCAAATAATATGGCGGACCGGATGTTATTTAACGTAACCTCTATTTCCATTTGTCATTTAATTGTGTCAACAAGCTACGATGAGATGTTTTTATTGTGGAAAACAAAGTAAAAAGAGTATGAAATAAACAATAAACGTTCATTCCTGAAGACATAATATGCTTCAAGTTTCCATTTTTATATTTTCTTTCATAAAAAATCAAATCATGGGTGAATTTTCCCGATGGACATCTCCCGCAAAAGGAATGAAGAAGAATAAGAAGAAAAACTAATCAAATTATAGGTTAGGTATGTCAAATTATTCCAAATTTCAGTTCTGTGAACCCACCATAAATTGCCCAAATCGGCCAGCATTGTTGCACTTCCGGTCTCCTTGGTGGAACGGTTTTTTAATATGTTAAATATAGCCTATATCCTATCCAGTAAAATAATACAGATCAGTGGTCAATATAGGTGTACCTACCTTTTTACTTAATACTGATTCTGAGGGTACTACCTAATTAGTTTGCATTATTTTTTAGGTAGAAGCAGATAACTTGATCCATTTTAAAATTATAGGTAAAAATTTGACAATAATACAAGATGTGCTTCATAAATATACCATCTAAAAGGTTCTTTAACTGACCTTGCCAAAAAAGATTGAAAATTTTAATTGTATTGTCATTCCATATATAAATTTTATTAATTACTTAAATGATTATAATAAAGCTTGCCTGTTATTTATTGTATTCTTTTTAAACAGGAATGTATAAATAAGTTACCTACAATATGTACAAAAACTTAATTTATTAAACTTGTGTTTTATATATTATGTTCATATATGTTTTTATTATTAATGTATATTTAACAAAAGCTAATAGATGTATTTAAAAAACAATTCCTTTAAAATATGCAAATTGTTAGGATTTTAATGTTCATAGTTTTTACCTCTCCCTATATGTTAATTATTATCTTTTGTTGGATCCGTTTTTGTCATATTGACTTTTGAAAAAAAAATAAATTAATAACGTCAACATAATATACCTTATTTTTTCTCTCAAAACCACGATTCGATACACCTAATTCAACATTATGGCGACCGTGACAGGACACAGTGTAGAGAATCTTTTGATTGAGAGAAAATTACAGAGAAAAACTTTCAACAAACTATTACAAAAACTAGATGAAGAGCTAGCAAAGAAAACCATTAGTAAGGACAACGTTCTTGATCAGTTCTCCATTCTAGAAGAGACAGCTGAATGTTTATTCTTGTCTGATGAATGTCTTAAAGAGCACCTTTATTAAACACTGACCGAACAGGAAATCGAAAAGGAATTTGACGACATTCAGTACTACAAAACCAACATGATTGTTTATAGAAGAAAGTGTAAAGCAATAGAGAGTCAAATACAAGAAGAAAAGGATTCTATAAAGTCAAGAGGCGACAGAAGAAAGAGATTTCAACTACCAAAAATTGAGTTCAAGAAGTTTGATGGAAACGTAAAAAATTGGATTGGATTTTGGGGACAATTTAAAAAGATAGATGAAGATGAAGATATAGATCTGGAAGACAAGTTCCAATACTTAATTCAAGCAACTGAAACGGGCACTGTGGCAAGAGATCTTGTTGAGAGCTTTCCTCCTTCTGGTCCAAATTACACCAAGGCAGTAAACGCTTTGAAAACACGCTTTGCCAAGGACGAACTTCTTATTGAGGTATATGTAAGAGAACTGTTACAATTAGTACTTCAACAGTCAACAGAAGCTAAATCAGGTATGTCTTTGGCAGCTTTGTATGATAAATTAGAAACACAAATAAGATCTTTAGAAACTCTTGGTGTTACTAGCGATAAGTACGCAGCTATGCTCTACCCACTCGTGGAATCTTCACTACCAGATGAGCTGCTGAAAGTTTGGGAAAGACAAAGAACGATTTCTAGGAACCAAGCTAGAGTTGGAAATGACAATTTTAACGATTCTAACCATTTGTCTATGTTATTAGATTTTCTTCGAGCGGAAGTCGAGTCTGACGAGAAGATCAAACTGGCCAAACATAGTTTTGAAGTACCAGAAAGCATTCAAGCCAAGCACAGTAACAGCAGGGTCAGTCAGTCACAACAGAAATACAGTTTCAGAAGATCCAAGCAAGATAATGTAGATAGTGAAGCATGTACTGCAGCAGCACTTTATACTTCAGCAGGTTCGAAAAATCACAATCAAGCAGGTAAAAACGTTTCTAACTGTATATTTTGCAATAATTTACATGCAAGTCAAGACTGCATTAAAGCACAGAGTCTATCTATATTAGAAAGAAAAAACAAAATTATGAGCAAAGGAGGATGCTTTACTTGTTTAAAAATCAATCACAGAAGCAAAGATTGTAAGGCATTCATAAAATGCTTAATTTGTACAAAAAGACACTATCCTATCCTATGTCCGGATTTGCCTGTAAAGCTTAATTTATAACCGCCGTAACGTAACTTAAGAAATATTGAATTTACGTATACTTATTTATAATGTTCGTAACGTAACTTAAGAACTTAACGTACCGTAGAAAGTTCGCCAACTTTTAACTTAACAACTTAACTTAACTTAAGACCTTACGGTTAGCCAATGAGATAATTCTGAGTTCAGCATGTGATAACTGTCAATTATTCTCTTTTTATTTTTTTTATAAATGAATAGACAAATACCATTTGTAAACTATCATTCTCCTTTTTGATGGACATACATTATCATGAATGATTTGTGTTTATGTTATTGGGGATAAACTATTTATGAGATATGAGTGTTGCTGCATATACCTATAAACATCAAGTCTAGAACTGAAATAAGACACAAAACTAGTTTGCTAGGAAAGATTAAATTCTCAATATTGCTCAAAAACAATCAACATCTTCGGTAAACTATTCTGTTTTATTATATTTTTATATTATTGTTTTAAAGTAGTAAATATATTCTTTCTATATAGCAAAATCATAATTTATAAGTTTTATTTAGAGGTTAGGTACATAGTTTACACTTGTTTATTTCATAACGTTATCAGTAATTTGAAAATCTCTGAAATCAACACGCATGCTCAACTCTTACGTTACGGACATTTATAAATAGACTTTATTTTTATATCCTAGGTTAAGTTTCTACGGGGCTAAGTTAAGTTACGTTACGGTGGTTATAAATTATACTTAAAAGATAAACAAAAAGTTAGCCAAAAGAACCTAGAAAACACTGAACAAGGTACAACTAGTAGTAATCTAGAACAAGTTTTAACTACTAGTAACGAGTATACTGAAACTTTGTTACAAACAATTTTAATTAGACTTGTAAATCATAATAAGGAAAAGATAGTCCGTTGTTTGATAGATTCTGCATCACAGAGATCATATATATTAGCTGAAACGGCCTCAGAATTACAATTTGTTAAAAGTGGTCAAGAAACTATTATACAGGGTGTATTCGGTGGATTTTCTAAATCTCCAGAAATTCACAATATTTTTGATATCACCGTACAGAATTTGACTACTGATTATAAAACACAACTACGCGTATTAGATCAAAAAGAAATTTGTTCATTTATTCCTAGATTACAGAACACAGATATTATTAAAGAATTGAGTAGTAAGAATATTTTTATTAGTGATATAGATGTAAATAATAGTTCAAGTAAGATAGAACTTCTGTTAGGAGCAGACATTTTTGGTAAATTACTCACAGGAAATATTGAAAATTTAAATAACGGTTATGTTGCCATAGAAACGCAGTTAGGTTGGACAATATTGGGTCATCAAAGATGTACTGTGTGTAACCTAGATCTAATCTGTTCTAGCTTTTGTTGTCACACTATAGCAGATTTGTGGAAACTGGAGATGTTAGGAATCACAGATCCTGCAGAAGTAAAAACAAAAGAATCTGAAGAAGAAGAAATCCTTAAGACATTTAATAAAACTATTCAAGTGAATGAAAAAGGGCGATACGAAGTGGTATTACCATGGATAGACGGCAACGAGAAGTTAGCTTCAAATGAGCTATTAGCAGTAAACAGACTGACTTCTGCATCAAAAAAATTAATCTCTTTAAAGAAATTTGAAGAATATGAAAGAGTTTTTGATGAATGGGAGAAATTAGAAATAATAGAAGAAGTTATAGGCGAGGCTAAAAAGAAAGGAAGTACTCATTATTTACCTCATCATGCCGTTATCAAAGAGACAAGTAAGACTACTAAAATTAGGCCAGTTTTTGATGCCTCAGCTAAAGATGTAAACGTAAATTCTTTAAATAATTTTCTTCATTCAGGCCCAAACTTAATTGAACTAATTCCTAAACTTCTAATTCAATTTAGGTTAGGTAACATTGGAATTACCGCAGATATTGAGAAAGCATTTTTACAGATTAGTATTCCACCAAAAGATAGAGATTTTTTAAGATTTTTCTGGTGGACAAATTATGATAATGATTAAAGACCGGACATTTTAATCGCGTTCAAATAATTGGTTTTAATCACATAGGCGTCTCATTCTGGGTTCGCTATTTAAGACGGCAGACAGTGCGGCAGATTCTAATACTATCAGGACAAACCTCTTTTTTTTATTAAAACAAGATAAAAAAAGTGTACTGATATATACATAGACATTAAAACTAATACAAAAAAGTGAGATTTTTTTTTATCGTGTACCTATATTCTTTGTCTTTTGAATCATTTTCATTAAACAAATTTAATGTTTTCTTCTCACCAACGCCGAGGATATGTAGGATATTTTACAAAAGTTTTTAGTAACCTCAGATCCTTTAATTTGTGGCCTGAGAAATTTTCCTTAAAAAAAAATAACTTTTTTGATGAAGATGTTAAACTTTTCATAAGCGAGTTTAAGGTGTAGTAATGTAAACGATATTCTGTATGATATTTTTTTTATTATTATCTCTTATATAATTACAAAATATCTATTCCTCAATATTTTGGCGTGGTACACTACTCTCCTGCCTAAAATGAGGATCGAGGACCCCAGCTGCCTCCCCCGAATTTGTTATTTCCTTCAGAAAATTGGAAATTTCTAGCCTTAGCTGGTCCCGATTCATTGTTGGAAAAATTGCATCGGGGCCAAATATTAGGACTCTACGAGCGTTTGGACTAAGACGCTGTAGAGAGGGCCTAAAATGAATGTCAAATAGGCCCATCATATGTTGTCTTATACTTTCTCGATCCATTGTCGGTTAGTTGCCGGTGATATTTTTATTCAAATAAAGTCAATCCTTATATTATATTTATGAATATTTTGGCTTTTATCGATACCGTACATACCGATTTTTTGTAACAAAAAATTTATGTTTTTATTTCCTGTGGATATTATGGTACTTATACACGATGAGACAATAAAATAAATGTCTGTTAAATTTCTGTAATGTATGTATTAATTCAATTGCTCACTCTATATAGGTATCTGTTGGTTGAAAAAATGTAAAAAGATAACAAAGAGTCGATATACAGGAGATTTGAGAAGAAAGTGTCTTGTAAAAATATCACTAGATTTTTCCAATGAGTATATTTGTTTAGTTCAAAGGGAAAAGTGATAGAAACTGGAAACGTAAATATGGAAAATTTATTATCGGACTTTGATTGTTTTCGTCGTTTTAATGACAACAAATTATACTGCCGCAATTGTGATCAGGTGTTAGTTTTTAATGGAAAGTCAAGTATGACACAACATGTGAAAACACAAAAACACATGCAATCTTTAGAGGGATGTCCAGACAAAATCTTTTATGAAGATTTATGCAACGCATTTGTTTCTGCAAATATTCCATTAACAAAATTAAATAATACAATTTTCAAAAATTTTCTTTGTAAATATACTAAACGTAAAATACCGGATGAATCCACAATTAGAAAACATTATATTCAAAATCAGTACGATAAAGCAATGACGGCAATAAAAACGAAAATTTCCAGCAAATATATTTGGGTTAGTGCAGATGAAACGACTGACATAAAGGGTAGATGTGTTGTTAATGTTGTTGTAGGATTATTAAGTGCTGAAAATACTTCACAACAGTATTTAGTTTCTAGTGTGTTTCGTGAAACTGTGAACGCTGAAATGATTTATGAAATAGTGAAACGTGGATTGAACAATGTAATTGATAATGACGTTTCAAAAGTTTTATTGTTTATTTCAGACGCGGCAAGTGTAATGTTGAAAACAGGGAAACTATTACAAGAACATTTTCCAAACATGCTGCATGTAACTTGCCTTGCTCACGCGTTACACCGAGTTTGTGAGTTTATCCGTGACAGCTTTCCAGACATTAATTCGTTGATTAGCTGTTTTAAAAAAATTTTGTTAAAAGCACCGTCCCGAGTTTCTTTATATAAAGAAATATGTCCGAATATCCCCCTACCTCCACAACCAGTTATTACACGATGGGGAACTTGGTTACAGGCTGTGTTCTTTTTTTCGGAGCATTTCGACAGACTAAAAGTATTTATTTCCAACTTATCAGAGGACGCTCTCTCTATCACTCAGTGTAAAGGTTTAATAACAAAAACAACTTTGCAGTCGGAGTTAAATTTTCTTGCGACTTATTTTTCGTGTCTCCCAGAAACTATAAAATTCCTTGAAACCCGTAACTTACAATTATCGGTTGCTATGGAAAAATTTGAATCGACATTGTTACACTTAAAAAACGTAAAGTGGCCCTTACAAGATAAATTTAACCATAAAATAGATTGTGTTATTAAAAGAAATCCAAATTTACAGACTCTGAAACAAATCTCCCTGAACAATTTTAACGATTATGAAACTGCTTTAAAATATTGTGATTTTGTTCCACATTTTTCATTTGCTCCTGTAACGAGTTGTGACGTAGAACGATCGTTTTCTAGGTTTAAAGATTTATTGACTTCTAAAAGAAGTAATTTCACTGAAGACAATTTAGAAAAATATGCAGTCATACAAACATATTTTTCAAATGAAGAAGATTGATATTAATTTGTATTGTATATATTGTATATAATTGTATATTTGCTACTTTAGGATAAAGAGTGTATATTGGAACACTCTAAACATAAAACTAATGATGGTGTATCCTCGTTGATATATTTATTAGTCAATAATATATTAACAGAAAAAGCCAACAACATTATCCCACAACACAATAAAAAAATAAATAATAATATCATTTGTAATTATATAATAATATCCAACCAAATTTGAACTAAAATTTAATAAAATAATTATTGCAATGTAAATGTAATAATAAGCCCGCCCCAAATGTTACGCCCGGGCGATAAAAATCCAATATCTTATCTACTGTGTCGACCAGTTCAGTAAATAACTTGTTTTATTCAGAATGTATTATTCAAATCGAAGGTCCGCTCTTACCGTTACTTCGCTGATAAGAATAAATTAAATTGTCCGGTCTTTAATAATGATACAAGAAAGATTTATCGTCATTGCAGGGTCGTCTTTGGCCTTAAACCTAGTCCATTTTTACTAGCTGCGACTATAAATTTTATTATTATTATTATTATTATTATTATTATTATAAATTTTCACTTATCACATGCTCCTCAATGTTTTCAGGAAACAGCTTTGAAATTGATGTCATCATTCTATGTTGATAATTGTGTAACAAGCGTCAATACAACTGAAGAGCTAGAACGTTTTATGTCAGAATCCAAACAAATAATGTCATTAGGCAAATTCAACCTAAGAGAATGGACTTACACTGGAAATACTGATATCAAGAGTGACATCTCTGTTTTAGGAATACTGTGGAATGTAAATACAGATTATTTGTACTGCGATTTAAATGATATAAATGAATCAACATTTCCTAAGACTAAACGAGGTCTACTCTCCGTTGCACACAAACTCTTTGATCCTATTGGTTTTACCATGCCTGTAACTTTGACCCCCAAACTTCTTCTACAAGAAACTTGGCTATTAAGGATAGGATGGGATACAGATTTGCCAGAAGATATTATGAAAAGGTTTGAAAACTGGTTACGAGATATCCATCTACTGAAATTTTGTAAAATTCCTAGATCATTCAGTTTGAATCGAAACTTTAATTGGAGCGACACCTCAATTCATATTTTTTGCGATGCTAGCAAATTAGCTTACGCATCTTGTGTTTTTCTTAGAATAGAAATTGACGGTATGAAATGTGTCCAATTAATTCAAGCCAAATCAAGAATCGCCCCAAAAAAGATCACTATTCCAAGGTTAGAGTTATTGGCCTGTTTGATTGGAGTAAGAATTATGCAAAACATAAAGAAGGTAGCTGAATTAAGGAATATTAAAACATTTTATTGGACCGACTCGATGGTTGCATTGACATGGATTAAAACTACGGGCTGTTGGAAGACTTTCGTTGCCAACAGAGTAAAAGAAATAAATGAATATAGTAGCATTGAAGACTGGAATCACATTCCAGGTGAAAATAATCCAGCAGACATTTCTTCAAGAGGTTGTAGTTGCAAACATCTTTTAGAAATTCGTTGGTGGGAAGGCCCACAATGGTTAAAAGAAAAAGAAGAATGGCCTCAACGAGAAATTTGTGATATTTCTGAAGAAGAAATAAGTAAAGAAAGAAAGATTGTAGCTACGAGTTCCATTTGCCAAGAAAAAGAGTATATTTCCAAAAGTTTAACATTTTTTTCCAAATTTTCACAAATATTACGGATGGTTGCATGGATGTTAAGGTGGTACTTTAATGTTTTATTAATAAATGAAGAAAAGAGAAAAGGAGAACTTACCTTAGATGAAATAAACGAAGCAGAAAGTAGAGTTTTTAAGATAATACAAACTGAGAGTTTCAACGATCACCGCAATTTCAAGAATTTGGACATTTTCATGGATGAAAAAGGGTTGCTCAGTGTCATGTACTAACCGCCACGGTAACGGATAGGAAAGCTGTCAGACTGACGCGACGTTATAATAATTAATGTTAACTCACTGTTAAAGTAATTTTTACAATAAAATAATATTTCACGTTTAATGTTTAATGTGTATGTAATAAATTGGCGACGAGATGCCCACTACTGATATTAAAAAACTAAGGAAAACCCGCACTTCATTACAAGGCTTAATTGCAAAACTAGAAAACTACGTAAACACTCAAGAAATAATATCATATGAAGAAATCGAAACAAGACTTCAATCACTTCAAGAAACATTACAGAAATTACAAGATATACAACACAACATAGAATTGGAAACCCCAGAAGAACATCTTAACCAAGAAATCGAAACAAGGTTCGATTTTGAAGAACGATGTACAATCATAAAAACGAAACTTCTTGTATTACAGAACAGAAATAGTCCACCTGTACAACCATCCACATCACAGTCACAGACTAATATACCTATACAGCCAGAGCGAGGTCCAAAAATGAACTTTCAGCCTTTTCAAGAAACAGAAACATTTAGAAATTTTACGAAAAGACTTACTGTATTTTTCCTCCTGAACAAGATCGAAGACGCTAAAATAAAGGTGTATATTTTACTTGCTGCTCTATCCCCAGAATTGCACGAGAGATTACATGATTTGTGCTCTCCAGAAGATCCGCTTAATATGAATTTTGAAAAACTAACGAAAATACTAGACGATTACGTAGATCCAAAACCTAGCATATGGGCGTTACAACACAAATTTATCACACGTTTACAACACGAAGATGAAACAGTAGCAACATACGCCTCAGAACTGAAGAAACTTTCATTGAACTGTGAATTCAAGTGCCAAAATTGTCAAAAATCTACCTTAGAAAGTTTCCTATCTCTTCAATTTATTCGAGGATTGAAGGACAGTGATATACGAACAAAAATTATTCAAGAACGAGATACATCACAATTATTTACAAAACTACTAGATATAGCTACGTCGATAGAAATGGGAAAATCAGAAAATATTAAAATATCCGAAGACTTATACAAACATTCTGACACAGTACACAAAATTTCGAGCTCGGCACAAAAACTCAACTATCCACGTCCCGCATCCTCACGACCAAGTATAATACAGCCGTCCGCTTCATTATCACCTTCGATAACAATAAGAGACTTAAAAGGGAGATGTTTCCGATGCGGTAAAATCGATCACAGATCCAATGCATGTGGTGCAATCAAATCCACCTGCTTAAAATGCAAGAAAACTGGTCATCTGGCGCGAGTATGCTTACAACGAAACTTAAACACCAATCAATTAGATGAGAATAGCAGTAACATAAGTATCGAAAGCACCGGAGATATAAACCTCATTAAAAGCGAGATATCTGAAAAATATACGATTACAGTTAAAATAGAGAATAAAAATGTTTGCATGGAATTCGACACAGGAGCAACCTTATCGTCAATGTCACTGAAACAATACAAAAAGCTAAACATAGCAAATAAAATATTCAAAACTGAAATGAAATTAAGGACCTATACTGGAGAAATTATTAAGCCTACAGGAGTAACGTACGTTCAATGCGCTTATAAAAATCAGATTTTCAACGGAAAATTATACATCATAAATCAAAACGTCGACCCAATATTCGGCAGGAGCTGGATGAAAGAAGTTAACGTGGAACTTGCAGACATGAGAGTAATACAGTCTTCAGAACATTCTATCCAACTTGACAAACTATTAGAAGAATATGCAACAACTGTCTTTAGATCTGACCTAGGAAAAATACCAAACTTCCAAGCTCACTTAATTCTGAAAGAAAATACACAACCTATTTTTATTAAGGCTCGACGTATACCGTATGCTTTAAAAGAGAGAGTTGATAAAGAAATCGACCGACTATGTAAGGAGGGGGTGATCACGAAAGTAGACCAATCAGATTGGGGTACTCCAATTGTACCTATTGTAAAACCGAATGGCAGCATTCGACTATGTGCAGACTACAAAGTCACTCTTAACAAAGTCATCAGGGAAGAAAACTATCCAATTCCCATAATTGAGGATATATTTGCAGAAATGAATGGAGGCAAATACTTCTGTACTCTAGATATTTGTCAAGCCTACCTTAACATGGTCATGGATGAAGAAAGTGCCTTATTACAAACATTAAGTACGCACAAAGGCACCTACAAAGTAAATCGCTTAATGTTTGGAGTCAAGGTTGCACCGAACCTTTGGCAAAAGTTCATGGACCAGCTACTGCAAGGATTAGACGGAGTCAAATGTTTTTTTGATGATATCATAATTCAAGGAGCGTCAGAAGAACAACTCTTAACACGACTTAAACAAGTATTGCAGAAACTGAAAAACAATAATCTTCGCGTTAACAAAGAAAAATGTCAATTTTACAAACGAAGCATTACTTACCTGGGTCATACAATTGATAAAGATGGGCTACATAAAAATAAAGATAAAATCAAAGCAATAACCAATACATGTAGACCAACTAACATTAACGAACTACGAACCTTCCTCGGCATGGCAAACTACTACAACAAATTTATTCCGAACCTCGCCTCCATTACTAGCCCTCTAAATGAATTGCTTAAGAAAGAGAAAGATTTTACTTGGACATCGAGATGCGAAGACAGCTTTAATAACATTAAAAAGGAAATTTTAAGTGAAAGAGTTCTCATCCATTTTGACCCTAAGAAACCATTGATACTTGCCACGGACGCATCACCAACTGGATTGGGAGCTGTTCTTGCTCACAAATTACAAGATGGATCAGAAAGGCCAATTGCATTCGCCTCTAGAACACTTTCATCAAGTGAAAGAAAATACAGTCAAATTGACAAAGAAGCTACGGCCATCTATTGGGGTATAAAAAAATTCTTTCATTATTGTTACGGCCGAAAGTTCACATTAATAACGGATCATAAGCCCCTTACCTCGATATTTCATCCTCACCAAACCTTACCAGCACTAAGTACAATGAGATTGTTCCATTACGCACATTTTTTATCTGGATTTGACTATGAAGTACAATACAGAGCCTCCGCGAAACATTCAAATGCCGATTATTTATCAAGATTTCCAGTAGAAATAGTAAAAGAAACATCAAAAGACCAACATTGCAGTTTTCAATTACAACAGATTAACATCTTTGAAGTTCGACCAGAAGTCATAGCTACCGAAACAAGGAATGACGATGAACTAAAGATTTTACTAAAAACATTGCAAACTGGACGCTCATTACGTCAACACGGTTACAATGACAATGAACTAACACTCCAAGATAACTGTATACTTAAGGGAACGCGAGTAGTAATACCGCAGAGTTTACGTGCACGTGTACTTGATGAACTTCATGCCGGACACATTGGTATTTTAAAAATGAAATTACTAGCACGCAGTTACGTATATTGGAAAAACATAGATAGAGACATCGAAAACAAAGTAAAATCCTGCAGAGCGTGCAGATTAGAACAGAATGAGCCATCAAAAGCTCCTTTACATCACTGGGAACTACCTAGTGGACCCTGGCAAAGACTACACATAGATTTTGCTGGGCCTATCCTAGGACATCAACTTCTGATTATTGTGGATGCTTTCACAAAATGGGTAGAAATTTTTCCCACGAAAACTACCACGAGCTCATGGTGCATTCTTAAGTTCAAGGAGTTATTTTGCACATTCGGCACACCTTACGTAATTGTATCGGATAATGGACGGCAGTTTGTATCACAAGAATTTAAAAACTACCTTTCAAGCTGCGGGGTTACGCACGTGACGTCCGCTCCGTACCACCCAGCTACAAACGGCCAGGCCGAACGCTATGTACAAACTATAAAGAAATCGCTTCGCGCGATGGAGAGCGAGAAAGGCAACTTAACGGATAAGCTCCTTATCCTTAAGACTAGACTCAGGCGAACACCGAACCAGAACAGTCAGACTCCGTATGAACTAATGTTCAAAAGGGACGTTAGAACTAAGATGCACGTGATGTTCAGACGTTCATTACCTCCAACAGCATCTAGACCCGACAACGCTTCCCCAACCGTCAGAACTTACTCAGTAGGTGACCGTGTCCAAGCCAGAACCTACTACAACTCGAAGCGGAAGTGGGAGTTCGGCACAGTGGCGCGCCGGCATGGTCGACTACACTATGAAATACAGACTGATGGTGGCGCTGTTTGGCGTAGGCATTTCGAGCAGTTGTTACCAGCCCCGGGAGTGCGGCATCCAGGAATCGCGGCGGAGGATTGTCATGTACTAACCGCCACGGTAACGGATAGGAAAGCTGTCAGACTGACGCGACGTTATAATAATTAATGTTAACTCACTGTTAAAGTAATTTTTACAATAAAATAATATTTCACGTTTAATGTTTAATGTGTATGTAATACTCAGAATAAAGACGAGACTAGCTTTAGGAGAAGATCCATACAATTTTAGATATCCCATTTTATTGCCCTCGAAACATGAGCTAGTAAGAAGATTAATTTTTGGCAAACATAGACAATACCAACATGCCGGAGTACAAACACTGCTGTGTATTCTAAGAGACAATTATTGGATTTTACGAGGAAGACAGACGATAAAAGAAGTAATAAAAGGATGTAGCGTTTGTAAAAGATTTTCATCGAAAGCTTTAGATGCTCCTTTTGCTCCACTACCTAAAGAAAGGATAAATACGGCAGCGGCTTTTGAAATAACGGGCGTTGACCTAGCAGGGCCTTTATTTCTGAAAGAATCAACAAAGGCGTGGATAGTACTATTTACCTGTGCAGTTTATAGAGCAGTACACCTAGAAATTGTACAGTCATTATCAACTGATAGTTTTATTATGGCATTTAGAAGATTTTTGGCAAGAAGAGGAAGAATTTCTATTATTTACTCCGATAATGGTACTAACTTCGTAGGAACAAATAACTTGTATAGTGCAATTGATTGGAATAAAATTCAAGAATTTTTAACACTAAAAAAGATCAAATGGATTTTTAATCCTCCCACTGCAGCCTGGTGGGGAGGATGGTGGGAAAGGCTCATTAGAATGATTAAAAACCTTCTCAAAAGAAATTTGGGTAAAGCATCTGTGAACTACGAAGAACTTCTAACAATAACATGTGATTGTGAATCAATTATCAATAGCAGACCTTTAACTTATATTTATGAAGATGAATGCTTAACAACCTTGACTCCTTTAATGTTTATTCAAGACATACCTACTAACGAGATACCTGATATAGAAAGCATAGACAGAAATCACGTATTAAGAAGACAAAGATATTTACAAAAATTAAGAGACGATTTCCGATCCAGATTTAGAAAAGAATATCTAGGCGAGCTAGTTAACACAAAAAAGACAAATACAAAGCACCTTATGGAAGGAGACGTAGTGTACGTTGGACTAGAGGGGGTGAAGCGTTTGAAGTGGCCCTTAGGGAAAATTCTAGAACTGTTCCCCGGAAAAGATGGAATCACACGTGTTGCACGAATAAAATTGCAACATGGAGAAGTATTACGACCTATTCAGAGATTATATCCGTTAGAAATACCTGATCGAGACGAAAGAATTCATGAATTTAGAGAACAATTTTCGAAAACCAAGACACCCCTCACTGAAAAGAAGAAATGTAATAACGTAAACTTTAATGACAAGAATACAGAACAAGAGAAGACATCTATAGAAGAAACAAGAAAAGTTATAACGACAAGAAGTGGGCGCATTGTAAAAGAACCGCAGCGTTTTAAATCTAATTAAGATATTTGATGTAACTTTTAAAGGGGGAGAATGTTAGGATTTTAATGTTCATAGTTTTTACCTCTCCCTATATGTTAATTATTATCTTTTGTTGGATCCGTTTTTGTCATATTGACTTTTGAAAAAAAAATAAATTAATAACGTCAACATAATATACCTTATTTTTTCTCTCAAAACCACGATTCGATACACCTAATTCAACACAAATCATTTAAGTGTTTTTTTTTTTAATTCTGGTAGTTTTGCGAAATCTATGCAACTCCACAAAAGTAAATGCCTGGACTATACTGCCGTCATAAACCTGCCCCGTAACTGACAAATTACAAATATTTGAGATTATTTGACCATTTTGATACTAAAGCTTCTTTCTTCTTAAAAAGTAAGCAAAATGTAATATTTATTCTATGTCCTAAAAAGCCAACTTGATTCTACACCATAACTAACACTTTTGTAGCAAAAACCTTTTAAAACACGAGCCAACACAAAGAACAAATTAAACCTATTTTTAACTATTTCAAAGCATTATCCAAAAATTGTCTTTGATTCAACAAATGCAGCTGGTACAACCGATGAAATGCTGGGCACTAATAATTTCTTTTATTGCAAATATCTCCATTTATAGTTTGCGTAGTTACTGGGGTTTTGCTTATGATGGCATTATACCTATACAGTAAACTGTCAATATCTTATCATAAATAAACCTTTTTAAAAGACTCTGTTAACGGTAATATAATAGGTAATTGATAAATAAATATGAAGAAAATTACAAAACTTATTTTTATTTAAATTCATTATAAATATATAACAATTCCAAAAAATATTTGCCGGCTTCATATCATTTACTTCTTGTCATGAAAAATAAACTTCTATTATTTGAACGTCCTTATTTATTTCAAAATTTGGATATTTCACACAGAAACCCCTTGTTTATTAGAAAGCAACATTTGCAGTTGAATATGGAAGTATAATTTTCTGGTCACTTTGCATTCGATATAATTCTATTCACTCTTATTATAAAAAGCACGCATTTAATGTTTTTAATTCGAAGAAGAATCGATATCCTCTAATCATTAAAACTTCAAACTTTTGACAACCATGGCCTTTTCTAATAACAAATGTTGATGTGATGGAAGGTTATTCGCTTCGATAGTATTCAGAAGCCACAACAAGAAAGCAACACTATACACCCACCTTAAAAAAAAAAATAGAACCTGGACAGGAATTTAAATTACCTTCGAAAGCAGAATATTCTGTGAATTTACAAGATATGACCTTTTCCTTTTGTTCATTTATTACTGAATAATGCTATAAACTTTTTGTGTTCTGGTGTAAGTCTAGCTTTAATGTTACAAATGGTAACCGAACATATGATAGTGCACTTCCTTGGAAGACCTATAATAGAATAGAAAAACTTAACAATAGTAAGTGGTTAGTTTGTATAATAAAAAAATGTTTCTTTTTTAAATACAAATCTCTTTGAATACAATAATTCTAGAATGATTTGGAGCTTAGAAAGTGTACTTACGTTGGAAATTTCAGAGTCGATAAACTTTATATTATTTATATAAAAAATCATTAATCATATCAGAATCCACCTTGGGTAAGTTATATTAAGATTCTTCTATTAATCCTTTTTGTACTTTAGCCATTTTTAATAAATTAAATCATTTTAAAATAAATCAAAATAATCTCGCAATCCAAAACGAGGTTAGGATTTTTGACATTATAGACGCAGAGATGAAACCACGTTGCCAGATTCAGAGAAAATATTTTGCGATATGGCGATTATGATTTGAATAACATTTCGATTAAGAAGAAAAGTTTATTGAAATAGTAAGTGTCAAGTTGCTTCATAAAAACTGAATTTAAAAAAGTATTCTTTTAGTTTTAATATATATGTTTTTGTGTTAAATTATACGATCTTAACCTTCAAATTGTGCGTTATCCGGAATTTCAATAATTCTTTATAGGAAACGGCAACAAGGTAAAAACATATCGATTATTGTCTGGAAGGTTATAAATTTGCCAATCAGATTTTAGGCTTTATTATGACGATGCTTAAAAATAATTGTAGCGCGCGTTTCAAATTTGCTTGATTTTTTTTTTAATTTTAAAAAAATCCTGTAGGAAAATTTGAAAAGAGAAAAATTAAAAAAATATATTTTTAATTAGATTTTGTGCTAGCTTTTAGAAAAAAATATATTTTTGAATTTCAATAAACACGCCCATTGTTTTCCCTTTAAATAAGTAACGGTTACTAGTGAAATTACTACTGTTTTTATTACTCACATAATTGCAAAATATATTTATATCTGTACCTATCCCATCTTCAATATCATTGATAAATTTTCTTTCTTCTTCTCAAATCAAATTTTTTATTTTCTTCCTCATTTCGTTATATTTATTTTCATAAAAAAATGATGTACTTCTTAGCCTTCTATATTTTTCTTTATCTTTCAGTAGGTCTTTAATTTCCTTTGAAAACCAAGGTTTATGATTATATGAACCGCGTTTTAAATTGAATTTAGGTACACACTCATCCAGTATCTCATTCCATTTAATGTAAGAAATGTCTACAGCGACATTCACACTGGATAGCTCATCGAGCACTTTGCTCCAATCTGCATTTCTCACTCTTAAACTTAGTCTATTAAAGTCAGCTATTTTAAAATTGTAACCGAGATTTGAAATTTCTTCTTTTTGCTCATATTTATGTTGGGGAATCCTAATTGTGATATTTAAAGATGGATGCTACAAATCTTCATTGACGAAGGGAAGTGTATCTCTTTGAACTAGACAATTATTAAAATTATTTTCTGAACCTATAACTAAATCTAGCGTTCTTCCTGTCATTGAATAACTTTAATCCATTAAAATCTACAAAATCTTGAAAATGATTTAAAATACTATTATTAATTGAACGATCATAGTTTATACCTGAAATAGTATTGATGTTAAAATCCCCCATAATATATACTTTTTTCATGTCAAAATTTACTAAATTATTCTGTAAAAATTCTAAAGCAGTGTCATATGTTTTAAATGCACTACCTGGTGGAATGTATATTGCACATAATTTGTATTTCACAAAATTAATCTGAACTTCTACAATGACTGCCTCAAAAATAGAACTATGCTTTACTATGTTTAAGAGTAACACTATTCTTAACTGCGATAAATACTCCACCACCTGTTCTCTTATTTGTTATTACCAAAGTCCTATCTGCCCTTACTAAATTATATTGTCTACGATTTCACCATCATGCACTGACTCCTGTAACCGTGTTTCGACGGCAATTATAATATCGTAGTCTTCATTAAGACAAGATCTAAAAAAATCATTACACTTACTCTTGAGTCCCCTACAGTTCTGAAAATAGATATGTAGAGAGTGTAGCATAAACAATATTCACGTTGTAAGCTCATATTCATTGCCAAAGATAAAACACAATAATGGTACCTTAAATTAACTAAGTATCATTATTACAGTTAAATTTACCAGTTTACTATAAAAAATTCCTTTAAAACAGATAAAAAATAGATCTTAGTCATAAATCATAAATAATTACTAAAGACCGGACATTTTAATCGCGTTCAAATAATTGGTTTTAATCACATAGGCGTCTCATTCTGGGTTCGCTATTTAAGACGGCAGACAGTGCGGCAGATTCTAATACTATCAGGACAAACCTCTTTTTTTTATTAAAACAAGATAAAAAAAGTGTACTGATATATACATAGACATTAAAACTAATACAAAAAAGTGAGATTTTTTTTTATCGTGTACCTATATTCTTTGTCTTTTGAATCATTTTCATTAAACAAATTTAATGTTTTCTTCTCACCAACGCCGAGGATATGTAGGATATTTTACAAAAGTTTTTAGTAACCTCAGATCCTTTAATTTGTGGCCTGAGAAATTTTCCTTAAAAAAAAATAACTTTTTTGATGAAGATGTTAAACTTTTCATAAGCGAGTTTAAGGTGTAGTAATGTAAACGATATTCTGTATGATATTTTTTTTATTATTATCTCTTATATAATTACAAAATATCTATTCCTCAATATTTTGGCGTGGTACACTACTCTCCTGCCTAAAATGAGGATCGAGGACCCCAGCTGCCTCCCCCGAATTTGTTATTTCCTCCAGAAAATTGGAAATTTCTAGCCTTAGCTGGTCCCGATTCATTGTTGGAGAAATTGCATCGGGGCCAAATATTAGGACTCTACGAGCGTTTGGACTAAGACGCTGTAGAGAGGGCCTAAAATGAATGTCAAATAGGCCCATCATATGTTGTCTTATACTTTCTCGATCCATTGTCGGTTAGTTGCCGGTGATATTTTTATTCAAATAAAGTCAATCCTTATATTATATTTATGAATATTTTGGCTTTTATCGATACCGTACATACCGATTTTTTGTAACAAAACATTTATGTTTTTATTTCCTGTGGATATTATGGTACTTATACACGATGAGACAATAAAATAAATGTCTGTTAAATTTCTGTAATGTATGTATTAATTCAATTGCTCACTCTATATAGGTATCTGTTGGTTGAAAAAATGTAAAAAGATAACAAAGAGTCGATAAACAGGAGATTTGAGAAGAAAGTGTCTTGTAAAAATATCACTAGATTTTTCCAATGAGTATATTTGTTTAGTTCAAAGGGAAAAGTGATAGAAACTGGAAACGTAAATATGGAAAATTTATTATCGGACTTTGATTGTTTTCGTCGTTTTAATGACAACAAATTATACTGCCGCAATTGTGATCAGGTGTTAGTTTTTAATGGAAAGTCAAGTATGACACAACATGTGAAAACACAAAAACACATGCAATCTTTAGAGGGATGTCCAGACAAAATCTTTTATGAAGATTTATGCAACGCATTTGTTTCTGCAAATATTCCATTAACAAAATTAAATAATACAATTTTCAAAAATTTTCTTTGTAAATATACTAAACGTAAAATACCGGATGAATCCACAATTAGAAAACATTATATTCAAAATCAGTACGATAAAGCAATGACGGCAATAAAAACGAAAATTTCCAGCAAATATATTTGGGTTAGTGCAGATGAAACGACTGACATAAAGGGTAGATGTGTTGTTAATGTTGTTGTAGGATTATTAAGTGCTGAAAATACTTCACAACAGTATTTAGTTTCTAGTGTGTTTCGTGAAACTGTGAACGCTGAAATGATTTATGAAATAGTGAAACGTGGATTGAACAATGTAATTGATAATGACGTTTCAAAAGTTTTATTGTTTATTTCAGACGCGGCAAGTGTAATGTTGAAAACAGGGAAACTATTACAAGAACATTTTCCAAACATGCTGCATGTAACTTGCCTTGCTCACGCGTTACACCGAGTTTGTGAGTTTATCCGTGACAGCTTTCCAGACATTAATTCGTTGATTAGCTGTTTTAAAAAAATTTTGTTAAAAGCACCGTCCCGAGTTTCTTTATATAAAGAAATATGTCCGAATATCCCCCTACCTCCACAACCAGTTATTACACGATGGGGAACTTGGTTACAGGCTGTGTTCTTTTTTTCGGAGCATTTCGACAGACTAAAAGTATTTATTTCCAACTTATCAGAGGACGCTCTCTCTATCACTCAGTGTAAAGGTTTAATAACAAAAACAACTTTGCAGTCGGAGTTAAATTTTCTTGCGACTTATTTTTCGTGTCTCCCAGAAACTATAAAATTCCTTGAAACCCGTAACTTACAATTATCGGTTGCTATGGAAAAATTTGAATCGACATTGTTACACTTAAAAAACGTAAAGTGGCCCTTACAAGATAAATTTAACCATAAAATAGATTGTGTTATTAAAAGAAATCCAAATTTACAGACTCTGAAACAAATCTCCCTGAACAATTTTAACGATTATGAAACTGCTTTAAAATATTGTGATTTTGTTCCACATTTTTCATTTGCTCCTGTAACGAGTTGTGACGTAGAACGATCGTTTTCTAGGTTTAAAGATTTATTGACTTCTAAAAGAAGTAATTTCACTGAAGACAATTTAGAAAAATATGCAGTCATACAAACATATTTTTCAAATGAAGAAGATTGATATTAATTTGTATTGTATATATTGTATATAATTGTATATTTGCTACTTTAGGATAAAGAGTGTATATTGGAACACTCTAAACATAAAACTAATGATGGTGTATCCTCGTTGATATATTTATTAGTCAATAATATATTAACAGAAAAAGCCAACAACATTATCCCACAACACAATAAAAAAATAAATAATAATATCATTTGTAATTATATAATAATATCCAACCAAATTTGAACTAAAATTTAATAAAATAATTATTGCAATGTAAATGTAATAATAAGCCCGCCCCAAATGTTACGCCCGGGCGATAAAAATCCAATATCTTATCTACTGTGTCGACCAGTTCAGTAAATAACTTGTTTTATTCAGAATGTATTATTCAAATCGAAGGTCCGCTCTTACCGTTACTTCGCTGATAAGAATAAATTAAATTGTCCGGTCTTTAATAATTACTCAAACAAAAAAGAAACCTAATAGTTCTAGCCTTAATTATCGGCATTCAGAATACAATTTCAAAGTGTATTAGTAAAATCCCAAATCAAATAAGTATTATCAATTTAGTGATATCCTCGGATATCATCAAGAACCACAAATAAATTAAATAAATCTTAACTAAGGTTAATCATTGTTTATGATTTACCTTTTATTTAACAAAATTAAATCCAATAATTCTAGAATAATTATTATCAACATTCAGTTTTTCAAAATTTATTAGCAGAATCCCAAATAAAATGCAAATTAATTGAATGATGTCAAAAACAAATTTATAAGTTGAGATAAGTATTGATTGCTAATTAAATATACGATATCTATTTATTTCAAAATTAAAACCAATATTATTTTTTTTATGTTCCGAGAAACGAAATTGCAAAAAAACACTGATAATATTTTCTGTGAACCTCAATTTCAAGGTAAGTCCGTTTCTTTATGAATAACTTGGACAGCGTTGCCACTCTTGCAATATATTCTGGATTTCCTTGTCCAGACAGCCTTGTGCCCATATTTATTCTTGGTAGTTAAGAATAATTTATGTAACCTGGGTGTCAATTGTTCGTTGATAAAGACATTGGATCCTTTAAGTGATGAACGTTTACGGTAGATTTCATTTCGTTTTAATGAGGACACAAAATGTACAACAGCCCTCAGCTTTGATAAGTGATTCAAAGAATCTCTTTTCCCAACTCTGAACACGTTATCAATTTCAAACAGTGCACATTTAATATTCAGACCTTATGTTATGTTGAGAATGGGGTGTTAATACACTGCGACCTAAAAGATCTATTGTGCCCCCTTCTGTCGCCACTGCACTTAGGAAATGTCTCAATGCCTATAGCGACCCTTCCAATCCTATTTTCTCAAGGAAGTGTAGGATTTGAAGTGGCTTCAAGTTAGGTAAGTCTCCCTCTTCTATTTGATATCCTCCTAGATATAGTGCCCTTGGATTCTAGAGTGCTACACATTCAGTTAGGATGTGAATGGAGGTTTCGTCCTCCTCCTCACAGAATCTGCACTCACTATCCTCTAATACTCTCAGTTTACTTAGGTGTCCTTTTAGTCGGCAATGCCCGGTAAGGATCCCTGTTACAATACGTAGCCTGTTCTTGCTCAGGCAGATGCAGGCTTCCGATCTTTTTTGGTTATATTCACCCAGAAGTATCTTGGCCTGTCTCAGCCACAAGAGATTGTTCCAATTATCGGTTCTACTACCCAATTCTTTTTTAATCTCTCCTAATATTATGTTACTGCTGATACCGCAGAACGGCTCAGGCCCTACAAAGGGTGTTTGAGCCCCTTTCCTTGCAAGACTATCTGCAATCTCGTTACCCTTTTTGAGCTGATTACGTAAGAACTCAGCGCTTTGATGGCTGCTTGACTATCGGACATGATGATAATCTCTTGTCTATGATAGTTTCTCTCGATGTTAAACTGGATACACTTCTCGATGGCGTGAATTTCCGCCTGGAAGATGCTTGAGTATTTTCCCAAGCTTTCGGAGTGCTTGGTTCTCGGCCCATACACTCCTATTCCAGTTCCTTCTATGGTTTTGGAACAGTCCGTATACCACTGAATAGCACGTCTTTCGGTTGCAAGCGCGATGGATTCTTGGCTCCATTCTTTCTTGCAGCCCAGCTCTGTGGTTTTGAAGTTTTTCACAAAACTGTACTTCTTTTGCATTTCATCCTGGGGCATGTCCCAGGTATATTTAGTCCTGAAGCAAGTAGACTTTCATCTGATTACTCCATTCCTGATCATTCTATATCGTGTCCTTTTTGCCACAATCTCTATCATCAAATGTAGAGGGGTGAGGTTTAAGATCACCTCCATTGCGGCCGTAGGACAGGTTCTCATTGCACCAGTAATGCAAACACAGGCTAGTCTTTGTACTTTTGAGATATTAGCTCTCGTAGTAACTAAACTAGTTCTGTTACTCCAGGCTATAGCCCCGTAAGTGATGATTGGTCTCACTATTGCAGTATACATCCATCGCAGTATGTTTGAGTTACATCCCCATCGTATTCAGACCTTGGTTAAATAATGTCAATATTTTTGTCATTATGTCCTCATTTTCTTCATCTTTGATCCCTATAATTCTTAGTTTATTTTCTACTGACCTTTGTTCTTCTTTTTCTTGTTTTGTTATTATATCATCGATATTTCTATTATTAAATTCAACATGATCTTTTAGCTCTCCAAAACCACATGATATGTTAGTAAGTTGACTCACTTAACTGCTGTTTTATGTCTAGTTCGTGGAATTTCGTCTTATTATTATCAACTTTATTTTCCAATAAAGTCAGTGTTGAGATCATTTCTTTTATATTCTGTTCCATTGTATCCATTTTGTTGCTCAGTTTTTCCATGTATTCTTCAAGTTTGGCTGTGAATTTAGGCGCTAACTTATTAAATATTGATTCCACCATTGTTTCTTCCAGCCCCGAAATGTTTATACTTCTTTGGCTCATTTCTAAAGATCGAATTTAAATTTTATCTGGCAACAATGTTAGGAATGTATACAGCCGATAAAAGTGCAGTTTTATTAATTATGCTATGTTTTTCTTGCAATTTTTATGTCACAAATAGATTTTTTATAGTTTATTCAACACCACACCAAGTTTTCAATTTAACTGATATATATTTACCACTTAAATTTTATAAAATTCTTAAGAGCTCACACCGACCATGTTTACAGCGCAGCCATTACCACCATAGCTAGGCATTTTCGTAGAAACCTACTATAGATTACAAAATTTAAATGGCTCCAGGCCACACAGGTTAGGAAAATTAGTTAAAATTTTGTTTGTTATCTCATTTCATGTATAATTTTTTGGTTAGGCAAATTAGCTTGTTTTTTAAATGTTAATTAGAATACTATGAAGTTATGAGAAAAAAGTAGTAAATAAGGTCACAAAAGCCCTAATGTTATGCAGAAACATTGCGGGTAAACGATGTAACCTGAACACACTGCTATGGATGTATATAGTCAATAGTGAGACCAATCATCATTTACGGGGCTATAGCCTGGAGTAGCAGAATTAGTTTAGCTACTACAAGAGCTAATATCTCAAAAGTACAAAGACTAGCCTATGTTTGCATCACCGGTAGTATAATGAGAACCTGCCCTATGGCCGCAATGGAGGTGATCTTAAACCTCACCCCACTATATTTGATGATAGAGAATGTGGCAAAAAGGACACGATATAGAATGATCAGGAACGGAGTAATCAGACGAACATATACTTGCTTCAGGACCAAAGATACTGGGGATATGTCACAGGATGAAATGATGAAGAAGTACAGTTTTGTGAAAAACTTCAAAACCACAGCAAGAAAGAATGGAGTCAAGAATCCATCGCACTTGCAACCGAAAGACATGCTATTCAGTCGTATACGGATGGTTCCAAAACCATAGAAGGAGCTGGAAGAGGAGTGTATGGGCCGAGAACCAAGCACTCCGAAAACTTGGAAAAATACCCAAGCATCTTCCAGGCAGAAATTCACGCCATCGAGAAGTGTATCCTGTTTAACATCGAGAGGAACTATCATGTCCGATAGCCAAGAAGCCATCAAAGCGCTGAGCTCTTACGTAATCAGCACAAAAATGGTCTGGAAATGCCTAGAACAATTGTATGAGCTAGGTGAGAAAAATAGAACTACTCTCACTTGGGTCCCGGGACATAACGGGGTACAGGGAAACGAAATTGCAGATACTCTCGCAAGGAAAGGGGCTTAAACACTCTTTGTGGAACCTGAGCCGTTCTGAGGTATCAGCAGTAACATAATATTGGGAGAAAAAAGAATTGGGCAGTAGATGAACCGATAATTGGAACAATCTCTTGGGGCTGCGACAGGCTAAGATACTTCTGGGTGAATATAACCAGAAAACATCGGAAGCCTGCATCTGCCTGAGCAAGAACAGGCTACGTATTGTAACAGGGATCCTTACTGGGCATTGCCGACTAAAAGGACACCTTAGTAAACTGAGAGTAGTAGAAGATAGTGAGTGCAGATTCTGTAAGGAGGAGGACGAAACCTCCATTCATATTTTAACTGAATGTGTAGCACTCCAGAATCCAAGAGCACTACTATACCTAGGAGCATATCAAATAGAAGAGGGAGATTTACCTAACTTGAAGCCACTCCAAATCCTACACTTCCATGAGAAAATAGGATTGGAAGGGTCGTTATAGGCATTGAGATATTTCCTTGCTGCATTAGCGACGAAAGAGGGCACAATAGATATTTTAGGTCGCAGTGTATTAACACCTCATTCCCAACATAATATAACATAAGATATTTTTCATCTCAGATCATGTCCGTCCGTACAGTATATGGGTGATTCTCGAATAACTGTGATTTTTTATGTCCCGTATTTTATTTTATTACATCTCAAACTTTCGCAAATTTTTTTTTAAGCTGCATATAAATATAATCGAAATATCAGTACCGTGGCATGTCCGATTCTCATTTTTGAAATTAAATATATAAATTTATATCAAAATTCATTTTTTAATATAAAATGTACCTCTTATAACTATAATCTAATGCATACTGTATTAAATTTTATTGCAATTTTATACCAATCTTTCGATTGGTAAAAAAAAATAATCATTTATATGTCAGTACCGTGGAAAAAATGTCAAAACCGTGGCATTAAAATTTTGAAATGTTGTCAAGAGTTTTCGTTGTGTTGTAGCTGTAGTAGAACCACTTTACAGGTTTATTTGTGTGCATAAATAGAACACAAAAACGCGTAAAATATACGTTTTATAATATTTTTAATTTTAGAAAAATTTAAGTTGAAAAAATCGCATTTACACGAAAATCACCCATATGCGAGTGCGATCAAACGTATTTCATATTCGATCAATTGTTCATTTGTTCGTTCGACAAAAAAATCTTAGGCGCAAATGTACTTTCGAGCCAATGTTTTTTTTTTTTTTCGTGTAAATACATTTTCGAGGAAATGTTTTTTTGAGCAATGTTTTCGAGTAATTGTTTTTCGAGAAAATGTCTTTCAAGCAATATTCCGTAATTCTATTTAGACTCATTCCACCGTAAGGAGGAATGACTCACCTGCAAATTCTTTACCTCCCGTTCATGAAACGCCGTGCTACCCTCCGACGATGCCAACGACGCTGACAACGGCGAAGAATGCGGACTCAACCCCGCCGTAGTGGTCACATTCACCTCGTGGCAACTACTCGTATCTGGCGAATGAACAAACCGCTTGCCCGCCTCTAATCGCTGCCACAGATCCAATATTTTCTCCTCCAAGCTTCTGTTTATCGTCAACTGCGTTTGGTACTTGCTTTCCACGGCCTAATAAAAATTTTTTTTTGGATCAAATCGGTTCGACTAGCCGATCGCGTATTTCATTATTTACCTCTAATTTTTCGAATTTCTCCTCGTTGATGGTGCACAATAATTGTTTTTGGGATAAAATTAGATCGTCCTTGGTACCTATTGCGTGTTCCAGTTCCAAAATTCGATTTCTATACGCATCTAAATTCATTATTTTGTTTTCTAGTTGCTGGTTCAATACTAAAAACATTTTTTTTTTAACAAACTACCAACTATATTTCTAAAATTTGAATGAAACGAAACGAACCTCTGACTTCCTCGTAACAGCTTTTCCTCAACTCATCCAGCTCCACCTGGTATACTTTATCGGTGTCTAGAGCTTCCAATCGTTCTTTGAATTTCAACTGAAGTTCGCCGATCATAAGCAACTCTTTATTGACTTGTTCCAATTCCTTTTTACCCTTTTCGCCGATCAGCGCTTGCTGTTTCGCGATGTTCGCTTCCGCGATAGCGTCCATTAATTCCGCTTGGGTTTCCAATAAGTTCGACTCGGACTGCGCGTGTTTCTCCTTAAAATTCGTCAAATTGTCCCGCAAACGTTCGTTATTCTCCTCTAAGCTCTTGTAGTCGTCCTGAAGCGTTTTACACTGCAAAATAAGATAGAAATTACGCTCCGTTTCACCAATCACTGCCTAATTTAGCCGGTCTATTATTAGTACAGGTAATAGACACCTTATTAGAAATTTTATTTGTAAAAGTTAAATTATTTGGAAACTTAAAAGGGAATTAAACCTCTCAAATTTGGTACTCTTCCATGAGAAAATAAAACTCGAAATCTATCGACATACAGGGAAAGGGTGGGAGGTCTCACGGATTCAGATAGCACATTAAAAAATAAGATGACAAGTTCCCATATTTTTTTTTCCTAGCGGCCCTCCCTACGGAGATACAATATCCAAAAGGACGCCATTGGAAATCAATTTTTCTTGAATAACTTTCAAACTACGTAATATAATTTATTGAAAATGTAATATGATAAATAGTATTAAGAACCTCTTAAAACATAATTAGCTTGTTTAGTTTACCAGGGGCGGACTAGGTTATATTTTACCCTGTATGATGAGTAAAAATAAATTTCGATACCTTGAACATTAAGCTAAAGAAAAGGTGTAATAATTGGCATTATTATTAGTTGGAAATATAAAGAATTTACCAAAAATTCTAAATAAGAAGTATTTTAATGTTTTAAATTAAAAATTAAAAAGGAAGACACGTATGAAAATTAAACAAACAATCAGGTTATTAATCTAGTCAATGGCTACATTGGGCGTGACATTTTTAAAAAATACAACCATCACGTAAATTTTGGTTTATATAGATAGGAGACAGAAAGAAAGGCTCTGTCGAGTGCGGACTCTCAGTCGAGTTCGGATTAAAGTCCAGAACTTTCGCCTAGGGACTCTAAGTCCCAAAACAAATGTGATGTGTAAAGTTTTGTGTACGATTTGTAAATTATGGGTAAATATTTTTAACTTAATTTGAAAGTGTTTTGTTTAATAATAATTGATTGATTTACATAGCCAATTTTACATTTTTGTCCCGAATTATCATATTTATCTTATGCATATTTTTATATTATTATGTAGTTATAGTGCTTTATTCCCTAAATGGAATTTAATTCTTTTTTTCTTGAGACTATTAGTCAAATTTTATACTTATTGTTAATATACATTTGTTAATGTTTTAATACTTATTATTAATCTCTCCCTCCTTTCCAAAAACAGTAAAATATTCCGAGCATTTGAGAAGCCTCGGCGTTTCTATTCCCTTAGGACTAAAAGAGTCTAAAACTAGTTGTAAAGAATCGCTCGACTATGCTATTAAGGGATAATTTTTATTCTTTTAATTTAATTTTTTTATTTGCCACTGGTGAATGGATGTTCCTTCTGGACTCCAGGACCCTTTGGCTGGTGACGGCGCTGCCCTATTCCTTTAATAGTATATTAATAACAGTAGCTAAAGACCTATCAGTACTTACAAATGGTCTTTAGGCTAGTTGGTTGTTACAAAGGTACTCTTCTTCATTGTCGATAAAATGAACCGTTTTCGAGAAAAAAAAAAAAAAAAGAATTAATAGGGGGGTGGGTTGGCTCAGTGGTTAGAGTCATGACTTTGAGATCGGAAGGTCTCAAGATCGAATCCCACCGTTGGCCGGGATTTTTTCATTTAATTTAATTATTTAAAATTAATTCTGATGCCTTGGTAGGATTCCCCACTCGACCATTCACTGTTGGGTTCTAATTAACAGTGCTGTTCCTAAAGTGGCGCTGGGAAACAGTAACAAAGCCTACACAGAACACGAGGCTAATGGCCGTAGTAGTCGACGCCGATGACACCAAATTAAAAAAAAAAAATTAATGTTTTATTTTTATTAAAAAGAAACCATGATTTCCAATTTGTTTTGTCTGCAGCAAAGCGTGATACGAAAGTCATTGAAATAGAACTGTTATCAGTATTAAAAAAGCAACTGTTTTTACAAACGTTACTATGGTACCTATGAAATAAATAAATGAATAATTGCATTGACATGTGCATTTTAAATCTTGTTGACACGTTGATCTTTTAGTACTCCGATATTAATTTATTGAATTTTGAATATCCTGGTAATTCGATAATGGAATACACATTTAGTGAATATGCAGATATGCATCTTATGTACGGTCTTGCATCTTGCATCGCTTATGAAGCAAGAAGGTTGTATGAAGATATCCTAATCGCAATATTCCAAATGAGAAAACATTTCAGCGACTTGACCAACGTCTAAGAGAGACTGGTGGGCGATTCCCAGTTAATAAGGTAATATTATTGACTTTCTTCAATAATTTTTAGGAAGTTTTGGGAAAACAAGTACTGATGCTAGTGTGACAAGAACAGTACGTACGTAGGAAAATATTTTGGATACTGTAGCTGATACTCATTCAATAAGCACTCGGAAGATTAGCCGCGCAGCTTCATTTGTTAAAAACGATAATTGCTGAAGAATTTAAAGAACAGTTGTTATGCCCTTATCATCTGCAAAAAGTGCATCAACTACTTCCTGAAGATTTTCCTCGAAGAATCCAGTTCGCAAACTGGCTGTTAGATCAGCAACGAACAAACGGAAACTTCATTAGCACTATACTTTTTACCGATGAAGCAGGGTTTACCAAAAATGGTATTGTAAATTTACATAACTCGCATGTATGGGCTGATGAAAACCCTCATTCCACTGTTGTTTATCATTATAAAATCAGTTCCAATCAATTAATGTTTGGGCAGGAATAATCGGCAATTTTTTGATTGGACCATGCATATTGCTGCCACGATTAAATGAACTTTACAGTTCCTTCAGAACGCTTTTCTGGATTCAATAGAGCATTTGCCACTTGAAACCCGCCGAAGCATGTATTTTATGCATGATGGGGCCCCACCTCACTTTAGCGTCGCTGTACGGGACCACCTGAATAACGTCTATCGAAACCGTTGGATAGGCAGAGGAAGTCCAATTGCCTGGCCTCCATGTTCTTCCGGCCCAACGCCAATGGATTTTTATCTGTGGGGTCATCTTAAAACCTTGGTGTATTCCTCTCCGGTTGATACTAAGGAGGAACTTTTACAGAGAAACACATTTCATTGTGATGTGATAAGGAACAATGCTGGGTTGTTGTGGCGAGTACAGCAGTCCTCTATTCGTCGGGCCCGCGAGTGTATCAAAGTTCACGGAGCACATGTTGAAGCCACTTATAAAGTTGTTAATTGATTATTTCTCATTAGCGTATTTAGGTTAAATCGTTACAAGCTTTAGTGAGTTCAGGATGAAAACATAATACTCCAAGTTGTATTTTAGAATTTACCAATTTACCAAGCTAATTCTGGGAGTTTAATTTTTTAATAAAAATAAAACATTCATTCTTTTTTTTTCTCGAAAACGGTTAATTTTATCGACAATAAAGAAGGGTACCTTTTCTTTAGCTTAATGTTCAAGGAATCGAAATTTATTTTTTTAACTCCTTATCTTACAGGGCGTTAACAATGTAAGCATTAAATGTACAACCTAGTCCGCCCCTGATAAACTAAACAAGCTAATTATATTTTAAGGGCAGTATTTTAAGAGGTTCTTACTACTGTTTATCATATTAAATTTTCATTAAATTATATTAAGTAGTTTGAAAGTTATTCAAGGAAAATTGATTTCCAGTGGCGTCCTTTTGGAAGCCGTATCTCCGTACATAATTTAAAATAACTGGTATATAGCCATTTTTAAGCCTATAATAAAAGTTTTTAAATTTTAACAAAGATATAATTAACTATTACTGAAAAGACATAAATATATTATCGATCTTAGGTGGTTTTTTTTATAATCTAATAATTACATATATATAAAAAATTAAGGTATTCGCAGATTCACTAACAATTAGGGTTCGACCGATACCGATATCGGTATATCTGTCGATATGTAGAGTGCGATATCGGCTTATATCGATATCAGCCTAATAAAAATATCAATTAAATATTTCAATTGCTAAGAAATTTTAAAGAAATTAAAACACAAATATTAAATAAAAACAATTTAAATTATGTTTTTTTTTTTTAGAATTTAATAGAAAAAAAGTTTAATTTTTTTTTTTTAATACTTAAAAGGAGGTCCTTTCGCCACAATGTTAAATAAAAAATATTAGATTATGACTAAAATTAATTTTTTTCTAATAGTTGAAGTCCTTATTTATCTAATAAACAACTTTTAACTATACCTTACCGTGCAAATTTTTGAGAAAATTTTTAAGCTATTGCATAGCTTTTATCGCGGGCTTTGAGCGCGGCGACCGAATCAAAAAAAAAAAAAAAAAAAAAAAAAAACGAAACAGTAACGAAAAAAAACCTAACACCCCCACTCCGACCGGCACAGCGGTGCGGCGTTAAAAAATATTAACTTCACATTTATTCAATAAAAGAAAATCGAAAAATCTAAAAATCAAATCTTAAAATCGAAAAAGAAATTCCGTAACGAAAATAAACGTGGAATTTATTGAGACATTAATATTAAAAAATCACAAAAAAATTTTCAAGTAACCTAGCTTAAAATGGAGTCAAAACATTTGGCAACGTTGCGTAGCGCGCGAACTTCAGACCATTCAATGTAAACTTTAACGCAATTATGTTTTTTATTTATATTTATTAATTTATTTATTTTTACCAAATTTTTTTTATTTTATAATGGAAAATATCACAATAAATGAAAAATATCAGCTTATTAGAGTACTATCTAATTATTTATTTATCATAATGAGATATACTTACACATTATTTATTATAATTTTTTTTTAATATTTAAATAAAATTACGACACAAATGAGTAAATTGAAAACAATTTTTTTATGAATAGTGTAAATTTAATTATTTAGTCATAATCTAATATTTTTTATTTAACATTGGTGGCGAATGGACGTTCTTAAAGTCAAGTTAAAATGCAACAAAATTAAACTTTCTGCTCTTTTAGAGGTTAGAGATTTCTTGTGCTCTCATATACAAGGTGATTCATTAAGGGTAGCGACTGGCCTATCTCAGAATACCTTGAAGTAAATTTTTTTTTAAAGGAACACAAAAACAGGTCGATTTTTATTTCAAGTATCCTAAACTATCAATTCTTTCAGTTCTTCTCCGTGAATCTAACCAATACAATTTAAATAGGGAAAGTACCAGGTAGACAAATTACCAAAAATTTTAATGAAATTATATGAAACTAAATTAATTACAAGGGCGGTGGATGTGAGTAGTTGTCTGTTTTTCACGCGTAAGACCCGAGTTCGAATATCGGCTGGGGACTAATAAAAATAATATTTTTTTCGAGTTTAATTTATTTTATACATTAGTAAATGTTATAAATATTTTTAAATTAGTTATTTTGTATTAATAACCTAAAATAATTTTTAAATTTGTAGATTTTCGTTAGTGGGTCGTAGAAAAAATAGACTCGAGTGGATTGTCCATATCGCACTTTGTCTTCGTGCAATATGGCTATCATATCCATTCTTGTTGCACAAACTACTATTAAATTCTGGAGAAAAGGGCTCTTAGATTAAAATGTAAGTTTGATAGAAATGAAATAGTTATTTTTGTATTAAGTGTCTTAGATCAGGTTTTTTATATTGTACCATTGAGAGATACTAAAATTATTCACAAGAAACTTGTGTCAGTTCACTTTTAACCGGAAAACATTTTTTAGGTTCGAATGGTTTTTAATTATTTAAAAAATATATATTTTTTTTTTATTAAGGAATACATATTTTTCTAGATATTTTTTACAAAGTACAAACTGTTCTACCTGAATTTAGTTGAAGTAAAACTTCTTTATGGCGGCTGCTAAAAAGTATGGGTTTTAAGTAAATAGTTTTTGAAGTTGAAGATACAAGTGTACTTTTAGTAGGCTTTTTAGAAAAAAAAAATAATAATATAGGACTCGAATAGACATTGTGACATTAATAATATGCATAAGTATTTAAATAAAAATAATGCCTTTATTTTAAATGGCAGCGCACACAAGACAATAGAAAGATGATTATGGAATCCTATGATATTGACCTTAAAAGAATTCCTTTCTTAGAAAATGTTATTAAATATAGAATTGAAGACTGAAATATTATACCCAGCTAGCACATAACGTTGCCAAGCCTTTCGGCGACGTTGCTTCAAGGGAACATAACATTACTATACACCGCTCATGAGAAGTTGTTGAGGGAAATCAAAACCTCGCAAAACTTCTAATTTGTTACTTTTCTATTTAACCTACCTGTTATGTTAACATAACGTAATAAAGTAATTTGCTTAAAAAAATATACACGAAAAGTACTGTAAACATCACAATGTGAATTCGGATCGTTTATGTTTATGTTAATTGTTCTTGTCATTTGTCATGTTTTTGGTGGTTGGTTTTTAACTTGGAGAACTTATTTTATAAATAAAATTATTATTTATACATTTGAGTAGATTTGCAACGAGAAAAATAAATTAAACTGACAATAATTGGCATAAAGAATGCAAACATACTTACTTAATGTAATTTTGAAAGCCTTTTGTGCGTTTTAGAGCCTTATACCGAATTATAACCATAAGCAATCCTTGTAACATAACTCACACATACTCTTAATAATTTGACAACTACGTGGCCCGTGAATATTTACAATTGGATTTTTATAAACAAAATTTGTACAGTAGTTGTTCGTTGTTGATTTGAAAGTGCTAAATGGCGAATTTGTTATTCTAGATCATTGTTAAAAAAATACATGAAGAGCAAATAAAAATATAAAGCCATTTATTATTATTATTAATATTTTATAATCATTACACATTAGTCTGTGAAGAGTATTATAGGTTTACTTTGTCTGTCCGTCCCATGTCACGTTTTTTGTCCACACGATAAGTTAAAAACGAAAAATGAAAATTTCAGGAAAAATCAAGGATTTTAAAAAAAAATCTGAATAAAAATGGAGGGGGTGAAAACAAAAAATGTTATCGACTTGAAATTTTTGGCAAAAATCAATCTCTACAAGGGAAAAAAGACCTCTGATTTTTAAAAAAATCTGAATAAAAATGGGCGTTAAGGGGGTCTATTAAATAAGAGTATAATATAGAATGGCAAGCATTATATATCTTCTTTCTAGTTTTTACATCGGTATTGTCACGACTAGCTTTCTTTATGAAATAAAAAACCATTAAAAAACAGTAAAACAACTTTATTTTAGACACAAATTTACAAAAAGGAGCTTACCAAAACATACCTGTTGGATTGCACGTTACTCCTACTTTCAGAGGTTGCGAACAAATTCAATGTAAAACGAGGCGTATCTATTATTCAATATCTTTGGTATCACAGTTCAAGTGATCTAAGTTTAATTTATATTGGTAATTCTGAATCGAGGGACTTCTGACAAAAATGAATGCTTTATGTCAGTTTGACGTTTTTAAAACCATTACCGTGAAGAATGAAAAATTGTACGAAATGGAAAGAAATTGACGGACCACCAATTTTTCGAGCAACGAAGAAGAATTGTTGGTAAATTTTAATTGCTGTACTTTCGTACTCTACTTGGTGGTGGTAATTAAGGATACCGATGCAAAAAATTGTACAGTTAACAGAACCATGACAGTAGGACTTAAAGCATTATTTCTAGAAAATAAAATATATGTTATTGTAAATGTAATTATTTATAAGTCCTCCTTCTATGTTGTTAATTATTCTGCTAGCCGTTTTCTTAGACAAACGAAATCATGCATATTCTTTTGGATACATGGTACATTAAATAAGTAGCAGCTTTACCATCGTCTTTACTTATTACTTCGAACATAAAATGTACGAAAATTGTGAAATATACTTAAATTATGTCAGTGTCAAAACATTAATCTTAGTTTAAATGTCCAACTTTGACAGTTCAATTTTTCGGATAGTTTAAATTAAGTTCAAACGTAAACTAAATTTGAAATACACCATCTTTCAATTAAACTCAGTTCATTTGCTGAACTCAGTTTAAACTTTCATTGAAAAACTGGCCCTTAGGTCCGATTGTACAAAGCAAGCTAAAACCTAGGTTCAGGTGAACTCGGTAAATGGTTGAACTTACTTTAAAAATTGGTATGAATTGTACATACCCCGCTCAATGTCGGTTTAGATAAACTTCATTGTTCAGGGTTGCCAGATTTTAATTTTGTTGTATCTTTGTTTCTCTTATTAGAAAATAAATGAGCTATATAAAATGTCATTTTTGGCATTTTTACTCTAAAGTTATTATTTTTAGAGGTTACACGTAGTTTTCCCTTGTGTTTCCAAACTGATAATATAAAGAACGCCAAACTTCACGCATGCCGAAGAAGGACTAGTGAAACTAGTGAAAAAATATAAAGACATTTTAGAAAATAAAAACACAGATGTGAATATAACGCACAAGAAGAATGAGTGCTGGATAAAAATTGAAAGTGAATTTAATTCACACATCTTTGTACAAATTCAGTATTGTTCCACTTCACAAAATGATTGTCCCTTGGTCTATATATTTATGGTTGTCTTTCTGGTTGTTGCAAGATATTTGCTAATTCTAAAAAATCCTCGTCTTCAGATATTTCATCCATTTTTACGAAACAACTTCTATTAATTAGGAATTCAGTAATTTGTATATATCTTGTTTTCTATTTACCTACCTACGGTTTGTGTACGGTAACGTATAAGGTACCAACCCAAAAAATATTTTTTTGTAGTGTTACCAACTAACTAAATTCAAAAATAGGTCTGAACTCGGTTTAAGCGCGGAAACATGACCGCTTTGTTGAACCTATAGATGAACGCAGTTTATGTTCTGAACTATTATTGTACAACGCCAAGAACCAGGTTCATGCTAAACCTAGGTTCAACTCGCATTGTACAATCGGGCCTTAATGTAATAATAATTGTTCTTTAGTTTAAGAAAAACATGTAACTAGGCTATACATGTTTGTTTCTTATAAATAAATAAATACTTACTTGATTCTCCCAATATTTGATGGTTTTAATCAATTTCCTATCCTCGGTCGATCTCTCCTTTCTGTAGCTGTCCAACTGGGCTCTGAGGTCGTCCAGATCTTTTTGCTGAAGTTGGACGGTGTCCCTCAATGCCGAATTGCATTCCTCTAAGGACCGGGTGCTCTTGGCGTCCGATAGCAGTCTTCGATTTCTATAAGCATGTGTTTCTCTTCTATGTCTTTCGAATAATAATTGTTGGTGGACTAGTTCTAGCTGTTCTTTGAGGTGTTGTACGCTGTTCTTATCACTGGAACGGACAGCAACGTCTATGTAACTGGAAAAAATTACTGTTTTCAACAAAAATTATAAAAAGAAAACAATTGAAAACATCAGACACATTTTCACATTAAAGTAGATCATTTGTTGTGGGCTGAGATCAATTATTATTATTTTTGAAAAGATTACTTATAGTTCACTTAAAGTAAGTAATTTTACTAAAAGGGGTAATAAGTCAATAAATATTAGCTTTGCAGAAAATATCTTAAGATAAAAAATATGATGAATTTCATTGGTTAAGGGCTGCTAGTAGCCGGCTGTCTCTCAGAATATCTTGTAGGAGCATTTTTTTAAACAAACAAAGAAACAGATCGATTTTAATTCCAAAGAGGACACCTTTCTATCATATCCTCAACTTTAATCTGTCATTCCTCTCCATCATAGGGGGTAGGACGTAAAGGATGCGTATTTCATTCTCTCAGTTGGGAGCGGGTCGCTATAGGCATTCCTAGACTCTTCAGCCGCACTGGAGTGCTCAGGGATTGGGTATGAGGTGGGCTTGAAAGAAAAGTTGTAGGAATCTGAACTGATATTACAGACCCAGTATGTCGTCGTTAGGAACATCTCCTGTGGGTAAACTCACTAAATTTTCAGTAGACACACAAACTTCCTATAACTTCTTGTGGAAGTCCACACATACCAGGTAATTAATTATTGTGCGACAATGTATTTTAACAGCTTACTACACACATATGAGATATTTTAATTTTTTAGGGAGCAACTAAATGTCGCTTATAGTTCCAAAATATAAATATTCACAAATATTGCACATAGGAGGGGCTATATCCCACGACCTTCTACATGCGTTACCACAGAGCCACCACACTCTAACCAATACAATATAAATAGGGAAAGTATCAAATATGACACATAATCGAAAAAGTAATTTAATGGGGAACTAACCAGTGCGTTACTTTTGATTTTAACGCTCTCTACCGGGATACAAAATTGTTATGTTTTATAAAGTGTGACACTTCATTTGAAAGCTAATTGTATGATTAATTCTGAAAATAAAAAAAATGCCTTATTACTAAATTTAATTTGTTGCAAATGCAACATGGAGATATTTAGGTTAATGTTATATGGTGCATTGGAATACAAATGAAGTGTCTCAATCAGTGGCGGTTTGCCCGTAAGGGCACTTGGGCACGTGCCCTAGTACAATAAACCAAAAAAAAATAACTTACATATTTTATATTTTCCTCAATGCCTAATATTCAGCGCAAACCGCGTTGGCACGACACTGGACGACCGGGCGTTAAGCGACGTTCCGAGAATTCCGAAATTAAGTGGAAGATGGGCACAGGGCACAGTAAATGTGTGCCTCTGTTGTTTTCTCTCATTATGATGCGAAAAACAAGGACAATGACAATATCGCTTAGTAAGAGATGAACACATGCGATGGATTATACGTCACAAGCGGGGCGCTGTCCTCATCGTGACGTGCTGTACCCATGGCACAGATTACCTAGACCAGATACGAATGTACGCAGCGGCATCTTTACCGGCTCCCTCACAAAGGCGATGCCGGTTTCGGCTTAAGGTGCGCGTTTGTTGGACCATGATAATAATTTATTTATTGTGATTACGAAAAAAACGTTAGTTGGACCATTGGAATAGTTAAGAAATAAAACTACAAAGAAAAATAACTTTTTTTTTATAAAGCAGTCAAAAATATGATGAAAAAAATCAATAATATTTATAAATGGGACCAAATTTTAATGTTTCTTTTGGTTTTGTCTGACTTTTTCAAGGATTTCAAATCTCTGTTTGCATATTTAAGAGTATAAAAAAGTCTTATAAATAATTTAATGGTGTACATTTTCGCAAATTGTTGACAAGGATGACCAAATTCTATTTTGCTCATCTCAAAAAGGTATGCGTTGGAAATTCCAGGCTTAGTTGACAAACTACCAAATAGAGATATAAATATTGTTTCTAATTTGAAAATATAAAAGAGAAATTTTTCGCTGGGAGATTTTAAATTGCCAAACACCTTTTCTTCAGATTCGTATGCTTTAAAATGCGTTAACAAGTTAGAATTGTTAAGTAAATTGCGTTCTTCTGAGAAATTTGCGTAAATTTCGCAAAAGTGGATATGTAATGATTTTTTGATTAAATAGCCACATACATAGTTAAATGCATTTTGAGTGGTCACATTTAGCTCCCTGTAGTCACATTCAGAAATCGTTATTGCCCCAACTGATTGTACATGAGGTTTGGTTTCCGTTTTATGATAATTATTTGAAACATTTATTTAGTTCTGTAAGTAAAATGTCATGCCATGTTATCCATCGAAAAAAAAACTTATTCGGTCCATTCCAAATTTTAATCATGTGGTCATCGATCACTTCGCTAGCCAAAAATCCAGAAGAATAGACTTCAACTATAAGAAATAGTATTCAACTGCAGCGGTACCTAGCAGTTAGTCTTTAATTTTGTAATATTTAATTTGTTTTGAAATATATTTAATTTTCATTAAGCGGAGAACTTGCTTTCCTAAGGGAAAAACGAATCCCGGGATTCCTTTCCAGTGTGCCCCACTGCCGCTAGTGCCCACGAGCCGCCACTGGTCACAATGTATAATATGTAACAGTTGTTTATCCCACAATGACCAGCAGAGCTGTTGTACTGAGTATTTTAAATACTTGAAGTAAATACTTAAGTACAAAAATATACTTCAAGTATTTGACTTAAGTACTAATACAAACGTTGGTACTTGTACTTGCAATTTTAAGTTTTTTAAATTTTACTTATTCTTAAAATATGTGTGTGTGTCATTGGATTTTGTGACTAGATATAATCTATTAGCCTATTATGTATTTCTGTTTTATTGATACTAAGTTAGAATAAGAGAATCATATGAAGTATTTTACAATTGTTTTTCCTAATACAATTGTTTTTTTCTAATATGGATACAAAAATTTTCTTATAGAATTTTTTATTCTTTTGTTAATCCCGTTTTAAAACATTTGGCGTTTTTTGTTTTTTCTTGTTTTTTTTCTTTTTCTTTTTTTTGTTTTTTTTTTTTGTTTTTTTTTTTGTTTTTTTTTTTGTTTTTTAGGTTTGTGTTTTTTTTTTGTTTTTTTGTGTTTTTTTTTTGTTTTTTTTGTTTTTTTGTTTTTTTGTTTTTTTGTTTTTTTTTTATATTTTTTGTATTTTTTGTATTTTTTGTATTTTTTGTATTTTTTGTATTTTTTGTATTTTTTGTATTTTTTGTATTTTTTGTATTTTTTGTATTTTTTGTATTTTTTGTATTTTTTGTATTTTTTGTATTTTTTGTATTTTTTGTATTTTTTGTATTTTTTGTATTTTTTGTATTTTTGTATTTTTTTGTATTTTTTTGTATTTTTTGTATTTTTTGTATTTTTTGTATTTTTTGTATTTTTTGTATTTTTTGTATTTTTTGTATTTTTTGTATTTTTTGTATTTTTTGTATTTTTTGTATTTTTTGTATTTTTTGTATTTTTTGTATTTTTTGTATTTTTTGTATTTTTTGTATTTTTTGTATTTTTTTGTATTTTTTGTATTTTTTGTATTTTTTGTATTTTTTGTATTTTTTGTATTTTTTGTATTTTTTGTATTTTTGTATTTTTTGTATTTTTTGTATTTTTTGTATTTTTTGTATTTTTTGTATTTTTTGTATTTTTTGTATTTTTTGTATTTTTTGTATTTTTTGTATTTTTTGTATTTTTTTGTATTTTTTGTATTTTTATTAGGAAAGAACTTGGACGCCTTACGCTTAGAGGTCAATCAAAGCGATTTAAGACAAACAAAGGAGTACCTCGGACAGGAGGAACACAAATGGGAAAAACGGAGGTTTTGTTCTACAATTTTAAATTAATATTAGATATGTGACGAAAAAGTAATTAATATATATTTAAATCTTGTAATTGTAATAATTCTTGTAAATTAAATGGTCTTGTTATCGTTACTTTTTTACAATCAATATTGTAATGAAGTCATTTTTCATTACTATTTTTTTTATTCAATTGCCGAATTAGTATTCTTAATAATAATTTTAAATCTAACTTTCATTAGAATCCGGCATGTCAATTTAATAAAATTAATTATTCGTTACTATTCTAATTTATAAATCAACTTTTTGGCTTCACCCTGTATCTATTATTTTGAAATATATAATAATCCGAAAATCCATAGTACTTTCACAATATAGAAATGGTTTTCAAAAGTCATTTTAAACCAGGGTTTTGAATTTATATTATAGAAAATTGTAGATTTGGGAATTTATCATTTTTAATATTTTAAACGAGAACGAACGCCAGCAGCCAACACCGTACCCCTTCTCGAGTACCTTCTCCCACTTAAGTTGATCATGCGTGGGACATTAGTAAATATTTTCAACCCGAGAACGACAACATCGAGAGAGAAATTTTTAATTCCATTCCGAGCAATCGAAAGAATCATTCGATAAGTCAAATACCAGCGCCGCGAGCCAAAACCGTCTTGTTTACTTACCGCAGTTAGTACAAAAAACCCGTTTTTATTTTTTTGCCGTAGCATCGAGTTTAGATAGGAAATAAAACCGAATTAAATTAGGTAGATTTAAACACCGTTTGAGATTACATTTTAACACGTAAATAATTTTGTTTGAAAATTCCGAAATTTAATAATTAAATTAACAGTCGAAGAATATTTTCTTGTTTGGATATTGGCCGTGTTTGTTTTTTTTTTTATTAACGTCTTCGAACTGTGAGGACTGCTTCCGATATAAATCAACTTTGTAAATAGAATTATTAAATAAGTAAATTGGGAAAAGATAGGAATTAGTGTTTATTTTCTTTTTTTTTAATTTAGATAGACTTTTAAAAAAAATAGATTTGTTGAATTCCTAACCGTGGGAAATACGGGAATTGAATATTGTTCATTTTTTTATTGTTTTAGTTTGACTGTCCGGGATTTTGTTCTACCGAAGGGGAGGGTATCATTTCCTATTTTGAATATAAAATCTCCGTTCCTTTATTTTTCCGTCCTGGCTATTCCCAAATAACTCAGTGAGGGCTTAAAGTTCCCTGTGTTATTTTCCTTCCTAGCTTTCTGCAATTAACTCAGTAAGGGCTTAAAGTTCCCTGTATTAATTTTTCTTCCTGTCTATTCCCAAAACCCTCAGTGAGGGCTTAAAGTTCCCTGTGTTATTTTTCTTCCTAGCTATCCGCAATTAACTCAGTGAGGGCTTAAAGTTCCCTGTGTTAGTTTTCCTTCCTGTCTATTCCCAAATAACTCAGTGAGGGCTTAAAGTTCCCTGTGTTATTTTCTAGATATCCCTGTCCGACCTGGGGTTATAATAATAAATAACAATAAGAGGTAGTGTGGGTTTGATTCAGCGTAGCTTGCTCGTTGGCTTCAGGGGTTTTAAAAACGAAACAAACATTTAAAAAGATTTTAAGTGGTCCTCACGAGTTGCAGAAGTGCCGCAGTTTAAATTTTTAAAATTCATACTATCCTTGATTTAAATTTTGATTTATTACCGTAAATTTGGAATTTTTAAAATTCATACTATCCTTGATTTGAATTTTGATTTTTCTTTGTGATTTAAGAAAATTAACGTAAATTTTGGAATTTTTAAAATTAATACTATCATTGATCAAAAACGTCTATCCTAAAACTAACCCCCTGACGACTTACATAGCTAGCGTGGACCTTCTAGAACCGTCCAGATGTTTCTTGACATGGAATGATATTTCTAGACATTTCTCGATTATTATCTCTTCTTTTACTCGTACCTTTACTTATGACGACCGCAGCACACTGTAGGGTGATGGGTGACATACTTCTTTTATTTGTACGTTTAATATAGGAGCAAACAAATACTCGGAGATTCGAAAAAAAAGCCTGGATTCGAACCCAGACATATTTGTTCTGTATACAAATGCCCTTATCGCTAAGACCATGATGACATTGACTATCAAGATTCCTAGATATCAATTTGTTGTACTAATTCGGGCCAGACGCCGTTTCAGGCTCGTTCTCAAATCTCCAAAAAGAGATAATTATAAAATAATTAAAAAATAAATATTATAAAATAATAAGTATAATTAATAACAAAATAATAAAATTTGTATTGTTTTTATTAATATTTAAGTTTTTTCCATTATATCTAGGTGTCTGGGGACAGTTGATTTGTATGAAATTTCTTAAGTGAAAGCTTTTTATCATTTAAAACAAACGAAGGGAATAACTGTTTATTAAATTTAGAATTTTCTCGGAATATTTCAAGGTAGGTAATATTTACTTTTACGAGAACTTCATAGTATATTACACACCGAGGTGGGAAGAGTTTCATTCCTGTCGTGAGATTAGTTAGATCACCGAGACGCGAAGCGTCGAGGTTAGCTATGATCTCGAGACAGGAATGAAACTTCCTATCGAGGTTTGTAAACTATTTTATTTACAACCATCATATTTCGATCAAAGTTAATAAATCTCTGTTTCGTTCTGAACATACCTAAAATATTACATTTAACGACAAATTATCAAGCGCGCGGTTTTCTCAGAATAATGAAGTAAATATATTGTTACTGTGATTACGGGGTAAACAACAATATAAATAAATGTCAGATAAAGCCGGATATTAAATTCGCGAATAATAAATATCAATAAGTAGTTTGTTGTATTTTAGTTCATTGTTGTTTTTTATTGTTTGCCATTAAATAGGTACTATAAAATTTGTCAAAAAAATGTGTTATTTTTTTAAATATAAAAAATATTTATCTAGAATAGATGAAATGAGGGCGGAAAGTGAGGGCGGGAAGTGAGGGCGGGAAGTGAGGGCGGGAAGTGAGGGCGGGAAGTGAGGGCGGGAAGTAGAGGTGTGTAATGTGACACGTCCCAACCTTCAATGACGTTAGTAATGACAACATTACATATATGGTTGTAAATAAAATATATTTTCAACTTGGAGAATACATGCATCTTTTTCTTTTAATTCTACTTTTAGATAGTTTTAATGTTTTCAATTTATCTATTCAGGGATAATGTCACTTCAGGATTGATAATTAAAAAAAAGTTCTCTTTTATTTCTTCTTTTTACAATTTTTCAAACAAAATTATTTCTTATGGAATACCACAAAAGCTTTTGTAAATGAGTTCATTAACAGACTGGTCGATATCAAAAGCACCTTTCACCGACCATTTCAACGACCTATTTCCAGCCAATTTTCACCCAATCTATAGCTTTGTGGATTAAAACTTGCATGCAAGTATCCAAACCAATATTTCCCAGAAATATCGAAACCAGCAGTCCGCTTACAAAGTCTATTTCAAATTCTAGAGACAGATTAGGCAACGAGCTGGCACTGCCCAAAATATTAAACCTTTCTTACTAAGACCTTTGACTTGGGTGGCCATTTTTTTCTAGCTGAGGAATATGTCGTTATATTTATACATTTTTACATCATTATACAAAAACCTCATCCTTTCAATTTATTTATTTCAAAGTTATAATCTCAAGATAAAATCAACTGTTATAAAATTTTACACTTACTTTCTAGAATTACTTTTTTTCATTAAATCTGATGACTAATCTAACCTGTGGGTTAGTATTTGACTAATATTGTATAAAAAAAATATATGGTAAGCGACTTACTGGTCTAAAGTGTCGTAAATGGAAGTCGGTAGCGATTTCTCATCAGGTATATTAAAAGGAGCCGGACTAGCCTCTGGGCTCGGTTTTATCTCCCCGCTCTCTAACGAAGGAAACACTCCCAAAAAAAGATGCTCGTATGGCCAAAAATTCTCCGTCTGAGTCGTCGCGGTCATCACAGCTTTAC
>OV651816.1:53945029-53962029 GCA_927349885.1 Psylliodes chrysocephalus
AAACAATAAACGTTCATTCCTGAAGACACTATATGCTTCACGTTTCCATTTTTATATTTCCTTTCATAAAAAATCAAATCATGGGTGAAATTTCCCGAAGGACATCGCCCGCAAAAGGAATAGAAGAAGAAGAAGAAGAAGAAGAAGAAGAAAAACTAATCAAATTATAGGTTATGTATGTCAAATTATCCCAAATTTCAGTTCTGTGAACCCACCATAATTTGCCCCAATCGGCCAGCATTGTTGCACTTCCGGTCTCCTTGGTGGAACGATTTGTTAGTATGTTAAATATAGCCTATATCCTATCCAGTAAAATAATACAGATCAGTGCTACCTATAGAGTTTTAGTTTAAGTTTTATTTTCTAGAGGATATACATGTTTTTTTTTTTAATGTGACTTAAATTTATTTTTATTAAAATGTAAAAACAATACTTTTTTTTACTTTTGTAATAAAATATCTTGCTATACGGGAGGAAGCTGTGATATTTTAATATTAAAAATAATAATACCTAGAGTTTTATTTTCTAAAGAAAGTACATATTTTTTTGTAAAAGGTGACTTTAATTTATTTATAAAAGAATGTGATGAAATGTAGAAAGAATTAAAATTTTTTACTTTTGTATTAAAATGTATGACAGCTCATGTGAATTTAAATTATTAAGTATTTGTGTGCCTATTCCTTGAAATAGGCAAACTTCCGTAAAATAATTGCCAAGTCTGTTGCCGATTTCACGAATAAGGCAAAATTTTGCCTATTACATGAAATCGGCAATTACGGAAATTCGGCGTAACATATGCAACATAAATTTAATTTAGCTCGTCAGTTTGAAAATAAAAATGCCTAAAAACTAAGCAATCCTTATGTATATAGAAAACTAGTCATAGGATTGAGTTGATTGAGTCTCTTGACACTTTGGGTTACTATGTAGATCCTTTAAGTTACGTACACATTTATTAGATAATAGTTGACTATGATAATAAATATATAAGTAAGTTTATTGACAAATGAATATCTAAATATCTAGTATGTCTATGTTTTCTTTTTTGATCAGTAGAAATTAGTAAAAACTTACCACTCTTCTTGGATTCCTCTCCTGCAAACACTTATCCCCACTACCCATTCTTATCAATGCTCTCAATGTCATATAAAATTCTACCCTGGATGTAGGGCATTCCACTGTAGATGTTGTTTCATCTTCATTTTTGTCCTCACTCTGATTTTCAGATTCTTCACTTTTCACTAGTCTCTTTTGACAATTTTGTTTTTTACATGGAACAGTCCTGCCCAAAAGGCTCATAAACCTATAAACAGTAAAGTATAATTTAATAATGATTGAGATTGTTTTGAAATGTACTATTTTTTATAGAAATAAATAATAGTCCCTTGGCAATATCGGTCACAATTTTTATTTAAAAAGCACTGCATTATGTTTCAACTTTTCTCCATCTTGTCAATAATTATTATGATTTTTAAAAAACATTGATGGACAAATATAACAAACAATTTTAAATTTTAAAACCGGCGATACCTCCATCTTTCTGATTCACATCGTGTGTATTCGAAATATAATTTGGTTTAACAAAACAAAAAGAATAGTTTTTAGGTATATTAAAAATTATCAGTGGCGTTACATTAAAAATTAAAAAGATTGCAAATAGTTGATCAGATTAAAATAAACGTTTGACAAATCTTTTATGTACGTTTTATTATTTCCCAAGTTATTATTATTTTGTAACATTAATCATTCGCTTGTTGCCTTCAAACACAGGTTTTAGTGTGAGACAATTAGTAGTGAACAACACCAAACTCCCTTAAAACATTCAAAAAAAGGAATAATAGATAAGAAAAAGAAACGGGCGACACCTCAAAAAATTATTTGAAGATAATGAAGGATATTCCGTAGTTTCTTATAAGAGTAAAAACACAAAACATCCAAAACCAACATAATAATATTCCATTGGAAAAAAATACAGGGAGAACCCTAAATTTCCCACCACACATGAAACAGTTTCAACAAAAACAATTACCATATGTTCTATATTAACACCAACAATACCATTATTAATAGAATCCAAATAGCTAATCTATGGGAGAAATCAAGACCAAATAATAGCGACATAATATTAAATAAAAAAAAAAAATGTAGCACTTCTAAAGATATATTGGAAAATACGCTAAATATATTAAAAAATAATAAAATTATGGAATATAGCGCAACAACACCCTACAGCCAAGCTTCAAGAGATAACAAAATTCCAGCTACTGAAGTCTATTCTTATGTTATTGCCTCTGTCGAAAAAGGAATCCCGGATGAAGAAATCTCACAAAAAATGGTCTCATCTGGAGGGGAATTCCACTAATGTAAAAGAATCATCTCAAAAAAGACAGTATACTCCAACAAATCATTTCACAAGACTTATAATATAAAAACTAAAATTTAACGAAAAACTTCTCTCAAAAGGACAATATTACAAATGCGGTCATTATGTTGTTTATACGAGCTATCCGCCACCTCAAACTCCAGTGCCCTACAATAAGTGTTTGAAATTTTCCCACTCAACAGAAAATTGCCCAGAACCAATAAAAAACAATAAATGTGGCTGAAACTCATTCCACAAACAAGTTTCCAACCACGCAAACCCCAAAATAAAGTGGATGTGGCTCAGAAGATCATCAACCTTGGTCATTTAAATGTCCTAAAAATCCCACAACACCAATATTAGGAATTCCAACCTACGAGTAAAAACACTGACAAAAAATCTGACCAAATAACATGGAAATTCATGGAATTCACTCACAATATAATAACTAGAATGAACAAGAGCGTAGATAAGGGGCGGGGGGGGGGGGGGGGGGGGGGGTTAACAACGAATGAATATCTCTACGAGAAAAACAAGATTCGACCTATCCTGGAAAGAAACAAAACTGTCAAAAACATTTTCCAAAAAACGAAACAAAATTCTAATAATAGTAGTTTGTGCAACAAGAGTGAATATGAACAATCCACTCGAGTTGTACAGTATATTTTTTCTACGATCCACTAGCGAAAATACAAATTTAAAAATTATTATAGGTTATTAAGACAAAATAACTAATTTTAAAATAATTTGATTTTTACTGATTTATAAAATAAAATAAACATGAAAAAAAGTACGCGGGTTTTTGCGTGGAAGGCAGATGCTCTGTCTCACCTCCACCGCCACTTTTAGGATTTTATTTTCAATACTAGTAATTAAATTAGTTTCATATATTTTGATCAAAACTTAATTATTTTTTCAAATGTTGACCAAATAAAAATAAAAATGCTATTATTTATCGATTCTACACAAAAATAACTCATTTTGATGTATATTTCTGATGGTGGGTGAGGTTTTCCGGGTTTTCCTCACCTGTAAGTCAAATGGCACCATCAATCATCTTTAAGTCGCCCCGGAGCGCCACGGCAAATAATAATAATAGCCGTCCCTTCCCCTACACAAGTCGTTCAGTCGACTTCAGGGGTTGAAATTCACTCGTAAGGGGGTGAATTAGGGAGAGTTTTATGATTATTATTATTTATTCTCAGTAACTGAAAAATATATTGACATTTAGTTTGCCAGAATTGTCACTTATTTAAAATAATTTTAAAATTAATAGTAGTTGGATGTCCAAAATATGAACTGTGATTGGTGGAATTCATTTTTTTTGCAATGATCTCAGCACCTATAATGGATATGAAATATATTCGTTCAGTTGAACGCAATAGCATACTTTTTCGTTTTATAGTCTTATAGGCTAATATCCATGTGGGTGTAGAAAAACATATTTTTCTACACCCACATGGAACATGGATATTATCTTATCTTGTTGCACAATAGATATTTGTGAATTAAGAGCGAAAAGTATTACTTTGCCGCTTGAGACAGAAAGTTAGCAGCGAGACGCGTAGCGAAGCGCGGCAATCTGTCTAAAGCGGCAACGAACTTTTCGCTCAAAATGCACACAAGATTTTTTCTACCATCACATTATTTTAAGAAATAGATATAAACACTGAAAATTTGTCGTAAGCATTGTATAATGTGTTGCCTATATCTAAGTTAATTATGAAAAACGGAGTTGATACTCAAAGTCAATGTTAACTTGATTAATAAAACAAAAAACATCAAACTACGTACAAATAACTTGAATATCATTTATTAAAAAAATATATTATACTAATATCTAATTTAAATTAGTCGACCAACAAGCTGTCAAGTTTTCCGCTCGGCGAGCGACAAAGCTGTCACTTAATATCAGTTCGCGGAAAACATCAACTTTGCGGCTGTATTTCTAGGCGCAAAAGCCTACTTTGGATAATGATCGTAGAAAAAGGATATTTGTTTTTAGAGCGAAAAGTGATACTTTGCCGCTTGATACAGAAATTTGCCCACGCGACGCGTAGCGGAGCGCGGCAATCTATCGAAAGCGATAACGAACTTTTCGCTCAAAATTCACACAAGATTTTTTCTGAGATCCCACTTTTTTTAAGAAATAGATATAAAAACTGAAAATTTGTCTACTTTGGATAGTGGTCGTAGACAAAAAACTATTTCGATTCAAAGTCAAATTGGACAAGTAAGGTTTATAATTATGTTCATTTTCGAGAATTTGTACATTTTCAAAATAACGAAAGAGTGCAAATTTTCTAAGGCGTGTTTTCTATTATTAGTTGAAATATTATTTTTATGGTTTTTTTTAATATTTTGTGTAAATATTCATGTTTTATTGATTATGAGTATAAAAACTGTGACCGATAATGCCAAGGAACTTTTATTCATTTGTATAAAATTCTACTATGATTAGGAAATTATCATTGTTCAAAATTTGTTTTATTTCAATTAAACATTACCTTTTGTTACTTTCAATGTGGTAACTAGGAGTTTTTGGATACTCAAACTCTTCTGCATCCTGAGTGTGATGATCAGCATTGACAGCCTGAGCTCGGGCAATGTCAAGCTTCAAATCCCGTTCTGAGCCTCTCAACAGCTTCATTTGGCGTTTATTTGTCCGCTTACCACCTACAAGAGTGTAAAGAAGCTATACAGTATGGTTCAAATGAAAGGAATAAATTCATTATAATGGAAGTAGTTGGTTTTTCGAAAAAATGCTCGGACAGGTCAATTTTGTTTACTCAAAGCGCAATTTTTTAAGTCGAATTCAATTTTCCCCCACTTCCCATTTTTGGGTAGTGACGTCATTGACAATTTTTTTAAATAGTAACCCCAATTTTTTTTTCTTGATTTTGTTAGATCTTGCAATTTTCTACTCGGAAACATAATATTTAAAATATCTGACAACAATTTTTTTTGAATAAAAGTCATTTAAGATCAGACACATAAATTTTATTTTATTTTGAGAACACAATAAATGAATAAAAGATAATTATTTGTAATTAAGTGCACTAAAAAAGAATTTGTGAAATTGTCATTAAATTCTTTTTATTATTATTATTATTTTTTTAGATGAAGCACTTAATTACAAATAATCTTTTATTTATTTATTGTGTTTCAAAATAAAATAAAATTTATGTATCTGATCTTTAACTGACTTTTATTCAAAAAAAATTGTTATGTCAGATATTTCAAATATTATGTTTCCGAGTAGAAAATTGCAAGATCTATCAAAATCAAGAAAAAAAAATTGGGGTTACTATTTAAAAAAATTGTCAATGACGTCACTGCCCAAAAATGGGAAGTGGGGGAAAATTGAATTCTATTTAAAAAAATGCGCTTTGAGTAAACAAAATTGACCTGTCCGAGCATTTTTTCGAAAAAGCAACTACTTCCATTATAATGAATTTATTCCTTTCATTTGAACCATACTGTATATAGTTTTGATGTACACAAATACATTTATTTGTGTGTAGAGGAAGGATCAAAATTGCTCCACAAATATATTTGTTAAATGAAAACCCTAAAACATTGGATGAAAATTAGTGACAGTAAAGTAATTATACTACCAAATTTTGATTTCCTTTATTTATGGGTTAAGTAAATAGATTTCGGTGAAGCTTGTTATTACTTGACAAGGGGGATTTCCATTATAAATAAATATTTAAAACTGAAAAACTGTGGCACTAAATTGTGTATGTAGGTAGTGTTTAATATTTAAATTTGTATTCCTAAAAATGCAATGCAAAAATTTAGATAAGGAGTATGTTGTGAATCAAAATATATGTTCATAACAACATTGTTGCGAATTCCACCAAGGTCACTCTAATATTGTAAACGTATTAAAAAAAAAAGAGAAAAACCAAAATAACTTTATATCAAAAAGTTAAGCAGATAAACAAAAATATGTAATATAATAGATTTTTGTCAGCTGTTAAAATTTTAAGAAACATGTGCAAAACAATGTTGTTTATAGACTAAAATATCAATAAAATTTTTGAACTATTATTTTAGAACTTGAAATATATTTCTATGATAAGTAGATAATATATAAAAGTATACTGTAGCGCAAGGGCTGGCCTGTGCTTTGTTTACTTCTTGCCCGAGGTATGAAGTCTAGCAATATAGAGACAAACGGGCCGCTTTGAGAAACTACCGGATTGATCCCTTTGAGTCATAGAGAGGCAGTTCTCGATTGTTGTGGAAAGCCTAAAGTATTCTAGTACAGAGTTGGCTTTGTGATTTAAAAGTGCCTGAGTTACGTCGAGAGTTAGAAGAACGTGAACTGGATACGACAGGGAAGAAATTAGAGCTGGCAGAACGACTTAAAAAAGCACTAGAAAATGAAGGTTTGGATCCGGAAACGTTTCAGTTTTCAGATGATCCGTCTGCTATAATTTCTTCAATTTCTTCCGATTTGGAAAACAATATGTCTTCCTTAAAAACAGATATTTCTTCTGATATTACTTCCTTAGAAAGTAAAGTTTCGTCCGATATTTCTTCCTTAGAAGAAAAGGTGACTTTTGACATATCTTCTTTAAAAACCGAAATTTCTTCCGATTTGGAAAACAAAATCTCTTCTTTGAAAGATGAAATTTCTTCTGATATGTCTTCACTAAAAAATGCAATCTCTGCTGATGTGGAAAACAAGATGTCTTCTGTAGAGGAGGAAATAAAACGGATGAAAAAGAATATGTAAGAACTGGAACATTCAGAACCGGCCAAGGACGGTGAAATAAAGTGCCATGAGGTGGAGTCAAAGTGGAAATTGGAAGGAGCTGTAAATTCTGCTCGTGTTAAAGCCCCAACTACCTTAAACAGTTCGAAACAGCTGCCACAGCAAACTAATGACCTGAACGAGAGAAGGCAGTAAATTTGACCATCGCCCTTCGAGGAGACGCTTTAGATGTTCTTCAGACAATACCTGTGGAAGATACAGATGATTTTGAACAACTCAAAAAGAGACTAAACATGCGATATGACCACGAACATTTGGAACATTTTTACCAATCACAGTTAAAGAATCGCAAACAAAAATGAGATCTCTTCAAGAATATGAAGTTGATATTGCCAGGTTGGTACGGTTTGCTTACCCATAATCTCCCGGAAACATAATGGAATGTTTGGCAGTCCAAACATTTGTTGATGGACTGCGTGACCACGAGATGCAGAAAACACTCCGCTTAGCCCGCCACAAAACATTGGTCGATGTCTTGTCCGCTGCTTTAGAGTATGAGGCAGCTACGCATGCTTCTGGTGGATACAGTAAAATGAGGACTGTAAAAGAGGAAAAAGAGGAAGATAAACTCGACCAATTGGTTAACATGATAAAGAGCCTTAATGATAAAAAGATGAAGACAAAGACCATCAGGTGCTGGAATTGTGGTGAACTGGGACATGTACGCAGTTCGTGCAAATGCCCTAGGGTCCCAACAACTGTAGACAACACGCTGCAGGAAAACTAGAGTGGGTCGGCCTAGAGGGGGTAGCTTCGACCCGAAAAGACCCTCTCATACTGATAGCCTCTTTGAAATGTCGCGATGATAGTGTATACGTAGACGGCGAAGAAAATGGTAAAAAGTATACACAGTTGGTGGATACTGAAGCAACTAGGACCATTATACGACCAACAACCATAAATAACCGTAAGAGACTTCTACCAACAAGATTGCGACTGCGGACTGCCACAGGTGAAAGTGTCAACATCCATGGGAAAATCCAGGTTCAATTAGGAATTGGTATAGAAAAGTTCACTCATACTGTTATTATCGCCGATATCGAAGATGTTATACTTGGAATGGATCTAATGAACTTACATGGTTTCCAGTTAGATTTTAAGAACCGAGTGATCAAAGTTGGTGCCGAAGAGGTATTCCTACATCCATATGGGGACAGTACCGTGCCAGTTGCTGTACAGGAAGATACGGTGGCAGAAGTGCAACCATTTTAGAAGCACGGCTTCAAGAAACTATGGAAGAAGGAACACCTGTAATGATGGAACCTTGGAACCACGATGAAGAGGTTGGACGAGGAATTCTGATCGGAAAGTTGTTGGCCACGACTGCTAAATAGATTCCAGTGCGTCTTATAAACGTTATCAATTATCATCAAGAAAGAGACCAGAATCGGAACTTATGTAGCAGTAACTTCCATAATTCGTCAGACAATAACTTCTGATAATTCCAATGACAAATTCGGGCAAATGATTGCACTTGCTGGTGAATCTCTAAATCAATTAGAGAAAAAGAAAATAAAGGAATTTCTTTGACGATATCGTGACATTTTTGTACCAAAAAGAGGAAAAACAGGAAGAACTTATGTTGTGTAAAACACAAAATTGACACTGGTGACGCCAGGCCGATTCGTCAATCAGCTCGAAGATTACCAAAGGCCAAGAGAGAGGAAACTGAAAGGATTGTTCAGGAAATGAAGGAAGACAGAGTGATAGAACCTTCTACTAGCCCATGGGTCTCTCCGGTAGTCCTGGTCCAGAAAAAGGATGGAACTACAAGGTTCTGTGTGGATTAGCGTCAGTTGAACAATGTTACAAAGAAAGACAGTTACCCTCTGCCTCGAATCGACGATACTTTGGACACATTGGCTGGAAGTAAACTATTCCCTACTTTAGACTTGAAGTGTACGGTAGAAAATTTTTAATCCGGACCGATCATGCAGCCCTTAAGTGGCTGATTCAATTTAAGAACCCGGAGGGTCAAATCGCCAAATGAATCGCGATTTTTAAAATAGAATTTAATAAATCACCGTTTTTTTCTATCCAAACATTCAATATCATGCCTACATGGACGTCACTGGTGGAAGTAGAAAATTTATTTTTTCTCCCAAAAAAAGTGTTTCCTCGCATAGTGGGTGCCTACCAAATTTCAACAAAATATCAAAAGTATTTTCAATGAACTTAAGAAAAAAAAATTTTTTGGTTTTATTTTTTTTTTACGCGAAAAGGTGTGTCGAACGAAAATAAGTCTATGGACCAAATTTGCTCCAAAATAAATGAGGGTTTCAAAAATAGGTTTGGTTATTAGAAAAAGCAGTGGCGTATCATTTTTTTTTTTTATAAATAATCAGTTCAAACCCAGTATGGACGTCACGGGTAAAAATTTAAAAAATATTTTACGTCAAAAAATACTCCTTAATAATTAAAAAGTGTACAAAATTTCATAAAAATAAATGCGAGTGATAAGAAAATGATAAAAAAGTTACAGTAACACCCTGAAGCTCCAAAATTAAGAGGTTTACGGCATATTATGTTGATGTTAACTTTTCTTCTTAAATTCACCCAAGGATTCACACCCTTAAGTATCGGCACTCAATAAATAAACATCCTGTACTGGTACAAATAAATATCAGTAGAGCTTTCTTTTTTGTTTAACAAAACTATCATAATAATTTTCTTTAATCTCACCTCATTATCAACATTTTTTGTAGATTTTTCTAAGCGTTACTTTTGGAAATAAGTTGGGGAAAGTAATTTTTAAGAGTTTTTTCGAAGACGTCTTAAAGAACACAAACCATACTTATTATAAATTTTTGAAATAGCGCTTCGAAGAGCTTTCATTATTTGATACTGAACTCCAAAATAAAAAAAAATATATAGATATATGTTTTTTAGTTAACGCTACTACTTACTAAAACTGTTTCAAATCTGTGACAGACGGACAGAGGGACAGACACCAAAGTGATTATTCATAAGTGTTCCTCTTTTCCAAATTGGAGACAAAAATACTAAAAATAACTGTAAAAATTTGAGTGTAAAATACCGCGTTAATCCCTAAATGAGAAAATAACTATACCTTTATTTAATACCGAAACACACGAAAGAAATTAGCTATACAAATTTACAAGGATGCGTATTTACTGATTGGTTTTAAAAGTATGTTCGTATAAAACGTGTCAAGCGCGAATGCGCCAAATAAAAAGATGGGTTTTCATCTAATTGAAAAAATCTATAAAATAAGTTACGAAACAACGAGTGTAAACATTAGATAAAACATTTAATATAAGTAATGGAAAATGGAAACGTCATAAATTACAATAAGTGTCATGCAGAGTAAAGTAATACCAACAATTTATAAATATATATTATATTAATAATTTGAGACGTAAAAGATTCAACTGAAGGTGATTAACTGTAATAAGAAAATTCCAGAATAAGAAAAATTAAATATGCCGCGTTTGAATATCCACATCGGATGCATCTGAGATGTTGTGATTTTTTTATCACGTGATAGAGAATTAGATCTGAATGTAGATGTAAGCTTTGTTCCAACACACACACAAACCGTAATATTACTGTCATCGTCATGCGCAGTAAATAAAAACCGTTCGACTTTGGGCTTTATTGATAGGTTTTTATTTACTGCGCATGACGATGACCGTAATATTACGGTTTGTGTGTGTGTTGGAACAAAGCAATAATAAACAAACGCTCTAGACTTTATTGATCACGTGATAAAATGACAATGACAAGTTAGAAGTTTATACTTTTTAAATTTGACTTTTGAGACTACAAATCAACCTAAATTTGAAATGTAAACAAAAACTAAACAAACTAATCACTTTTATATTCATGCTAGCATAAACAAAGGATACATTGACAAACTTGGCTTCACAGAACTCTTACTTTCTGGCATTCACATCTCATTTCAAAACGAGATATAAAAAGTGTAATCTGGACAGGTACATCTCGGATAAACAAACGCAGATGTAGATGTGTCCGATGTGGATAAATAAACGCTCGACATGTAAAAAATGCATCGGATGTGGATATTCAAACGCGGCAATAGTAGGTTTGTTTTGGTTCAACCAGAATCGTTGATTCCATTTCTTAAATACAGATGACTAATTCATTTTTCAAGAATACGACGCGATAATATAATAACCTATTGAGTTGAACGAGTGTAATTCACTAATTCTGAACTAGTGATGAATGTTATTTCACGAACTGTTACTTTTTCACTGATATTAAAAAGTAGCAGGTAACGACTGTTACTAAAGTTGCTACCAAACTGTGACTGTGATTTTTTCGTTTCCGTCTTCTCATTATTCGCAATCATTTTGAATGTTTTTTTATATCAACCTGGTACATACTTACATAATATATTTTTACATGTATATCTATATAGGCATTTTAGTTTTTTCACATATGCATAATTATTATTCTAAGTCCGAAAATGCAAAAAAAAATTTTTCGTCTGGTCGTCTGTATGTATGCCGGCACGATAACTCTAGAACGAAAGTTCTGATTGACTTGCGGTTGCCTATTGATTTTCAGAATTTTCGGTTCATTCTAACTACTTTATAATCAATTTTCTTAAAATCCGCATATGCATTTCTTATGTTACAATTTTAGGAATTTCAATTAGTTCTAAGTCAACATTCCTAACATTCTTAAAATTCCATAAATTGCAAACATTCTCTAACGACCTGTCAAACAACAGCTGTTGATAGTAAAGGTGAAATTTCTAAGGCAGGTTGCGACCTTCATACTTGCAATCATAGCCATTTCGGAGGCTAGTTTTATTCGAAATTAGTAGCCAAGCCTGCCAATTTATGAAAAATATATAAGCAATTTCTTAAAAATGACTTTTTTATGGTGGTGCTAACTTAAGCGTACTACTATTTCGCCCCTAGACACAAAAACACCTTCATCAAATTTATTGGCTCTCTGTCGCAACCCCATAGAATAATTAACCGGCCATTTTATTTGGCAAAAATCAGAATAATGCTTGGTTGTGCCTGTCAAGTATCAAGATGTCAACTGTGATGTGTGAATGGCTCTTCAATGTCAAATTATTTAAAAATGTATACTTCTTTTGATATTTATTGCAAATAATTTGTAGTATATCTCAATTCAGGCTTTCCATGAAGGTACATCAAGATAGATAATATAATGTTCTTATACAAAGGTAGGATATAATGCTGGTTTTTTTGTAGAAAATTTTTATTATACGATTTTGGATTACATATTCAACCAGCGAATTGTAAATAATAATTAGTAAACTTCTAGTCATAAATTTCCTCAATAAATAAAATTTAAAAATGAATCTTCTTACCTTGGTACCTAGGTATTTTGTTGTGTTTTTTATTTTAATTATAAAGTTGTCATTTATTTGTATGCTGAAAAAAGGCCTTTGTAAATTACATTGCTCTCTATGGATCTACTTTAACACAAAAATAGTTTTGTGGCTATAAGTTGCTATAACCTATCGTCGCTAAACTATTAATAATTTAAACATAGTAAGTAGTATTATTATAACTTATAACATCAAGTAATTTTTTAAAATAAAGTACATGATCTCAAAATAGAAATAATTTATAATAAATGCGGGTAAAACGAAGGGTAAAATAACAATAAATTAAGGGAAATACTTAAAAAGGGCAGGTTTAAAGAGTATTATCACAAGAAAGTATATCCGTTCTGTTTATTTATCAAGTATTGTTTGAGGTTACTTTTGAATACATTTATTATTTTTTTTTTCAATTTCTTTAGGCAGTCTATTAAATTTTTTAAATCTTTAATAAAAATTGTATTTTGGGAACTTTTAGTGATGGCTTGCCATACATGAAAGTCAGGTTGGCTTCTTGTATTTTAGTTGTGATATTTCGAATTATATGGAATTTTTTCTAATAGATCTGATACGATGGTACTATGTCATTTTTATTTTATAAATAAATATCAGCCATGTACTGAACATAATTCTGAACTGAAAGCCAATTTATTTCTTTTAAGATAGTTGCAATACTCATCCTTCTGTCCTTTATTAATATTATATAAACAGGCGAAGCAAGGAGCCCAAATATTTTACATGAGCAGGCTTAAGAGGTAAAGGGGCCAATTATTATTGGATAAATTGCTCAAACAAGTTTATAAACCCTAATCAAAAGGCGATATAGAATGGTTTTAAAAATCAAGGCTTATGGAAATCATCACATGGTTTAACCTAATGTCAATGCTTCACAAACCAAAAAATTCACCGTCCTAATACTACTATCGGCTTTCGGTCTTTCGTTCCAAGTTAAATCATTTCTCGTTTTTGTTACGCTACGAATTTAGCCTTGTGGGCCTCAGTCTGGATAAGGTGGGAACCACCATTTTAGCGTCTCTCGAATTTGTTTTAATTTAATTACTATGCATAAAGAAGAGTGCATTTTTAAAAGGGGCTCAAGCCCCCTCCCAAGAAAAGTTATTCCGCCGCCAATGTGTTTCAATCCCATTTTCTATATAAATCCCAAACAAAAAGGCTGTAATTAGGTACTTAAAGTACATACCTACTATCAATTAGCATTGTTGAACTAGAAGTTTAGTTTTTAACTATATTTTATTACATTTATTTATAATTTTGGGGATGAAATCGTGTCAAAGAGGTCTTAAATCAGAAAAAAATTAATGACTGTTCTAGACAGATCATTATTTTTATTCATTATTACAGACAAGATTAACAAAATTTAAAAAGAGCTGGATGACTCAAGAAATTAAACAACAATTTTCTATTGTTAATTTATCGTCTTCCTAGAATATTATTTTTTAATCATTATTTACCTAGGTCAATACCATTTTATAGTTTCAAACTAGTATTTTACCAAAATTCAAGGTCATTGTGCAATAGACAACGAATACCTACTATGCATAAGTGTACATTTTTTATCTAGACACATCACACACGTTAATGCAAAATGTAGAAAACCCCAAATAAATAATATTAAATCAATCAAGCTCTAAATTTTATGGAAATCTTGTTTTATTAAAAAAGTATGGAATTAAACTGTTTTGACTAATTCTTCTTCCTCAATGATACGAAAATGTGTATAATAATGCTACTGTATAAATAACTGGCTCTTTACAATGATAATGATGTTTTTCCGATATTGTCCACATTTTCAAAACATGACAACGTTTTTCCGCGGCCACTAAAAATGGAGTATCAAATTATACAGACTATACAGAATACAGGCCAATTATTTAATTGATTATTTGAGATCGGACTTGACTTGTAAATACACCTGATTGATTTATTTTTCATTTTAAACGATAACGAATAAAGTAATTCCAAAGAAAGTTTGCACATTTACACAAGACTCAGGACCTAGTTCGTAGACTTAAGAGTCAAACCTTTTGAGTTTGTTTAAATGAAGTGATCGTGATAAAAAGAATTGGCGCTATGAGCCACAATATCGAAGTGTGCAGAACATGTTAGTACCTAGTTTTGAACACATGAAATCTAGATTTAAAAATACTTCAGAAAATTAGGTTGTTATAAAAATGCTGATTAATCTTGTAAGATTAGACGCATTCGGAAATATTAAAAATATACACATTAATCAAGGGTAATATAACGAGACCTTAATAAATAGTCGATTGTTTTTATTGTTTCTAAATTTTGAGTGTTTTTGATATCAATTTGTCGAAACATAATTTTGTCATTCATAATTTGAATAGAGTCCAAGAGCTTTAGCAGAATTCAACTCATTTATCAAAATCATCTTCCATAAGTTCTTGTACTGAAGTAACTTTTTAGGGATGCCACTTTTGCTTTTTTTTAGCGTTCTAAGAACTGTTGAATTTCCGAGATCATTATTTAATGCTACTTGCTGTGAACTGGTATGGGGATTATCTTCAAAGGCTAACAGAACATCCAATTTGTTGTTTTCGGAAATTGGGTGTTTTACTACCTTTAGTGATCACCCGTTTCTCTGAACTTTTTCCCAATTTTACTCACAGTGGATTGTGAAATTGGTTCTCGGTTTGGATGTTTATTATTAAATAACGTACATACATCTTTCTGCGTACGTGTTTTATCTTCACAACCAATTATTATTAAAACTTCAAAACTTCAATTCTTTGCGTTTCAGTCAGCTTCATGTTAATAAATACAAAGACTTTTTGAAAACGTCCACCACAATACTATTTATTAACCACTTGATACAAAGCAAATTAAGTTGAATGTCAAGGTAGCAATTTTGATAAGGTAACTAGATTCGTTTTAGAAAAAGTAAAAAGCAGATAAGATTTAAAAATAATAAAGAAATATTTTTTTGACAATATACAAAACTTAATTACTTAGACAATTGATATGGCTGAATAGATATTTAAAAGACCTTTCAACACAACACACACATTTCCATTTAAAATTTTTATTGATGACGTCATCACTCTCACATCGATGTCGTCAAAAATAAAAAAGTATCCTGACGAAGCGCCCATTCAAAAATAAAAATCGGCGGGTTTTAGGATTTTTCCCGAAAATCAGTAGTTTACGAAATAATGAATTTATTCCTTTCATTAACACCATACAGAGGCAAGACGTCGCTGGAGGACATTTTGAACACCTAATTTAGTAGAATATTTTTGAATTATTTTGCTGTGAAATTGTCATTAAATTCTATTTTATTATTATTTTGTTAGATTAAGCACTTAATTACAAATATTTATCTTTCATTCATTTATTGTGTTCTCAAAATAAAATTAATGTATCTCATCTTTAAATTACTTTTTTTTAAAAAATTGTTATGTAAGATATTTCAAATAGTAGAGAGATCACTATTAGCGCCTCTCTTATTTTGACATCTGTACATGCGCAGATCGTTTACGTTCTAGAACTGACTTTATTAAAGATTGTGCATATTTAAGGGCAGCAGATAGTGGCGACTTTATAGCATTCGGGTGCGCTCGCCGACATTCGTACCAGTTTGAAATTTTTTAATATTAAATATCGTCGTATTGGTGGTGAAAAGAGCTAAGCCACATTTTTAGGCAAAATGAGTTTATTATATTACATAAATAATATAACTCTGAAAAATATAATGGTAAAGAGAGATAAACGATTTTATAATTATAACCTTAAAATCCCATAAACTGAAAGAAGCTAGGTGAAAATACATATTTCTCTTTCAGTGGTAAAGCATTTTTAACCTACATACATTTCTTTTTCATTCGTTTTTAAATCAGTCTTAAAATGAAGGACCTATTTTCTTTTGTACCAAATTATATCATATTTAGTACATAAATAACTTAAGATTTAAATCAAAAGCTGTAATTTAAAATTCTTAATGAAGTTAGAAATATTAGTGGCTGACGTTATAGAAATTTGCAATATCTCTCTATTATGGTTCCGAGTAGGCAAATTGCAAGATCTATCAAAATCAAGAAAAAAAAATAGGGGTTACTATTTAAAAAAATTGTCAATGACGTCACTACCCAAAAATGGGAAGTGGGGGAAACTTGAATTCTTTTTGAAAAATCTTTTAGTAAACAAAATTGACCTGTCCGAGCATTTTTTCGTAAAACCAACTACTTCCATGATAATAAATGTATTCTTTTCATTTGAACCATACCGTATTTGAATATTTTCCTCGCCAGTCAACTCTGACATTTTAACCAATCACATCCAATTTACTTTATCATTAGAATAAATCGACTATTTTCACTGACTATTTCAAATTGACTATCCATGCGTACTTGATATTCACCTATGTTGGCAGCAACTCGCAATACTTGATTATAGGTATAATAATTAATAACAAAGCCTATTGATTTTAAAAAATCTGAATAAAATGGGGGTCAAGGGGATTGAAA
>OV651816.1:53962529-54013529 GCA_927349885.1 Psylliodes chrysocephalus
GCTTTAATATACATTATAAAGGGTAATGGTCTTAAAACAAGCCCTTGGGGTATTGTGTATTTAAAGTAGGATTAATTATTTAAAATAATAGCTTAAGCTTTGTTTAGAATATTAAGTGGAGTTCTAGAGGATGCCTTGGGATTTTTATTTCGTCTTGTTTTGCTTTTCGTTTATAATGATTTCAAGTCTGTAGTATATAGGGCATCCCATAAACAATTATCTCACCTTCGCATAATTTGAATTAAACCATTGATACGATTAAAAAATGGTTTGTTCTAAAGTGAATTAAAACTGTTTTCAGATATGTAACTCAATGTAGCGATAGTGGCGTAGAAGAGGATTGTCCGGGATGCGTCTCCATGTATTGCGTCTGTTGCGTCGAGGCGCAGAACGACGCTTTGCGAGAAATTGAAAAAATACTGAAACGTCTTGAAGATGCAGAAGGCCTTTTTCCATCAAGCAAAGCTTTCGCCGAACTATATCCTCTTTATAGATCTCCCGAAATAGTAGGAAGGGTAAGGGCGATGTGTCAGTGGTACAATATGACGAAAATTCAAAGGCTAAAGTTGAATATTTTGGGAAAATTGGTGGTATTGTTAGACAGTAAACACTCGGATTGGCCTTGTTGTACGAATACGGAAGAAAACGGGTCGGGTAAGTGCAAATTCACTATTACTGATTTATTTTACTTTACTCAGAACTTTCGCGCTTCCTTGCTGAGTTCTTTACCTTATAAGTGACACTTCTGATTCTCCTTAGTCCTTCCAATGCCTCACTAAAAAGTATTTAAATAATAGTGAAAAGAAAAATGGCAACTAAGAACTTAAAGTTATTTTATTCTATTAGATGCCTCTAAATTTTGAGATTCTGTTATGTGAGATATGTGACTAAATGAAGTACTTTTTTTACATACAGGTAGCCCTTCTGATAGCAACAACAGTACAAATTCCTCTGGTAGTATGACCAGTAGCGATTGCTCCAACACGAACGATCTTTACCAACCAATAACACCCATTTGCGAGCTCTTAGCGCCCAGAGGTCAAAAGAACAAAGTGTCACCTTATAGGCGATACATCGAAAACATTTTGAAGACGCGAGCACTCGACAAAAGTTTAAATTTTCTGAGCAAACTTCACAACCACGTTCTGAAGAAGACTCAGTTGACGTTAGAGTATCCTGAAGATACGAGTATTTTTTCAAAAACTAGCTGTAGTTCCGAAGAAGAGGAGCTCAGAAGGTTTGAACATATTCATATTAACGCGTTTAATAATTATTATTTTTTATTTTTTTTATCGTTTTTTACTTTGACGGTTTTTAATTGTTTTCTTTCTTACTACTTTTATTTACTTTATTTTAAGATTTTTGTTTATTACGGGGTTTTACTGATTATTGTTACACATCAACATCTTTCTAGGTATGGCTGTTGGAGTCCCGAATATGAAGCTCTGGATTTGCCGTCATATCGAACTCTCTTCATATTCCTGGCAACAGTACCTTTAGAAGTGCTCCATGAGTACTTGTTAATGAGATTAGAGCAGAAACCCACCAATCCTTCCGCTTTGAGTATCAGGCAACTAATGAGAGAGCTCAAACAGGGTTTACTCAAAGCTATGCAAGAAAGAGGTAATATTCAATATGGCTTGTCTCCTAATATTTTAATTTTTTTTTCAATCCTAAGATAGTGCTTCATGTCTCTAATTTAAACTCATTTATTAATAAATTTGATTGGCCAAATACCATAATATAAACTGTACCTCAAAAGGACCTAAATAAATATCTTACTCTTTCTTAGAGCTTGCTTGCGGGTATATAGAGACTGCTACATCGGAAACCGACATAGCCACGGTCGATTTTAAGGAAAAAGTGGAAAAATTTGACGACTGCATTTGTAAAATTTTCACGGATTTTCTGGAATACTTGCAACAGTGGGTGTTCCTAAATAAAACGTCTTTCCAGAAAAATCTCCTCGAGGAAGAGTTCAATTTTTGCATGGTGGTTTGTACGAAATTTCCGCACTTCAAGATGATGGTGGGTTCGAAATTCGCTAACATTTTAGGAACGATATTGAGAATAACTGGCGAGAGGTTGATTGAGAGAATCGACGTCGATTTAAAAACGTTGGCGGCAAACAACAATGCTGATGGATTAATCAAGTAAGTTATGTTTTATATTGCATAAATATATATTTTCAGTTCAGTGTTTGATTTTTACATTTTACTAAAGCATATTTAATTTTCTTACAAATAATCTGTAATTTTTAAGAATTAAGAATGTTTTATTCAGTACTAGTCATCAGGGTATCAGACGTTCTTTTGGTTTATCCGTTTCTTCCACGTATAGTCCTAGAGCTGAGAGTAAAATGAAAAAGTAAGAAAACATTAGTTTTTCATTTTTAATTGACATCCTTTGCCATTAAAAAGACAATATTTTATAAATCCTGCATATCATTTTTAATAATTAAATACAACTTAGGTATTTTAATCCTCATCGCTAGAATGGTTGTATAATACATATTCCTCATCAGTCATCACTATCCAATATTTTCGGGGCTACTAAATTTTCATCTATACTGTTAGGGGCTTGAGGACCTTCAAAACTATTCCATTTGGAATGTATTGTCAACTAGAATCCAGTCGTTATTTTCTTCTCTGTAAAAAAACGGCTCAGTATTTGTTTGTAAATTCCATTTTGTACAACCAATAAAACTATTGCGGCAAGATTAAATGAAGCTACCATCTTAAGCTTTTTATTGTGATATATTTACACCTTAACTTCCCATAAAAATGTCTAACCGTGTTTCGTTTACTCTATGTATGTTAAGTCTGCCGTGCATCTTACAAATGACCTTTTCTAAAGTCTATTTAATTTCTTGAGAACTATCAATTGTGCAGTTTTTCCTTTTAACCATCCTTGCAAACCTGGAGGGTTTCCAACTTTCAGCCGAAAACGCATAGCAACGAAAGCGCCAAAGTTCTATCACCGAAACGACAAGCATGCGATTATCGTATTCTCTAATGCTAGACGATTTTGCTATTCGTAAGTTATTTTAATTGTTGTCGTAGGCTGTCATAATTATAAATCGTAAATGCTGATTGGTCTAAATATCTAAGGTTATGATTTGAATGTCTTTTTGACATTATTAATTATAATAATTATACAAACTCTATTCGAATATATTGAGGCCAATTTCAGAATTATGAGGAATCAAAAACATAATAAACAGCACACATTTGCTGACATTTTATTAGTTAGGTCCATATTTTAATGTTTAACTTATCTACGTCCGAAAATATTAGCCTTAAATGACAAAACTTGAAGTGCGAACCGCAAAACGCCACTCCTATGTAACTTTTTGGAAAGCGCTTTACTTTTTTCAAATACAAACAGCACAGCAAGTGGAGAATACCAGAACGTTTGTGCTTTACACTTTTGTTAGTTGTTTGTTTCGTTTCTAGAGAGACGCGCTGAATGCTTTCAAAAAACGCTGGTTACATAATAAGCCCCCAGGTACTACATTTACTGCCTATGTTAAGCTGGTAGTGCTTCTGCTACAATTTCCCCAAACTTTCGTATTCGGGGTCCCTACTATTTCATAAAACCTGATTTTAAAATTTTCAACAATTAACGCACTAGTCATTATCAAGATTAATTTTCGTTTTCAAACTTTGACATTAGATCCTCAAAACTTTAGATAATATCGGCCTTTATTAGAACGTTCAGTGTATTTCTTTTTTCTTTCAGTATGTAATTTTCTGGGAGTAGGTGCAGGTTTTGACAAATATTTAGACATTTATTTTAAGCTTAAGTTTTACAGGAATTTTTATTAAATTTCTATCGGGTTGCAAATAATTATCTTCCCGTATAATTTCACTTTCAAGAAAATGTTTATAACAAACTACTGCAGTTTTTGAAGGAATTGCATTGTTGTCTTAAATAATCGTCCTTCAGAAATTAAAAAAAAAAAAACGGATATTGGCTATTTTTGTTTTAAAACACTATTATAATTGAACTTACAGGCAGGAATATAGCAAATACTAGGCAAAATTATTGAAAAAAGTAACAAGGAAAAGTTTTCCATATAAAAAGCAAGCTTTTTGTGAGTCATTATATATATTTTAGAGGGCCAATCCATATTATTTTAGAAAAATAAATAAAATTTTTGTATAATCACATAAATGTGATTTATTTTTTAGAATATTGTATGTTTTTCAGAGTTTATCAATTTTTATAAAAAAGGAATTATATTCTTCAAAATCTTTCTTAAGTTTTTTTAACACGGTACACAATACCTTAATTCGTTTATAGCTATCGATTTTAAACAAGAGGGAGGTTGGACATCGTCGAAGAGAAACAGAGAGATTAGTAAAGAATTTTAACTCGATTAAAAAGAGTTCTTTCTATTTCCATTTCCTAAAAAAACTAATAGACCTTTTTGAAATCGGTTTTCGGTGACTTTTCTTCTGATTTATTGCCTTGAAAATGATATGATTTATAAAAAAAAACAAAACTGACTTATTAGTTTTGTGAAATAAAAATATGATGTTATTTTCACAATTTTAGACTGCTCTCTGTTCCAAAAAAGAAATACGATGTTGTCAAGCAAGTTCTTCTGTAGATAATAACACATTATTTAATTGGCTTTTTAATTTTTTTTAAAATATTCTTTAGTATTTTCATAATTTGGGAAACTCGTATACCTGAAAAATTGTAAGTACGCTCTTAATTGTCTGGTTTTTTATTCACAATATCGGTTATAAGAAGTTAGTATTCAAAAACATGTTTAAATGAATATATTAAATAAATTATGACCATTCTTTAACAGAGATATATTTATTTGTATTACGAAAATAATGTTTATGTCAACAAACTTACTCGTATGTTCGATATTTGTATCAATTTGTAAAGATAACTCTTGTATAATGATAATATTAATATTTAAAGGTTTTAAATAAGGACTTGAAGATATCACAGTTCGAAATTCCTTTTATTGACCATAATACTTTTTTTGAAATGAAAGAATTCATTAGTTCCTGTTTTTCAGTTAAGCTCCATAAATCAATTCATATTATAATCTGAAAGCTACTTAAGCGCAGTAAAGTTGCAACAACTAAACAATATAGTGAACTTTTCGAACATTTCTAAGTTAAAATGAAAATCAATTTATATTTAAAATTAAATAAATTAGCTTAAATTTTTGACCGTATAAAGTTATAAATAATTACGTTACAAAAATTTATATGTGAATTTTCAATTTCTATTGATGTGATAGTTACTCATCTGCGTTTTACAATATCAATGCATGACTTGGCTTTGGCACAAAATCCTGTATAGTAAAACTTCTAATCCGAATCAAAATCTTAAAATTATTATTTGGGGACTTAAAAACGTGGTCCACTAGTTGGTGTAGTCTTTTAAAACATTTGGTATAATAACAATTTTGCCACTGCCACTGGTAAATCCTAAACTTAAAAAAGCGTATTATAATAATAAGACATTATTCATATCTTAAATGGATCGCCTACTACCATGTTTTAGAAATAAATAAAATGTAATTCTTCAATTAATAAACATATTTAAAATAATTTAAGATTCCTTGCATTACGTTAATAAAAATTAAACAAAATTTCTCACGAATTATTAAGTATTTTGTTCTGTACTTCCATGTCTCTTTTAGCTAGCTCCGCTGTCAACAAGTTCCGGCAAGCAATATTGCATATAAAAATTTTGAATTTTATTTTGTATCTTTTCTTCACAAAAGCTGTCATTATGAGAAATTTTCTCCACTTTTATTCCCCCAGAAGTCCAAAAGCACAAAATGCAAAAAACCATTTTTGTTATGTACAGCTAGCCCTGAATTTGAAAATATCAATAGTAGTTCTCCTTAATGGTATTGTCCTTTTTCCAAAAAGTTATTTCTCTACTGCATATTTCTTCTTCTACAGTCGGACATTTTAACTCTTATCATAGAGTTTTGTTTTTTTTTTTAATTCCGTCCTTGACTGGCAGCAACATAATCAAATTCGGATTCAATAAAATGTCCACATTTAAAAACTTTTTCTTGCAAGTAAATTTCCAAATCTTATTTTGCTCTTAATTTATGATCCATGCCATATCGGGTGGCTTTAGCAATAAATAAAATATTTTAGGACATTTTTTTACAAATTTCTCCAAATTTTAAAACAGTGACTCGTTTCCGTCTTTTATTGTGCCACAATGCAGGTTGTCACAATCGTTTTTTTTTTTCATCTATAGACATTGGCTAACTTTTTAGAAAATCTTCTCTTGCAACGCGCCTCAAAGAGTGCGACAGATCAAAGCCATGCGAGAAAGCAAGAAAAATGATTTACATTAATTTAACGGATTGAAAAGTTATTAACATGCTGGAATTAATAATTATTGTTAACTCGAAGAGAAAAACCGTAAATCGTAAAACATCAGTAAATTATATTATAAATCACAAATATTAATTTCTTAAAAATCTAACAGAGGCGCCACTTTCCAGACGAAAAATCTTGCAATGTAAGGATTTCGTAGTACCCCACTTTTAAAGTTTATTTTTGATTATTTTTAAAAGAAAAAATATGTACGTGTAGGTAAAAGTTAAATCTATGCTCCTCTGGAACCACTTTTTCAAAATTCAATTTAGTTATGGGTAAAAAAAGTCGAGTTTTCTTTTTTTTATAAAAAACTGAATCAAATTTTGAAAAAGTGTCTCCACAGGAGCACATATTTAACCTTTACCTACACGCACATATCTTTTAGAAAAAGTCCTAACATTTTCACTGAAAATTATATTTTATGATAATCTCGTTTAAAACATTTCGCTTCATCTACTGTATAGGGTATTACAATTTTTGAACAAAATACGGGAAAATATTAGTCCTATTATAGAATAAAATGGATTGTTCTAGGCACTTGTGAATCGTTTTTTTTTATCTCCTGAAGAATGTAGTTTTTGCGTCTTACGAGGTCCTGCCTTGTGGCCCTCGCACCGTCTGTTTCACAAACGGGACCGCTTAGACGTCCATATTTTGCATTTAATGTGTATTTTTTCTTTCTTTCATGCGAATTTCTTCTGGATTTTTTCAAAATTTTGAGAATTGTGTGTTCTAACGACGACCACTAAAGCCCGACATGCAAGCGATTTTTTATTTGGTAATTTATGAGGCAGCTCTAGGACTATTTCTATTATTGTATATTTTCAGCTGGTCTGACTTCTGTCTGTCTTTTTTGGCAATAGAGAACCCTTCTACAATTTTATTCTAAACGCTTCCTACAAAATTGATATTTTTTTTTAGACAAAATTTATTTTCCTTTTGTCGTAAACTTCAGTCAGTATTCAACGAGGAAAGGGAAATAAGTTTAAAAACCATGGGATTCGTCAAAATGCATATCAAACCTGACTTTGTTCCCAAGGATTGCATAACATACATTAAAGTAAGTATAAAAGCATAACGAATATTTAATCTAATATTAATTGCTTTTTTTAGGATTCTATAGTGGCTTTCAAATGTATAATTCCTAATAGCATAGAAAATGTACAAACCCTGTTTAATTACTTAAATCATCCGACGTTAGATGAAGCGGACAAATTGGCTCTGAGTTCTAGAATCAGGGAAATATTGATGCAAATCTATAGATTTGGATTTGAAGTAAGTTAATTTTTATAATTTGCCCATTATTCTATAGGGTGTTATTGAAATACACATCTAGGTGAGAGTATTAAAAGAGATTAATGTGTAGATTCTTATAATATAATAATAATAATAATAAATACGTTTATTACTCAATAATATTATGTAAACGCAACAAATAAGTTATACACGAAACATTGAGTAAATGGCATTTAGCTCAGTGCATTTAAGTCTTTTAAACTAAAATGTCTGTTCTTCCGCTAAAGCCTGATTATTCTTAACTAATAACAAACATTGAATTAACAATAAATGAAAAAAAATCTTATTTAAGAGACATATAAAAAATATACTAATACTAAACACGCTAAAATTAAGGTAAAAACAGATAATATAAGAACAAAATAACAATAAATGTATCTGTGATAACCTAAATAATAAAAAAAAAATTGATAAGGACAATACAACAATAAGAATTAGCATCATAAAGTAAGTAGGTGATTTTTGTAGTTCATTTTAAAGCTATTTGGAGAAAGTGTGATATTAAAAAGATTATTTTCCATTAGATTATTTGCAGATTTTGCCACGTTGTATGAAAATGTTCGTTTAAATATTTCTTTACGATGGGAAGGTATAGTAAGCATTTGCTTTCGTCGTATATTTACATTGTGGACATCAGTACGATATTTAATCTTTTTATGTAAATATGCTGGAGTTTTGAACTTTATAATTTTAAAAATAAAAGAAGCAAAATGCATTTTTCGGCGATTATGCATATTAAGCCATTTCAAATTTTTAAGTTTATACGTTACTCTATGCCTACGTCTAATGCCGTAAATTAATCTAATGCAAGAATTTTGTATTTTTTGAATACGGGCTTTGTCAGCAGCGTCTAGACATGAACCATACACTGTATCACAATGATCAAACAGCGATAGTATAAGTGAGTCGCATAATTTTTTTTTTATGTTAACATCCAAAAATTGTCTTTGGGGATAAATTGCTTTTAGTGCACAATATGACAGTTTTAGTTTAGATGTGATATGGTCTTTAAATCTTAACTTATTATCAACAACTAGTCCCAAACTTTTTCCATTGCTATTAAAAGGAATGATTTCAGATTCTATTTTTAGTTGCATCTGGTTTTGTACTGCAATTCTTACAGATTCCTTACAGAATAGTAGGGCAGACGATTTAAGTGGATTTAATTTTAGAAGGTGATTGGACGAGGTTTTTGCTAAATTCTTTAAATCACTATTAATTAAATTAGAAGATTCTACTAAATTTTCATATTTAAAAGAAAAGTATATTTGCGTATCATCAGCATAAAAGTGATAGTTACAATATTTTAGAGAGTATTGAAAGTTACTAGTATAAATAGTGTATAATAGTGGACCAAGAATACTGCCTTGAGGAACTCCTAGTTTTAATTTAATTTTTTGAGATTTGTTTTTGCCTATTTGTACTCTTTGATATCTATCGCTTAAAAAAGATTTTATTAAGTTAGTAGCTGCATTAGAAAATCCCAGATAATGAGTGATTGACAGCAGTATTTGATGATTTAACATATCAAAGGCTTTCGAATAATCTAGTAAAACTAGTACACTTATTTTATTGTTATCTTCCGCTTGAATTAAATCATCAACTACGTCAGCAAGGGCAGTGGCACAACTATGTCCACTGCGAAACCCAGATTGTTTTATAGGTAATAAATTAAATTTATTTAGATGTTCTCTTATTTGCCTATCTAAAATCTTCTCCAATACTTTCGATAAGACGGGCAGAATACTAATAGACCTTAAATGATTTAGATCAGTAGGTGAGCTAATTTTAGGTATCGGAATAACATTAGCGAATTTCCACTCCAAAGGAAAATAAGAGGACAAAATTGACTGATTTATAATATTTGTAATATAAGGAATTATAAAAGGAGAGAAAAGTAACAATATATCGATATTCATATTATCGGTACCATAAGCTTTAGATTTAATATTTAAAATTATATTTGATACAATTTCTTCTGTAACAAGCGTGAATGCAAGAGGATCATTTATATTATTTTTTATTTGAGAATTGTAGTGACTAATTATGTCATAATTCGGTTGTTTATTTTCGATGCTAGTAAAATAATTGTTAATAATTTCAACATTATTTAAATGAGTAGGAATATCGTTATTTTTATTTTTTGTAATATTTAATTTTTTTAATTCATTCCAAGTTTGTTTAGTATTTGAATTTGCAAATTTATTTCGGAGATATGCCTTTTTTTCATTTTTTATTGCATTAGTTGTAAAGTTTCTAAGTTGTTTGTAATAAGACCAATTAGCTGGAGTACTATAAGTTTTGAATTTTCTTAATGCTTTGTCTCTTAGATTTTGCATGAATTTTATGTTTTCAGTAATCCATGGCGCATATGGTTTTTTACCTATGCGAATAGTTTTGACAGGAGCATGAATATCAAGTAATTCCAAATGTGCAAAATATTATTTTTAAAAAGTACTAATAAATAAGGAGCTCTTTCATAATAATTTGAAGCAAAATTTAGGGAGCATATTGCAGCAATACTAGACGATTTGTAAATTTTGTTGTACCGACACGTAATCTTATTCATATTGATTCAGTTACAAAACAAAACTCATCAGAAGTACGCTTCCTTTTTTTATTAATAATTTTTAAAAAAATACGTGACATTTACTGATTTTGGAATTGTGTTTGATAATTTACTTTACATTGGTACAACTCGGCAAATCAGTAGGATATTGAAAAAAATGGATGTGAGACCAACCGTTTATTTAAACGTGTTTGTAGCGTCGCTTTAGGTTGCAGATGTTATACTTTGATTTTATTTTTGTTCATAGAGAAACAAGACCGATTCAAGCAATCTAATATTGGAAAACAAACAAAATTAAATAATTTTTCGAATAAAATCGATTAGAATATCGGAATCTGTTGATGGAACACACTTTTTGAGATCAATATCTTTCCATGTCTGGTTTCCGACTTTTATCAAGTATTTGATTAAAAAGTTTATTAGCTCTTATTTTAATGAATATCACAAATAACCTGAAAAATTTGATTATCAAAGACACATCGGATGTTACTAATTGCTACAGATCATAACGAGTGACTGAGTAGATATTTCTTAGTGATTATGCGTGTGACGTAGGCTAGCCTCTGTTATGACAACATCAAGGCCACGCCATTTAAATAAGAGGGTGTTTTTAGCGTTTGAGGTTAAAAAGTAATAATGCACTCAAATATCAATTCAAAAAATATATTAAAATTGTTGTTGAATTCTTGTTTACAACGATTTATCCATTATTTTTTTATTCTAAATGAAACTAATTTATTCGTTTTTTTTTTGAATGGATGTAATATTAATTTCACACGTTGCACGAAGAGGCATCTGCCCACCAGATATTGCAATCTAAAATAACAAACAAAATAATGGTTTTAAAAAGTTTTTTTTTTCTACTAAAAAATAATTCTAAAAACAATGTTTTTAAAAGTTTATTCGCTCAAAAACTGTTGAAAACACAATATATTAATAATACAATGTTCTTAAAAGTTCATTCGCTCTAAAAACACCGGCATACAAAAAAAAAGTTGTCAGTACTTTTGACTGGACCGGTATATCTTTATGTATTTTGACCCGCTGAATCCGAATCTGAGAACCGTTTGACCCGTACACCGTCAAATTTTCGAGAAAACTTTGAAAAATTGCCGATTTTCGTCATTTTTTTCGGTTTTTCAAAGTTTTCTCGAAAATTTGGCGGTGTACGGGTCGCATATTTACACATCCTCCTATATGACGGCACCGGAGTGCTGAAATCTGTTCGCCTTTGTAACCTACAAGTACGCTACAAAAGCTCATTGATTTAGGCACCAATGCATGAGGCCTCTCTTATTGCTGGAATCAGTAAGCAAGCTTATCTGCATTCTATAAAACAATGGCTGTACTTAAACTGCCGTTAAACGGTCGTGTACTAAAATGCCGTTAATAGACATGATGTCATTCAAATGACGCATTTGAAGTGTTTTGGGATTAAAAAAAAAGAAGCAACGACTTCTCGTAGGCTCTGCCGCCACCAAAAAATTTTAACCCATACCTGGCTACGCCTACCGGCATAGACGCCAACGGCCTGGACACAGCTAAAATTGAAAAGTAAAGTCTTACATAACATAAAATTTGTATGGGTGTCTAAATCAATGAGCTTTTGTAGCGTACTTGTAGGCTACAAAGGCCAACAGGTTTCAGCACTCTGGTGCCGTCATATAGGAGAATGTGTAAATATGCGTACGGGTCAAACGGACCTCAGATTCGGATTCAGCGGGTCGAAATACATAAAGATATACAAGTCCCGTCAAAAAAGTACTGAAAACTTTTTTTGTGTGCCGGTGAAATTAATAATCTCCAAAAACTGTTGAAAAACAAAAACAAAACCACATCGTAAACATATACTTTCTATGGTGACAGTCGAAATTCTGTACTGTTGGGTACGTCATAACCCTGGCCTATCAATATTGGGTTTAACAAACAAGCATAGCATAGTCGGAAAGAAGGAAAATTGACCCAATCCTTTTTGGACATCTTACCCTCTCGTCACTTTTAATATGTATGTGTATTTCAGTAACAGCCTGTATATTATTACTTTTAAATATGCCAATGATGTAACTTTGATTCCACTGACAGCTGCTATTATTTACTATGAATACTTTTTTTTTTGAGTGCGTTTTGTTTACGTAAACTATACAGTTTTTGAACTTTGAACAAATTGATAAAATTAATATAACGTCTGTTTCCTTTTACATTTTTTTAAAGTTTTAGTAAGTAAAAAGTAATAAGTTCGAGTTTTTAGTATTAAAATAACTTTGTGAATTTTCCTATTATTTACTAGCTTAATAGTTACTACTTTTTATGACCTGCAAACAATATTTAAAAAAACAGTAAAAATCGTATGTCTAATTCAACAGAAAATGGTTTGTTTTTGTTAGTGGAACCAAAATTACGTCACACTAATATGGCTCATTTATTATATTACTAGTTTAAGGGCCGATCTTTTCATCTCTGAGTAAAGTAACATGTAGGTTTACTTGACAGATTAACAAACAATAGCCCTACAGTTTAATCAGCAAGTAGTTACTTTCGACTTTACACAGAGGTGGACAGATTGGCACTAACTTTAAAATAAAATAATTCATTGTCATCCTTTACCACTTTCAGTTCTATAAAGATCTATCAGATTCAGCATCGGAAGATCATCGAGCTCGTTTAGTACAAAGTATGGTAAATTTTGCCGATCTCTGGATGAAATTCGTCACGGAACGTTGCGAAAGGGGACGCGGCATGAGACCAAGATGGGCATTTCAGGGTATTGAATTTTTATTAACAGTTTGCGAACCAACCAATACGAAGCATTTGTCTGAAGGGAAGTTTGAGGAACTTAAGAGGAATATGGATATTTGCATATCCCATGTTATAGGTAAGAAAATTATTTAATATTTCTTATAGTTTTTTCTTTAATCTTATAAACAAGTACCTTGATTTTTGATTTAATTATATTATTAAATTAATGTCATTCGAGCCATTTTAGACCAGTCTGGCCCTTCTTTAACCCCTTAAGTACCTCTCTCCATTTGGGCCTTTTACGGCCTATTTTTTCCGTTAGCAAAAATATTCGATAAAATAAGTCAACCTCTAAAACCCCTATGAAACGTCCATTCTCGTTACTAAAAATCTATAATATGAATGTTGAAGAAGCTAGAAACAACAACAGGATAGGGGATGGTACCCGAAGCAGTGAATTTTAGTCGAAGGACGACTGCAAGTTTTGCCATTTGATTTCAGTTCTAGTTAAGATATCAGTAAAATAAATATAAATTAGTGTCTTAGCGATAATAAACTAAACAACAAGCTGTTGAAGGGAAGAGAAGGGCGTGTCCCGCGATTAGTTATGTAGATGGCGACTCTGTTTTTTCTCATTTCATGTTTATATCAAAAAGTATATTAAAAAAAATATATATAAAATTACTTGTTTTGTTAAAGAGTTCCTTACTTGGGAATGATGTATTTAATGTATTTCAAAGTAACATCAGAAGCTTAATTTTTCATGAAAAGTAAATTTTGTTTTAGAACATTGGACAAGTCCGAAAAATAAGTGGATAGTAATATAATGTAGTCGACCTTGGGCATTAGATCAGATTTACTTAGGACTGTGGGCCATGTGGCCTCCCCCACCTCGATCTTTTCAGATCTATTGTGAATATCCATTAATCCTTGTTTAGGCTACCTTGTCTTGTTGGGTATTTTTTAGTAGATTCCATAGATTAACAAGTAGTTCTCCGGCGTAGCTAGTTGCCCTTGGTTTTTTCTTTTCCAAATGTAAGAAATCTCAGTCTTAATAGAGCTTCACAGTACATGTACTGCAGTATCGTTTCTTTTGTAGTAGAATGGGATATATTCCTTCTACTCCTGGGGATTTGTATGGCTGAAATTTGTTTGTAGCCCATCTAATTTTGTTCAGCCTCCATGTTTCTGTAGTTAGCCTCCATTCCAAATAAAGGATGTATGCTACTATCAGATCTAACAAAATTTTTGCGACTGGAAAGTGTGCTTCTGTGAGCATTGTTAACGTTTCCTCGAAGGTTTTTGTATAGATTTCATCATCTTTCCTGGGAAATCCTACCTGATTTGCAGTACCCTCTTTAACTAGGACTTTGTAGATTGTAGAGCATATATAGGGACCAGTCTTTGGTGAATTTGCTTTATTATTTGCTGTCTTGTTTTCTCCGGACAGTTTTCCTATGCCATAAATGAGTCGATTGACAACGATGTGGATTACGTACTGACTACCAAAAACACTCATCTGTAATATTCACAGGTGAACTACCTCTACACTTCATAAGGTTTAAAAAACGACGAGAGCACACACCATCTACGTTCAGTGGAGACATTGTTTTGTTTAAATAGTAAACTGTAATTATTATATAGTAAATCTTTGTGCTAAAAATAAATTTTTATTACAACTAGAGACACTTCAAAATAAAGTGGAGAAATTTTTAATATTTTGGGGGATGCGCCTTATTAAATAAACGTTACAATAATTTTCCTATTTAACCGTTTCTAATAGGAACTACAGCACCATCTACCCCTGACAGTGGATTCCACTCAGCCTCTCCAAGAAGTAGTTTGGAACAAATAAGAGCTAGATCTAGAGGTTCATCACCTAGCCCTAGGCCTACATATAAAAGTCAAAGATCTGGACAAGGAAGAAAGATAAGCATTGAACAACAATCACCAGGGACAGATATGTTAGATTCTACGATTTTAAATACAAAGTGAGTTATAAATATTTAAAATATTGGAATTTTATGAAAAATATTTTGATCATCTGTTCCTTACCACTATGCTCTTTTTTTCAGTTTTCGCAAAGAAGAAAAGAACGGTCACACGTCAATAAAAATAGAGTTCCCTCAAAAATCTCACACCGACAAGTTTAGAGATGCCGTTGACACTCTGGAAAGCGAGTTGGACAAAAAGCTAATGCAACAGAATCTCATTGGAAAAGTTTTAGAAGATAAGACTATAAAAAGTTCGATAATAAGGAGAAACGTTAATTTTTCGTGGCAGCGCGGTATCAAAATCGGCCAAGGTCGTTTTGGTAAGGTATGTAAAAATGTTTTTTCTAGATGAACAGTTTTTTTATTTACTCTTGTTTAATTATGTAGGTGTACACGGCGGTAAATAATAATACCGGTGACATGATGGCAGTTAAAGAAATAGCGCTACAGCACAATGATAATGGTACCATAAAACGGGTAGCTGAAGAAATGAAGATATTAGAAGGCATCATACATAAAAATTTAGTTAGGTCCTACGGAGTTGAAGTCCACAAAGTAAGAAACATTTTTTATTGATCAAAAACTAGTGACATACCGTTTGGTTTATTGCAATATTTTAACGTTTTTAGGATGAAATGTTAATTTTTATGGAATACTGTTCGGAAGGCACTTTGGAAAACTTAGTAGCAGCTAGCGAGAAGGGTTTACCTGAACTTTTAATACGTAAATACACTTTTCAATTGGTCTCGGGCGTGAATTGTATGCACGAACACGGCATTGTCCACAGGGACATTAAGACAGCTAATATATTTTTAACCAATGGTGGTAACTGTTTGAAAATAGGAGATTTTGGATGTGCAGCTAAAATTAAATCCAGTACGACGATGCCTGGCGAATTGAAAGGTTTCGTTGGTACTCAAGGTAGGGAATTAAAAATAGAAATTATTTTAGTTAGAGATGGAACTTTTCACGAAAAGTAATTTTTGGACTAGTCCGACGGACATGTCCGGAAAAGTAATGAAACGTCACGATGAAAAGTAGTTAAATATCCATCCTGGATGTTTTTCAAAATCACTTTGGTAACAATATTTGCATTTGTATTTTGGTTTTTTTTAAGCAAATCATTTGTAAAATACTTCTAACCATTGGATTTTTTGGTAATTTTTCACTAGTTTATTTTAATAAGATATTAAACGAAAACATCGTTAAAATATTTTAAAAGTCTCTTATCTTTATTTGGGCTCAACTCTTCTGAATTATTTACCCAGCACCATTTGTAAATGTTTTTCAATTATCGAACAAGCTGCTCTCTCACGCATCTGTCTCTAAGACAACACTTCTTCCAGATTCTAAAACAATTCTTAAATTATTATATTGCATTCTTTCAAGAATTTACACAAAAGCGAAGCACTAAAAGCAGACGGGTTTCTAAGCAAGTCTTCTACACAAAGCCATTTCACTTTTCATGCAGTTTTTAAGCATTAGTTTATATAACTTACTACTACTACTATGTTTGTTATTAGAGCATTCCAACAGCATTATGTCGAATACTACCTATTTTACCACAACTACAATTTGGAGAGTCATAGACTCCTAATTGATGGAGATGTTCTGGAATAGTATAGTGGCCTAACCTAAAGCCTATTTAATGTAGCTGTCTTCCTGCTTATTTTAATCTCATTAAACCATGACTTGTGGGGTAACTTTCCCACTATACCGTGGTAATGCCTTCCTTTAATTTTACATAATTCTGTCCATTCTTCTCTATTCTTTGCCTTTATTTTTAGCTAATATCTCTATAATCTACCATCCTGAAGTTAATATTTTTAGTCAGACTTTATTTTGCTAAACTATCTGCTTCATTGTTCCCTAAAATATTCGTGTGACTCGGTGTGTGACTCCCAATTTGATGTTTTAAGTTATTTGCTTTAGCTTCCATCAATGATTCTCTGACGCATATTTCTGGATACTCTGACTGTCTATTTAAACCTATTCGAGCTACTTTCTGTAGCGCACTTTTTGAATCAGTTAATATGAGAGTATTGGCACTACCTATTTATATTGTTTTTTTGACTGCCACTAGTATTGTCAGTACTTCGGCTGTACAGATGCTAGTCTCGTCCACTATTCTTGCGTTGATTTTCGTCCCCTCATTTTCGCAGTAAATCTCAAAACCTGTTCTTTCGGCTTGCTTGTCTTTAGATCCCTCTGTGAAGACTACATGGTATTTGTTCCATTTCACTTTGATTATTTCCATGAATTCCTTTTGATTATTTGAATTCTTTTTTTGGAGCCCCAAATCAACCCAGGATACCTCTGTGAACCATCCTCTCTACCCAAATGCAAAACATGGTAGATTATCATACTTTCTAATTTTGTTGTAATATGCTAATGCCCTATCCAGTCCTTCCAGTATTGGTAAGTTCGTAGTGCAGATAATTTGGTGTTGAAGACTAGATACTTAATAATTTTTCCATAGTAATCCTTTTATTCTGAGAAATATGTTTAATAATAAATTTTTCAGCTAACCAAATTCTCCTTGGATGTAATGGTAGTTCACATTTTAAAAGTCTGTAAACATTCGTCTTTTCTTCTTTTTTAAACTAAATTTTGCCTTTGTAAAAAATTCAGACTTATTAGTTATTTTAATTTCGGGCTTGCGCAATACACTTTTCCACTTTTGAAGTGTGTTTGGACTAGTCAACTTTTCAGATTAGTCCGTCGGACTTGTCCGTGGGCTTTTCAAAGCGGCCCATCACTACTTTTAGTATAACTAAATTGTATGGCAAACACACATCTAGCACATTGTTAACTGTTTTGGGCTACGACCTCACGCATGTTTCCACTTTTACTGTTTAAATTGTGATTTCATTAATATAAATATTTTTTTGCAGCATATATGGCTCCAGAAGTTTTTACCAAAAATATGTCGGAAGGACATGGCAGAGCAGCTGATATTTGGTCAGTTGGGTGTGTGGTAATCGAAATGTCATCTGGACAGGTTAGTTTAAATTTTTAAATCACTTTTTTAAAAAGCTAGGTCAATGGTGTTTCTTTTGTAGATATTAAAAAAAAATCGATTAAAGTTTGAGGTAAATTTGATGAAACTAGTCTTTTTTGTATAATTTTTTATCATTCTGGACCTTTCTTATTGGTTTTATTGCTATAATTGTGGTTAATTAAATACGTCGTAAACTTTTGACAATACGTTTCGTGCATTAGCTTATGTGATTATCGATACACTCGTATTTATAATCGGTATCTTGGGTACATTTTTAAGATTTTCTATTCAAAGCGATTTTATTATTCGTGTGGTTTGTTTTCAGCGGCCTTGGGCTCAATATGACTCCAACTTCCAAATAATGTTCAAAGTAGGAATGGGACAAAGCCCGGATCCCCCTGACGATATGATAGACGAAGGTCTAGATTTTCTCGATATGTGTTTCAAACATGACCCCAAGGAGCGAGCGACTGCTCGTGAATTACTGGCTCACGATTTCGTGTTAGTCAAACTAGCGGACGACTTTAAAGATATATTATAAAAAGTATTATGATTCGAAAACATTGTTCTTTGTGATTCAAATTGAATTATTTTAATTATGATGACAGTTCTTGTAAAATATTTAGAACTAGAGCTGCAACTTTTAAAATTGTTATCTCTTGTAAGTTACTTGTTTGTCAGTTGTGAATTGTTATTGATCAAAAATTTCATTATATATCTGCAAGAGATTAATTTTTTAATTATTTTAGAGGTGAAATGGTTAATAAATACCTCGCTCTCTTATAAAGAAATTTTATGCACTTATAAAATGTGTACTTTTTAATGTTCAATATACTTTTTTCAATATTATATTTTCAACGATTTTTTATTATAAATACGAAAACATAAAATGTAAAAAACCACACTAGACTGATATATTTTACAAGTGTGATTTTATTTTGGATTATAATCGGATGATATTTGACAATTATTGTTAAAATTCACTTTTACGGCAAATTTTAATCTGTCATTTTAACGTTTTAAACTATATGTTGTGTATTTGTTATGATTTTTTATTTGTATAAGGCTGAAATAATGGACGATTGTGATTGTTAAAAAATATAATGTGATAAAGTGTGAATCAGCTATTTTGGTAGATCAATTTTATGATCCTTTAAACAGAAATTGTATTTTTGTCGCAATTTGAATGCAACACCCAGTATAATACCTGTACTGTGTAGCTGAAATTGTAAGCTAAGATAGAAATATATATTTAAGTAGCAATTTGTGTTTCATTTCAGTATATACAAGGTGGTCCAACGAAAACTTGACATGGGGAGGATTCTGGGTAATAATATCGTGGAAGTTAAAAAAACGCTCGGACAGGAGGATTTTAGTTTGAAGGGGGACACTTTTTTCTTATTGCAGCATCGTCACTTAAACCCTCGAGCAGTGGGGCGAACAATCCCAATTTAAATAGGGAAAGTGCCACACATAGAAAAGGCAATTTGTTGAATAATTCGGCAATAAGGTTATTTATTGCGTTACTTTGATTTTAGTGCATTCTAGCATGATAAAAAACTTTTAAGTATTGTTAAAAATACCTTTAATTAACATATTACAAATACAGCGAATCAAATCAAAGAATAGTTAAAAGCCGCCCCTGTTGAATTTATTTAAAGTAAGGTATACAAATCAAACAAAACAAAAATAACTTAACACAATTATAATACTTAATGACGGAAACCGCATCCAAAAGAAATGTACAATTAAAAATGCTTAGCGACAATTCGCCAAGACCATTGCAGTTGGTAATAATATGTAAGCGCGAATCTATAGCATGTACCCCTCTAATAAGTTAAGAAAAGAGTGAGCAACGAGCCCCTCTTTCAGCAAATTTACTGGCCAACGAGCAACATCTAAAACGAGCTCAGACCAGACCCACGCCGCTAAGGCAAAAAAACTATTATATCGATGGTTTAGTGCACACATGAGTTGAGTAACATTTTGCTAATATTTGATAAATTAAGTTTAAAGCTACAGCTCTGTTATTTCACATGAAATATATCTAGCAAACCATTTCAACAATTCTTTGTTTTTTCTGATTACATAATAAAGCAAAATAAAAATAAATTATTTCTACACTTATAAGTAGGTACATGCATTTAACACAATTTGTCCAAGAATGCACTTAACACCTGTGTGTGCTAAGCCATCAATATAAGAACTAGACGCTCATCCTAATGCAAATGTTCTGAGCAACTGATGTAAATATGTAAAAATTAATTTGTTTTCAACTTCCTGATTACAATAATAAAATAAACAGTGTTACAACATAGGTACCTTCCTATTAACGATCTTCGAAGAAACTACAAACCAGAAACCTCTTGGATACGTAATAGGTAACAAATTTATTATGGAATACAGTCCACTCCGGTTTTATACTTATTTAGTGCACAAAAAGTCAACTAGCTTTAATGCATACTATATCACGTGCTATAAAGTGTGAGACTTCATTTGAAAGCTAATTTTATTACTAAGTATGACAGTATAACTGATATAATTAGACCAGATGTAGGGGGTTACAGTCTGTAGTACTTCCCTCCACATAGTTAAACAATTTTGAATTGAGTTGCCATCCCTATACCAATATGCCGGTTATAATAATTCTTGGCAATACCCCATATTATTTAAATTGGGTTAAATTTACAATGATAAGGAGGTAACTGAATAACTGAGTGGCCATATGCTTTTGCAAGTTGATCTACTTCATACATGTTTGGTAGTTTATTTCTGAAAACTGTGTTCAATAAATCTTGTTTGTTCATATTCTGATCAAATTGAATATTGTGTGACGTCAACCATTTCTGAATTTCAGGTTTTGTCCAGGAATTATTTAAAAAGTTACGTGCTGTGATAGGAAGCATTGTGCATAACAATCGTTGTAGGCTGAGTTAAATTTATAAGTACCTATGTAATTGAGTCTCGATTTATTTTTCATCCATGATAGTCAGGACTATTACTATTTGATGAACACAATTTCTGCCCCATCAATAAAACCATTTACGTTACCAGCATGAAGAACAATGAATCTTTTTCCATCAACTTTTGTAGTTTTTGTGCTCCTTTTATCGTTATTTTGCCAAGAGTGGTTTACTGTGCCATTTTGAAAAATTATTTTACTGGCAACATAAGGAAGTTTTATAAGACCCCGCCGAGGATCATCTTTCTTACATTTAAATCCTATACTGGTTAACACTGTATACAATGATCTTTTGCAGCCCGTAAACATTTCTCTTTGCGTTAAAGTTTCATGTAATGTCGCACGAGTTACTTGTTGTTTCTTATACATAACGTAAATGACAACGAATGAAGTCAGAATTGAAAATTTCGATTACAGGTTTGGGATGTGGTCGCCTTTTTGGAGGAGAATTTAAAATGGTTATTCTTTAATGACTGGGAGAGCTTACCATCCAAATATTCAAATTCAACGCCGCTACTAGGCGCTCTTTGACTGCATTTATTGGCTATTTAAATGCTTAGACATTTTAAAATGACATTTCAATTATACAGGTCAATCTTGAAAAGCAACAAATATGACTAACAACAATGATTTATCTGTTCAATTTGATAAAGAATTTTCATCATTAATGACGTGTAACGGAAATTTCATAGCAATAGTTATTCACTCATTGCGAAGTCATGGTAGGGGAAGCAAAAGCGATTACTAGCTCAACCTGCGGATAATTCGAGTATTTTAGGGCGATATTTTGTAATTCGGGCGTATCAAATACACGTATATATTTTAAGTTTTTTTAAAAAATAGGTAAAAAAAATACAATGAGCAACTGGCATTCCTGTGTTGTAAATTGTAAAAATACTACAAATAAAAAACAGTGCAAATTATATAAATTTTCAGTAGCAAAATGGAAATTAAATCAACGAAATAAATGGATAGCTACAATAAGAAGAAAAAAGTACCTTTACTTTTGTAATAATACTAGTATTACTGGAAATAGTAGATATCAGAAAGTAAAAAGGTTTTAAATAAACAATGTTATGATGTTCTTCAACATCACTTAAATCTTAAATGTTCAGTAAGGACTAGATTTCTGCCATTGATAATATGTGGCTGAAATGCAATTTTGTGACTTATTGATAGGAAACCAAAATGACGAAAATAAAAATTACAATCGCAAATATATAAATTATTTTTCTTTTGGTAATACATTTTGATTTCACGTTATAACTTAATGGTAATTTTATTCTATCATTATTTAAGGTATTCTTAAATGGCAACTTATTGAACTTAAGCAACTTCTCATACATTTTCTCTAAAAATACTGTTGCCTGCCTATGTTTTATTATTGATTTTTATTAATTATATATACTTACTTTTTTTAGCTGAAGCAATAAAAATATATAATGAAATCATTTTTTCACTAGTTTTACAAGTCCATTTACTTTTATTAACACCAACATAAATATTTTTAATTACGAAAAGTATATTATCAGTACCTACACGAAATAAATCGTCCGTTAGTTCATAAGTTAGTTGGCGCTGCTGTCGTGCCCGGTGCTAATACCAACATTATACATCATCAATATTGTGTTATGTTCAAAAGTAATAAAGGACATTACAAGGCTTCCCTTATAAAAGTTTTACCACCACTTTAATAACATAGGAACCAAATAAGTAGTACTAAAAATGTGTATTCTGGTCCATAAAATTATGTAAATAATAGGTCGATATCTCACTCTTTGTCCATCAACAGACTAGGGGATATATTGTGCAACAGAGGGCAAATTAAAAATAATGCTACCTACCTACATAACGTGGCAATCGAGAATAATTGAACATTTGAATTATTACGCAGAAGTGCATCTAATCGCCATAACTTAGTTAATTATTATTAGGAGTGAGGGACGAGAGGGTTGCCACATATATGAGTGATTAGGACTGAGTAGTTGTAAAGAAAAAGGGCTTTTCTTTAATTAATAGTTTTTGTTATGAATATTATGGCGGTTTTTAAAATTTATCTAAAATTGTTATAATTATATTTTAGTAGCATTTTAATAGTTAAAAAATATTCGTGACTTGAAAAGATACGATGTAACTATTTGCTATTTATTGCCAAAGTAACCAGTATCTTTTCTAAAGATACGATGCAACTATTATAAGTTCATAACAAGCGCCACTATCGGAAATGTATTTATTAGTAATAACATCTTAACTTAAGTTTGCAATCATAACGAGTCAGGCGGAAAACAATAATATAATTTCAGTTATAAAGAGCGGATCGTAATTATAGTTACGATAATCAATGGGCTACTTTTTTACACGGATGAGATATAATAAAATAATTTTTGCAATCATAAAACAAAAAAAATCTCAAAATTGTGCATTTTAATCGAAAGACCAGGTATTTTTTAAACCGAATTATGGACTTGCCAAAAATCGAGATACGATGTTCTTCGTTATTTTCTGTTAAAATGTTTCCCACAGAACAATTACTATGTTTCCTTCCGATCTTAGCGGTTGCCGTGTTAAAAAAGTTCAAATTAATCAAGGGGTTGTTTGTAAATAAAAGATGAGACCGAAACTCTTTTGGATATTTAAATAAAAAAGAAGAATTTGACAGTTCTTATACCATAACCACACTTTTTAACATTCAAATTTTGATTTGAATTTGGTTTAAATAATAATGTTACAAATAACATAGAAATGAACAGAATAAAGCTTTTTACCAAAGTAGCACAACATTTTACCAGACAGATGTATTCTACAAATAATGATGGTAGGCAAAAAGTTCATTAGGTACTAAAAATAATCTTTTGTTAAAACTTCCTGCATTTTAGTGATTTTAGTAGACAAAATGAATCATATCACTACAATAGGTATAAATAGGCCCGATAAGCGTAACTGTGTAAATTATCAAACGATAAGTCTTTTAAGAAAAGCTTTAGAAGAATTTGAACAAGACAGTAATTCTTATGCAGCAGTTTTATATGGTACAGGAGGAAATTTTTGCTCTGGGTTTGATTTACAAGAATTAGTAAATTTTGAAAATAACCCAGACGTATATAATTCATTAGAAAATGGATTAATGGTTAGTAGAAGTTTTTAAATTTATATTACTTTAAAAAATTGATCTTTAAACAATCACTAAAGTAAAATCTATTTTATATTTCTTAGGGAATGCCAACTCATATAAAGAAACCAACTGTAGCTGCAATTAATGGTTATGCTGTAGCAGAAGGATTCGAGTTAGCTTTAATGTGTGATTTACGGGTAATGGAAGACACAGCTGTTTTAGGGTTTTATGGTAGAAGATTTGGTAAATGTTTTGCCTACATCCATTTCATTATTTAGAATATTCAGTTATGATAATTTTAAATACAGCATATTTTCATATCCGTTCTTTTCTACAAGTCTCTTAAAATTTTAATTATTGTAGGTGTACCAATCTCAAATGGGGGAACTGTGAGACTCCAAGCAATGATAGGGCTTTCTAGAGCTTTGGATATGATCTTAACTGGAAGGTCTTTGAGTGCAGAAGAGGCATTTGAGTGGGGATTAACTAACAAAATAGTTGCTTGTGGCACAGGTAACCAAAAAATAGTTTCAAGTCATTTCCATCTGGTAAGAATGGTGTTATTTGTATTTTTTTTAGCATTAGGTCAAGCAATAAATATGGCAGTATCCCTAGTTAAATTTCCTCAAGAATGTCTTAACATAGACAGAAATTCAACATACAATGCTGCTTACAACGAAGCCTATCAAAATTTGATTAAAGAAGAACAAACAAACTCAAAAAAGGTGCATCTTAAGGACATAATAGAAGGGGCTAAAAAATTCATTGCAGGACTAGGGAAACATGGAAAGACTTATAATTTAACTCAAAAAGATATCTGTGAATGGGAGAAGGAATTTGAGATGAGGAGTGCTGTTAAAATCAAACCAAAGAGTAAATTGTAAATTGTGTAGATTTTAAAGTTATTTTGTACAATATGTATATTATTAGAATATATTTTATATAAATATTTAAATGACTGAATTACTTTTAAGTCCCTTGGACTTTTTTGATTTGAAATATTTCTTTAAATTAATTTAAAATTGAACAAAATAGTTTTGATAGCGCCACTAGTTTTAAGAAGCAAAAATTTAGGTAAAAAATAAAACCTAGTATTGCTACACTAAACTGTATGAAATCAGTTTTCTCCCAATATGTTTAAATAATAATTATATTCGGAAGGGCGACAATTCTAGCAGGTTTATAGTGAGCGCACCCCACGGTGAAGACCTTTGTAAGTGTATTACAAAAAATATTTTAAACAAATATACGTTTGGTGAAGATATGAAAATCGATAAATTGTATTTTAATTATAAATATTTTTGGCTTCATGGGTTCGAAAAATTTATTCAACAGGTACAAAAACTCTACAAATAATACATTTAAAGTCGGATCAATGCTATTGCAACTCTAAAGCAAAACCTAAAAATAGTTAACTATGTACCAAGGGCGTAAAACAGGCGTTTATGGACCGCAACGTGTAAGTAAGAGCCCGAGCCGCTAGGCGAGGGCTATTAATAATAAGCTTTATTGTCTAACAGGTAGTCCCATTTACAAGACAATACAATTAACATATAATTAAAGTATCTATATAAATTATAAATAAAGTAAACAATGTTGTTTCAATACAATTAAAACAATGATTGAAAAAATGATTTATAAAACAATGAAATTGAAACAATGATTAAAACAATGATTGACGAGTACAATTAATAAATTTGGGTAAGGTCATACCAAATATATCAAAATCATAATTGAAACTGGCAAGATTATTATATGTTTCACACATGTTGTAGATTGGTGATTTTAACATAAGATTGGTATTACTTTGGTTGAGATAAAATAATGTTCTTAATCTAGTGTTCTTGTTCGGAATACGCCAGCATATTTTATTTAGTATTTCGGAGCAGTCAATTCTATTATTTAGCAACTTATACAAAAATATTAACATTAAATAAGATCTCTCTAATAGCATTGGTAAATCAAATTTACTCAATAACTGCGAGTTATTGTATCCACCGGGAGGATAAAGCCCATAATTTTTTAACATAAGATATTTTGCCAATTTCCGTTGTATATTTTCGAGTTGTTGGATTTGAACTGCATAAAAAGGATTCCAAATTATCGAACAATATTCCAGTTTTGATCTAACATAGCTGTAATACAATAGTTTGATGGTATCAATATTTTTGAAATTTTTGCAAGAACGGTAAATAAAGCCTAACATTTTTGACGCCCCAGCAGATATATCAGCAATATGTTTGTTGAATGAAAATTTTGAATCAAAATTGATCCCTAGATCTTTGAAATTAACAAGACGGTTGGTACTAATGTTTTGTGTTTTGTAATCAAACAATATTGGAGTATTTTTTAGAGTATATGTAACCATATTACATTTGCTTATGTTTAGAGGCAATCTATTGTTGTTACACCAATGATTTAGAGAATCAATGTCAGATTGCAGTTGATAACAGTCATCAATTGAGTTAATTATCCTAAATATTTTTAAATCATCAGCAAATAGGAGAGAATTACTAGAGATACATTGCGTAATATCATTAATAAAGATAGAGAATAAAAGTGGTGCAAGATTGCTTCCCTGAGGAGCTCCACTAGTTGATTTAAAAGAATATGATTTGTATCCATTAATTTCTACATTCTGATATCTTTCACTCAGATATGAAAAGATAAGTGTAACTAAGTTATGATCGAATCCAAAATTTTTGAGTTTATGCACCAACAGTGTGTGGTCGAGTCGATCAAAGGCCTTTGAGAAGTCTGTGTAAATCGTATCAACCTGTTTGTGATTATCTAAAGACTCTAAGGTAAATTGTGTAAAACATGTAAGGTTGGTAACAGTGCTTCTAGTCGCAAAAAACCCATGTTGTGAAGGGTTTATTAAACTTTTTACTTGTGAAAACAGTTTTTCATACACAGCCATCTTAAAGACCTTTGAAAACCCTGAAACTTGACATACTGGCCTGTAATTTTCTACCAAGTTCATTCTACCTTTTTTAAATATAGGTGTAACTCTTGATAATTTCCATTTGTCTGGATACGAGCAAGATTTGATTGATAGATTAAATAAGTAAAGTAAAGGCTTTAAAAATATTTCCGAGCAGTCTTTTATGAGAAAATTAGGTATTTGATCTGGTCCCTGGTTCAATCGAGGCTTAAGTTTTTTTAAAGATGTTTTTATGTTATTTTCAGATAAATGTTTGATATGTATAAGAGAGTTTTATTAGTGTCTTCTGATTGTAAGAACTTGGAATCTGATGGTAGGGTATATACTGATTGGAAGAAATTTGCAAATTGATTGACTATTTCCCGAGGGTCATTTATTATTTTATTATTTATTAAAAGGGTATTGATTGAATTGAACCCATTCCGCTTGGATTTTATGAATGACCAAAATTGCTTTGGCTCTTCTTTAATTTTTTCTTCCGTTATCTTAATATATTTTTCATAAGCCGTTTTTATTTGAGTTTTAATTATTTTCCGTACATTATAGAATTCCTCCCTTAGAGTATCGTTATTTTGATTTTTTTTGAATTTTTTAGATATTCGAGATTTTTTGTTTAATATTTTTAATTATTTCTATTAACACGTAAGGTCCATAAACGCTGTTTACGCCCAAAATACATACAATATTTTATGCACGACCGTTTTAATAGTCATTTATTAATAAATATACAAAATTTTATGCACGACCGTATTAATGATAGTTTATTAATAAATATGTTTTATTTTCTATTTTTCACCTTTTATGAGTAGGTTATTATAAATGTTTCAAGTTGGATACATTTTATACCTCGATATTATTATAACTCCTGTATAACAATCTACCAAATCATTTGTATAGTTAAATAAAAATAAGTCTTATTGAAACTAATCTTCTATATATATAAAATTGTTTGTCCTTACTGACTGACTGACTGACTGACCTATCAACCTACAGCCAAAACTACTGAGCCTAGAAAGCTGAAATTTGGAACATAGGTTTATTTTATAACGTAAGCATCCGCTAAGGAAGGATTTTTCAAAATTTTAACTCTAAAGGGGGGAAATTGGAGGAAATGGGGGGGAGGGAGCTTTTAATGCAACTCTTTGTTCTTTAAAGTTAGAAACATACAAATTTAAAATACAGCTACTAAGCATAAATAAATAATGACGTGTTTCAGGGTTTTTCGATTTTCACATTTTAAGGGGGGAAAAACGGGGGGTGAAAGTTTGTATGGGACTATTGATTTTTTTTGTTCCCTTTGAAGTTAGAAACATGAAAATTGGAATTGCAGCTACTGACTACAAATTATTAATGACGTGTTTCAGGGTTTTTGGATTTTCACATTTTAAGGGGGGAAATGGGGGGTGAAAATTTATTTGAAAGTATCTATGTTTTTGGTTCTCTTTAAAATTAGAAACATGAAAATTGGAATTGCAGCTAATGAATACAAATTAATAATGATGTGTTCTAGGGTTTTTGGATTTTCACATTTTAAGGGGGGAAAATGGGGGTGAAAGATTATTTGCAGATATCGATTTTTTAAAGGTAGGAACTTGAAAATTGGAATTGTAGGTTCTCATCATAAATAAATAATGGAGTGTTTCAGGATTTTTGCATTTTAAGGGGGGGAAATTTGTTTAATAGTATTAATATATTTTTTGTTATTTAAAGTTTGAAACATTAACATTTGAATTGCAGCTACTGATTAAAAATGTGTTTCATGGCTTTTAGATTTTCACTTTTTAAGGGGGGGAAACGGGGGGTAAAAATGGTAGTATCATAAAAATAAACTAAAATAAAAAAAATAATTATTAAAAATTAATAAAAATTAATAAAAATTATTAAAAATTAATAAAAATTAATTAAAATTAACAAAAATTACTAAAAATTAATAAAAATTCTTAAAAATTAATAAAAATTAATAAAAATTAATAAAAATTAATAAAAATTAATAAAAATTAATAAAAATTAATAAAAATTAATAAAAATTAATAAAAATTAATAAAAATTAATAAAAATTAATAAAAATTAATAAAAATTAATAAAAATTAATAAAAATTAATAAAAATTAATAAAAATTAATAAAAATTAATAAAAATTAATAAAAATTAATAAAAATTAATAAAAATTAATAAAAATTAATAAAAATTAATAAAAATTAATAAAAATTAATAAAAATTAATAAAAATTAATAAAAATTAATAAAAATTAATAAAAATTAATAAAAATTAATAAAAATTAATAAAAATTAATAAAAATTAATAAAAATTAATAAAAATTAATAAAAATTAATAAAAATTAATAAAAAATTAATAAAAATTAATAAAAATTAATAAAAATTAATAAAAAATTAATAAAAATTAATAAAAATTAATAAAAATTAATAAAAATTAATAAAAATTAATAAAAATTAATAAAAAATTAATAAAAATTAATAAAAATTAATAAAAATTAATAAAAATTAATAAAAATTAATAAAAATTAATAAAAATTAATAAAAATTAATAAAAATTAATAAAAATTAATAAAAATTAATAAAAATTAATAAAAATTAATAAAAATTAATAAAAATTAATAAAAATTAATAAAAATTAATAAAAATTAATAAAAATTAATAAAAATTAATAAAAATTAATAAAAATTAATAAAAATTAATAAAAATTAATAAAAATTAATAAAAATTAATAAAAATTAATAAAAATTAATAAAAATTAATAAAAATTAATAAAAATTAATAAAAATTAATAAAAATTAATAAAAATTAATAAAAATTAATAAAAATTAATAAAAATTAATAAAAATTAATAAAAATTAATAAAAATTAAAAATTAATAAAAATTAATAAAAATTAAAAATTAATAAAAATTAATAAAAATTAATAAAAATTAATAAAAATTAATAAAAATTAATAAAAATTAATAAAAATTAATAAAAATTAATAAAAATTAATAAAAATTAATAAAAATTAATAAAAATTAATAAAAATTAATAAAAATTAATAAAAATTAATAAAAATTAATAAAAATTAATAAAAATTAATAAAAATTAATAAAAATTAATAAAAATTAATAAAAATTAATAAAAATTAATAAAAATTAATAAAAATTAATAAAAATTAATAAAAATTAATAAAAATTAATAAAAATTAATAAAAATTAATAAAAATTAATAAAAATTAATAAAAATTAATAAAAATTAATAAAAATTAATAAAAATTAATAAAAATTAATAAAAATTAATAAAAATTAATAAAAATTAATTAATAAAAATTATTAAAAATTATTAAAAATTAATAAAAATTAATAAAAATTAATAAAAATTAATAAAAATTAATAAAAATTAATAAAAATTAATAAAAATTAATAAAAATTAATAAAAATTAATAAAAATTAATAAAAATTAATAAAAATTAATAAAAATTAATAAAAATTAATAAAAATTAATAAAAATTAATAAAAATTAATAAAAATTAATAAAAATTAATAAAAATTAATAAAAATTAATAAAAATTTATAAAAATTAATAAAAATTATTAAAAATTAATAAACTTATTAAAAATTAATAAAAAGTATTTAAAATTTACAAAAATTATTAAAAATTAATAAAAATTAATAAAAATTCTTAAAAATTATTAAAAATTAATAAAAATTAATAAAAATTAATAAAAAATTAATAAAAAATTAATAAAAATTAATAAAAATTAATAAAAATTAATAAAAATTAATAAAAATTAATAAAAATTAATAAAAATTAATAAAAATTAATAAAAATTAATAAAAATTAATAAAAATTAATAAAAATTAATAAAAATTAATAAAAATTAATAAAAATTAATAAAAATTAATAAAAATTAATAAAAATTAATAAAAATTAATAAAAATTAATAAAAATTAATAAAAATTAATAAAAATTAATAAAAATTAATAAAAATTAATAAAAATTAATAAAAATTAATAAAAATTAATAAAAATTAATAAAAATTAATAAAAATTAATAAAAATTAATAAAAAATTAATAAAAATTAATAAAAATTAATAAAAATTAATAAAAATTAATAAAAATTAATAAAAATTAATAAAAATTAATAAAAATTAATAAAAATTAATAAAAATTAATAAAAATTAATAAAAATTAATAAAAATTAATAAAAATTAATAAAAATTAATAAAAATTAATAAAAATTAATAAAAATTAATAAAAATTAATAAAAATTAATAAAAATTAATAAAAATTAATAAAAATTAATAAAAATTAATAAAAATTAATAAAAATTAATAAAAATTAATAAAAATTAATAAAAATTAATAAAAATTAATAAAAATTAATAAAAATTAATAAAAATTAATAAAAATTAATAAAAATTAATAAAAATTATTAAAAATTATTAAAAATTATTAAAAATTATTAAAAATTATTAAAAATTATTAAAAATTATTAAAAATTATTAAAAATTATTAAAAATTATTAAAAATTATTAAAAATTATTAAAAATTATTAAAAATTATTAAAAATTATTAAAAATTATTAAAAATTATTAAAATTATTAAAAATTATTAAAAATTATTAAAAATTATTAAAAATTATTAAAAATTATTAAAAATTATTAAAAATTATTAAAAATTATTAAAAATTATTAAAAATTATTAAAAATTATTAAAAATTATTAAAAATTATTAAAAATTATTAAAAATTATTAAAAATTATTAAAAATTATTAAAAATTATTAAAAATTATTAAAAATTATTAAAAATTATTAAAAATTATTAAAAATTATTAAAAATTATTAAAAATTATTAAAAATTATTAAAAATTATTAAAAATTATTAAAAATTATTAAAAATTATTAAAAATTATTAAAAATTATTAAAAATTATTAAAAATTATTAAAAATTATTAAAAATTATTAAAAATTATTAAAAATTATTAAAAATTATTAAAAATTATTAAAAATTATTAAAAATTATTAAAAATTATTAAAAATTATTAAAAATTATTAAAAATTATTAAAAATTATTAAAAATTATTAAAAATTATTAAAAATTATTAAAAATTATTAAAAATTATTAAAAATTATTAAAAATTATTAAAAATTATTAAAAATTATTAAAAATTATTAAAAATTATTAAAAATTAATAAAAATAAATAAAAGAGAATAAAAATAAATAAAAATGAGTAAAAATAAATAAAAATGAATAAATATAAATAATAAATGAAAATCAATAAAACTAATAAAAATTAATAAAAAAGGAAGTCATGTATTTTTTTATAATAATAACACGACTACATGCGAGCAAAGCCGCGGGCAACAGCTAGTAAGATGATAAAATAACAATAATCTATATACCTATACGCGTTACCATAGCAACCAAGTCAAGAATAGGTAGACGCCATTTTTATTTACAGTCGACTTCACGTATTGCAAGTTTCTTAGTATATTTTCGAAGAAGTTTTATATATTTTGTTTATGTAATGGACAGTAGTGACGATGAAATAGTTTCCGGAATACCACCGGAAATTTTTTAAAGCAGCAGAAGATGCAAAATTAAGTTTACTACCCGCCAAATCTAAGAAAATATACGATAAGGTCTACGATGAATTTGTTAGCTGATGCAAATTGAAGAATGTTATAGACGGTAAGTATACAGAAAATGTATTTCTTGCATTTTTTCTGGAAAAGTCTAAATGCCGTAAGCCGTCGTCTCTATGGTCATATTATTCGATGTTAAAAGCAACTGTAAATTTGCACAATAATATAAACATCGCTAGATATTCAAGATTGATAACATTCTTAAAACGGAAATCAGACAGTTATAAACCAAAAAAATCAAAAATTCTAACCAGGGAAGAAATAGAATTATTTTTAGTAGATGCTCCAGATAATTTATATCTTATGATAAAAGTAAGTTAATTGTTTTTTTTTTATTTTAGACTATTATGTTAATATGATTATTTATTGTAGGTTGCACTAATTTTTGGTATTTGTGGAGCATGTTGTCGAGAGGAATTAGCTAATATTTCATTAGACGATATTCAAGATTTAGGAACAATCTTATTGGTAACCATACGAGCATCTAAAACTAAAATTGACCGCATTTTCAGTGTGATTGACAAAGAGCAGGAATCACCAAGTTATCTCGACTTATATCGAAAATATGCTTCACTACGTACGACAAATACCAACCACGGACGTTTTTTTGTGTATTATCGTAATGGAAAATGTTCCAGTCAGGTGGTTGGAAAGAATTCATTTGGTCAAATTCTTTTTAAAATAGCAACTTATTTAAAATTGCCTACTCCAAAAGACTACACAGGCCATTGTTTTAGACGATCTTCAGCAACTTTGTTAGCTAATGCAGGTGAGGATATCCTTAACATAAAGCGCCATGCTGGTTGGAAGTCTACAACGGTGGCAGAAGGTTATATTGAAGATTCTGTGGCAAATAAAATGAAAATCGCCAAAATAATTGTCAATGCTAATATGCCTTCTACTAGTCGCACAGCTGAATTTTCAAATTTACATACCGATTCTTTTGAGCATACACCTTCCAGCAGTAACCCAAATCATACGGAGTTAGTAGAAGTTCGTAGTAACTTACAACAGAGCAAGGTAGCAAATCCTAACATTTCTATAAGTAATTGTTCAAATTGTGTTATTAGTATAAAATTATAAGTGTGAGGATCTTATGTTTGGGCTTTTAAAGTTATAATTTCTTTATTAAACTCATATTTTGTTAATTGTACCAAATATTTCCATGATAATAAATAATAATAATAAAGTTTGTTTTACTAACTACATGTGAATTTTTAAAAGAAAAAAAAAGAAAGTTACTTTACCGCCCGGCGGGCGGTAAAGTAGTCCGCGGGCGGTAAAGTGACACTTTACGCCCGCTAAACGTATTTATAATCTGGACTTTATCGCCATGGTCGTGCATAAAATATATTATTACTGCATTAAATGACTTAATTAACCATTTCCCTCGAAACCACAAAACCTTCTATGCTAAACTTTTGTTTTACTATCTCATCTATGAGATATTTATATTAGGTACTGTCTGAATGTTTATTCAGTCTCAATTTCTATGTAAGTTTAAGAATATTTGGAGCAATTTCATAAATTACAGAGGTGACAGCTATAACTTATGGTGTTCAATTGTTTAATAAAATTAGATTATTTAAAGACACCCTACAAAAATATTTCCAATAAAGACTATAAAAAAATAATGATCTTATAGCAGGGGCAGAAGTTGGAAAGGTCTTTCGCAGTTCTTTCACTTCATACACATAAATTGACAGTTTTGCGGCGGAGCTAACCGAAGTGGACGCGATACATTAGCCTACAAAAATATTTTATAGACGTTAATAACAATTTCTGCTAAACAGTTTGATAAATTGTGAATAACCATTGAAATTTTGTAGGATTATGGGGTACGGTCGACTTTAGGTCCAGTAAAATTTTAAAGAAATTTATTTTTTATCAGAAAGAGCGTATTTTAAATAGTACATAAAAAAAATTGCGGTAAATGCATTATTTAAGCCAAAAAAAATATTTAATTTCTATAAAAATCAGCATTTAGACGACTGTAAACATGGAAACTCGATGGTTTCTGTCAAATTTAGAAAAAATAATTACAACGTTGCCAGATTGTGATAAAATTAGTAGTTAATGGGAAATTGTGATTGCGCATACCGATCCATAAATATGCAACAAGAAAACGAAGCAACGACTTATCGTAGGGTGGCGGCGAATTCTGTTTATAACTCAATGCCGTTTAGTTTGAAATTTTTCGCTTTTGGTTTTAGAGATATTTTAAAAAAACTAAAATGTCACATTTCCAAAAATACCCTGTATTTTCTTTATTAATGAACATTTCTTAAATATGTAAAAACTTTCTTGGAGCAACTTTTTACGTAGAAAACGCCTGTGTTGTCAGATTTTATTTGCAACGTTTCGGTTTCTTGGAACCATCATCAACTTTGTTTTTCATATGCGCGCCTATTGGATTTTTACTGTTTTGAAAAGCCCCTTTTTTACCTTCCTAACGATGTATCACAGTTAAAAAAACCTAACCTAACGATGTATCACACTTAGTAAAAAAAAGTTAGGTTATGGGTTAAAAAACAAAAAAATTATGAGTTTGTTTTTAATTTGTGAACGTCGCCCTATAAAACACTAACACATAAGGAGATCCTATTACATTTAATCTCTAAACTATAATTAATACCAAAATATCCTCATAATAGTTTATGTTTATGATAATATCACACTCTTACACTGTAACAAAAAATAACGTCAAAAAAACCATAACTTTTGAAAAATACGTTAACGAAGTCAAATTTATTTTTCAGAACACCCAATATGACCCAAAAATCATTTAATTATTTGGAATAACCAAAAACTCAGTAAATAATTTGATGTACTTATACATTTTCTCGCAATACATTAATACTTAATACCCTAGTAGGCTTTGGATTTAAGACAAATAAGGAATTATAAATCACAACTGTGAACGTTTTTTTTTTTATTTAAAAGAATTTTATGTTTTTGCTCGGGCCTAGTGTGCAGAATGGCAGAACATTTCTCGAACGAAGAGAAGTTTGATATGTTAGTATCTTACTGTGATGTTTGTTTATTTTAAACAACAGATTAATAATTTATTTAAACACTTATTTATTTATAACACTACTATTCTAATTTATAAATATTTCGAATGTTTTTAAACTGTTCACTATTTATATTCACCACTGTCTATCTACTAATTACTATTTATCTTCACTGTCCATATAACAACTAACTACCTGTGTACCTCCACCAGTATTTATATACAAAGTTTAAATTATGGGCGGACGCTCCAGAACGTTCTTGCCAAAAATTAGAAACACTATCACGTTATATTTAGAATGGACTAGAAATAATATCCCGTCGACTCAGGAATGTTCGCGAAAGTAAGTCCGCCATAGTCGTCACATAGGTTTGGTCTTAAGGGGTTTAATTATGTATAATAATCGGACAAGTTGAGCCTCAAAGGCCAAATAAGACAGAGAGGGACTTGTAGGGTTAGAGCATGACTAATGAAATGGCTCACATAACATTACATTAAAACAAACAATTATTTGGAAGATTATCCAGATAGACGACAACCCAATAAAAGGTATTTCTCCACACTTGCGGGCCGCCGAGAGCCAGGTCGGGCCCCGGGACAATTTTATAAAAAAATAAGCCCTTGCAATATCACATTTCTAAAAAAAAAAAAAAAAAAAAAAAAAAAAAGTCTTCAAGCAAAAACTTCTCCTATTCTTTAGTAAAATCTCTAAAAAAAAACGTCGTCACCAAAAGCTTTCGGGCCCCCACTTGAGCCCGGGCCCCGGGAATTTGTCCTCCCTGCTCTCGTCGGCCCTGCTTTTGGAAAACCTCGGCCTAAAAATTATGAGAAGGATAATGAGAATCGCAACAGAAATATTCAAGAATATTTTCATGAAAATCCTACTAGCCCAAGAGCCCACTGCAAATTTTTACCGTCATCTGATAACGAAATGAAATATACCCCAAAAGCATGGAAAAACATTGTACTTTACCAAATGGCACCTGTGCCAATCCCAATCCTGAGCAAAGTGGCTTAAAAACATTATTTTATATTAAAAAAATCACATAAGGCATGACAGCGCTAATTTTGTTTGCCCTTAAAGTATTCCAGAAAATTACATTCAAATATATCTTGATATATATCGTTAAAGGGAAACATTTTCTTCCTCTTAACATCGCACAAAAACATCTATCCACGATTAGTAGGTAAAAATCATTAAAAATATGAATCAATGTTTGTTGATTTAAAATAGTATATTATGCAACGATCATGTAATGATGGTTATTAATACACGAGCATTAACCGGGATACGAAACGAGCCAAAGGCGAGTTTCGTATGGTTTATGCGAGTGTTTTAATAACCATTACATGAGAGTTGCATACGCTATTTTTTCTACACCCGATAAATAATCAAGACCTATAAATATTCTATTTATATTGGCATTGAATACAATAACAGTAATTACTCGTATTTCTATAAAAAATTCTACAAAATTGTAATTAATGGTATTACCTTGAGTATTGGTATTACCACAGATTTTTGGGGCAAAATATTTTGTACTGCATTTTCTCCTTTCTCCGATATGTGTGGAGGAGTCTTCTATATCGCTGATATCAGACATTTTAATATTATAATTATCGAAGTTTAGCTATCTACGAAAATTTAATACGTTTTGACAACTAAAACAATTACATAGGAATTTAGGACAAACGACAAACATCATGCTTGATTGAAAAATTGTAGGTTTCTATTGATTAAAAATCTGTATCATAATAAAAAATCTGTATCATAATGGGTATCATTATGAAACGGATTATGGGCATATAAGTGCATTATTATAATACGGGTGTAGAAAAATGTATTTGTATGCCTATTGTTGTGATTTATTTTTACAGGTTGCCATAGAAACGACGAAAAAACTACTATGATTATGGTTTAAAATAATTGTCTGACAAGAGTTTATAATTATTATTGACTATCTCTGCAAATGGTTTATACAATGCCCTCCTTCTTCCGTTCATACATAAATATGGTTTAAAAGGTAGGTAAAAATATTAATAATTCAGGTTCAAAAGGTAGGTTCACAATGAATTAGGAGTGTAATTTTCATGGAAAACACAATTGTCGCTGTCATGTCTTATGTGATTTTTTGAATATAAAATAATTTTTTTTAACCACTTTGCTCAGGATAGGGATTGGCACAGGTGCAATTTGGTAAAGTACAATGTTGTTACATGCCTTTGGAGCATATTTCATTTCGTTATCAGATGACGGTCGAAATTTGCAGTGGACTCTCATACTATACGTTCTCTACAAGGATTACTGGCAGAGATTTAGATATTGCTAAGTCAACAGTTCATGACGTCTTAAAAAAACAACATTATCGTCCGTATAAACCCACCATTGTACAAGGACTTTAACAGAAGAGTAACTTTTTGCAATTGGTACCAGGGCAAATGTCAAGAGAATTTGAACTTTCAAAATAACATTGTGTGGATGGATGAACTTATGTCACAAATTGCGGAATATTTAACAAGCACAATCTCCATTACTGGGCTACCGAAAACCCTCAGTTGCGGGAACAGCGTAGATTGCAAGTTCGATTTGGCTTTAATGTTTGGTGCGGATTGTATAGTAAGATAGGTATTTTATACCTTGTTTTACAAAATATTTATCGTCTCCTTTTTATTCTTTAAATTATTTTAATTTTAATATCAAGAAAAAATTATTTTATTTTATTAGGAAACCGACTAATTGGGCCCTTTATTTATGATCACAAATTTCGGTTCATCCTAACTACTTAAATAACAATTTTCTTAAAATCCGCCTATGCATTCCTTATGTGAACAATTTTAGGAATTTCAATTATTTCTAACGTCAAAATTCCTAACATTCTTCACATTCCATAAATTGCAAACATTCTCTAACGACCTGTCAAACAACAGCTGTTGATAGTAAAGGTGAAATTTCTAAGGCGGGTTGCGACCTTCATACTTGCAACCATATAGCCATTTTGGAGGCTATTTTCATTCGAAATTAGTCGCCAAGTCTGCCAATTTATGAAAAATATATGAGCAGTTTCTTAAAAATTACTTTTTATGGTGGTGCTATTAAGCGTACTACTATTTCGCCCCTAGCCACAAAAACACCATCAAATTTCTCTGTCGCAACCCCATAGAATAATTAACCGGCCATTTTATTTGGAAAAAATCAAAATAATGCTTGGTTGTGCTTGTCAAGTATCAAGATGTCAACTGTGATATTTGAATGGCTCTTAAATGTCAAATTATTTAAAAATGTATATTTCTTTTGATATTTATTGCAAATAATAAATATCTCAATTCAGGCTTTCCATAAATAAAAGTACAGCAAGACAGATAATATAATGTTCTTATACAAAGCACTTTTTTATTATATAAAAGATAGATAGGATATAATGCCCATTTCAAATTTGGATCATTTATGATACCAAGGTATTTTGTTGATTTTCATTTTAATTATAAAGTTCTCATTTATTTGTATGTTGAAAGAAGGCCTTTGTAAATTACATTGCTCTCTATGGATCTACTTTAACACAAAAATAGTTTTGTGGCTATAAGTTGCTATAACCTATCTTCACAAAACTATTAATAATTTAAACATAGTAAGTGGTATTAATATAACATCAAGTAATTTTTTAAACAACAAGTAATTTTTTTAAAATAAAGTACATGATCTCAAAACAAATAATCTATAATAAATGCGGATAAAACGAGGGGTAAAATAACAATAAATTAAGGGAAATACTTAAAAAGGGCAGGTTTAAAGAGTATTATCACAAGAAAGTATATCCGTTCTGTTTATTTATCAAGTATTGGTTGAGGTTACTTTTGAATACATTTATTTTTTTTTTAATTTCTGTAGGCAGTCTATTAAATTTTTTAAACCTTTAATAAAAATTGTATTTTGGTAACTTTTAGTGATGGCTTGCCGTAAATGAAAATCAGATTGGTTTCTTGTATTATAGTTGGGATATTGCGAATTATAATATTGAATTTTTTCTAATAGATCTGATGCGATGGTACTGTCATTTTTATTTTATAAATAAATATCAGTCATGTACTGAACATAATTCTGAACTGAAATCCAATTTATTTCTTTTAACATAGTTTCAATACTCATCCTTCTGTCCTTTATTAATAGAATATAAATAGGCGAAGTAAGAAGCCCAAATATTTTACATGAGCAGGCTTAAGAGGTAAATGAGCCTATTAATATTGGATAAATTGCTCAAACAAGTTTTTAAACCCTAATCAAAAGGCGATATAGAATGGTTTTAAAAATCAAGGCTTGTGAAAATCATCACATGGTTTAACCTAAGTAATGCCAATGCTTCACAAACCATAAAATTCAACGTGTTAATACTACTATCGGCTTTCTATATTTCGTTCCAAGTTAAATCATTTCTCATTTTTGACGTATGACCTGTATGTTTGTTATATAATATTAATGAATTTGTTATCTTTGGTCAGTTATTCAGATAATAAATTTAATGATTTTGAAGTTTTGTTTTTAATACAAGGGATCGGCACACGAATGGCCAATCTATATAGAATCCTGCAGGATCGCCCTTGATTCTTGAAACCAAACATAATATAGGTACATGAACAGTTTTAAATTTACTTCTACTTTAAATAATGATTAAAATATTGTATGTTTTATAGGTATAATTAAATCAGTACTTTCTACGCGTCCTTCATTTTTATTATGCTCTATATGATGTGAACTACTGGCCTATTCGAGCACTGAAAGAAAGCCATCTAATTTCTGAGGCTAGATGAGTTGCATTATCGAGCCGATAGTTGTGTACAATGTACAATACAGTGAATAAGGAAATAAAATTAAAAATATTTAATAAAATTGAAAAGTTTAATCTTAAAAGATATAGAAATATAAAAAGTATAAAAACTATGTGGCGTCTGGTAAACTGCTTTGTTCCGATTCTTCTGGAATTGGACTTACAACTAGACCACGTTGACGTTTCATTTCGTTAATCTAGAAACAAAATAATTCAATAATTATAATGATAGAAATTCCATTTTTATAAAGCTGGTGCAGTTAGGGGAAAGTAGGGGCCGTTTTTATCTTCCTTTCATTTATACATTTTAAAATATCGAATCCATCATTCTAATAAAATTGTATGACTGAGTAACCTACTTATTAACAATATTAACAGTGTGGTCATATGAAACGCAAATTGTTTGTAAAATAAATTTTTTTGTTCTTTAAATCCATCTTCTACAAAATATTTAAAAAAACGCGTGTATGTGTAAATATATGGCCGCTCATATGATCTTGGCGGCTTCAGCTATTTATGCCGTACTATACAGCAATTTGCTTTCTTTCTCTTTACATAAAACAAGTAAAATAATGAAAAATGTTATTTTATATTTATACTAGAAGACGTCCTCCCAGTATAGGTGTATAACGCTTTATTTTGACAGCTTATCAAAGGAACTTACGTCTCAGTATCGTCATCTGATTATATTGCTGAGTTTGAAAAGTACCTCGTTTTGCTTTTTTATTCGCTACTCGCTCTGCTCGAGGAGGTGCATTTCAAACCTAGCATATAGCAGAGACATACCGATTTTAACCACGTGTAGAAAAGCAATTATTTGAATTTTTATTAGTTAATAATTTACGGCGAACAAACACATTTCTAATGTGTAAATAAGACAAATTAGTCAAATAGCTAAACGTGACTGCTAAAAGTGCTAACTGGTACCTACTTGTACTCCCTTATACTAAAAGTTGTTTACTCATTAATTTACACATTTTACAACATTAAGCAGTACGAGTATTTATCATATTGTGTTTTAGAATCCGTAAAATAGGTATTCAAGACCATACGGATAAATAAATGTAGTATAAAGAAGATGAAAAAGAACATTGAATGAATTGAAACGTATCCAGATGTACGAATATAATTATTATTATTTTTAATTTAATAAATATTGTTAGGTCTTTTGTTGTAAAAAAATAAACATTATTGTGATTTATATATACCTAAAAATTGATCCACAAAAAATGTTCCTAAAGTAGGCCATGACCTACAAAGACAGAGCTACAAGTCATACTCGTGATAAGTGCGCGCGGCTCTAAATTAAATGAAAGTTGACAGTTAAAAAGAAGAATTGTACTCTTGACGTACGTGAGTTTTTTCAAGGCGTACTTTAGAAACATATTTTGTGGATTACTCTTTATTTCAAAGAGAAAATCACAATGTCCGTGTCACGGAAATGTCGAGAGATCGTTTCCCTCTCGAAAACAACTGTTCCTTTGTCTAATATAGCAACATGCATTACATTGTATCAAAAGGAAAACAGAAAATATTTTCATCACTCTGTAACAGTACCTATTCGTTCGGCTATCGTACAGTGTTGTTGAATCTAGGTCAAATTAAATTGACTATTCTATTTACTTATGATTGTGATGTCATATACGTCAACAAAGGTGTAAAGGATCATATTAATAAAGCAATGAAAAAAAAAATATGCGAAAATATAATAGTTTGATTAATTTAAGGACTTACTTCTTGTATAAGTGATTGTTCCTTGGCAGCCGCTCTATGCAAAAGTACTTTAACCTTGTCTAAAAGGCCGCATTTAATCTGGAACTGTTCTTTAACACTGTTTAGTTCACTAGACAGAGTAACAATTCTATCGTTGTCACTATTAGATATAGAAACATTCTTTAACGTATTCTTCGTAACTTCTAATTCTCTTTCGAGGAGTTCAATTTTTCGGGTGCACGCTGCATGTTGTTCTTTCAAACGCAGAAAGTCTCGTTTCAGTTTTTCAGCTGATGGCTGAAATAAATTAAATGCCACAGAATATCAAAGTAGCCCATATGCATATAATGTTACTGGTCAAAAATTACCTACCGATCTGTCTGAAAGGGGTCTTTTTCCACTGACGAGTCTCTTGTTTTCAGATTGTAACTTTTCAACGACTCTTTTTAATATGAACACGGTTCTTTCTAGTTCTGAAACTTTTTTCGCTTCGGAGTTAAAAGGTTGGGGATCTTTGGCGTCACTTTGTTGTTTTGTATTTTCATTTTTTAATACATCGACATAACTGAAAATGTTAAAGTTAAACGTATAAATACAATTTATAAGTAAAATTCTGGTTGGTAGAAAACAACAAGCAACATTTGCTTGGAATAAATACTAGAATGATAAAGGTGAACTTAATGGAAAAGATGGTGAAGAAAATATCAAGATGGAGGATTGATATAATAGAGGAAGTTACAGTAATAGACTACTTGGAAAATTGAAAACTGACAGATGTATTAAACAGTACAATCACCGAAAACTACTCGGAATAAAGAAAAAGCTACAAAAATCAAAATACATAACGTAATAATGGTTCCAAGCACAACACAGCTCATAGATCCGCTATTTTTTTTTATGAAAATTTTAGTTTTCTCTATTTGGAACTCTTGCTGACATTAATAAACCCACTAATAATGTTAGTAAAGAAAAATGCAAAATGATTCAATGTGGATACCATTTTTTAACAAATGATGTTTAATCAGATAGGACGTCGAGAACACGTCGAATGGCGGCTAAGTTCACCGGATCTCACACCTTTTGGTTTATTTTGTAAGCTTATCTAAATTCCCAAGTTTATGAAGAAACACCGTGACAATCCCTAGAAGATTTACGTCAGAGATTAACAGAGACATGTTTTTCTCTTTTTAATGTTCCGCCTCCAATTTAGCAAACAGGGACACTTATATGTATATGGAATCAAATCGATCTGTCTGTCGTTCGTCAGTCTGTTTAGTGGCGTAACCAGAATTGAATTTCCGTGGGGTTGAAAGGATCGTCCCTCGGGAAATTTTGATAATTTAGTGTTCAGATACTCAGTTTTAGGCTCTTTTACAGAGTTTTTCATTTTTTTGTAACTATAAATTACCTTCAATTTGTTTCAGATTTGAAATATTGTTTAACTGAATAAAACTTAAAAGCATTAAGGAAAAAAGTCCAAAGGAACCTTACAAACTTTTCAGTTCTTGATTTACTATATGGTAAAAAAAAGCAGTGGTCTCCAACGACGAACTACTAGACTAATTTTGTTTACAAAAATCGAATTGCATTGTCATCCACGTAGTTGCCAAATTATTATGAGAGAGTATAGGAAAGTATTGTTACAAGAATTGTTTATGGTTGTAATTCGGTATCGGTATTTACTAAACATAAGGCTCTAAAGCTGGCGCGGATCTGGGAATATTTCTCGGGGAGGGGGGGAAATAATTTTATACTTTGGCTTCATCTTGTTTTTTTGCTTTCTCGTAAAAGTAACAATTTCATAAATTTCAGTATTTCTTAGACCAGCTCGGAGGATGATTACCCTTTTACCGCTTCTTGCGTCTGCTTTAAAGCGCAAAAAAGGGTTTCAAAATTACATTGAAGAAATATATTTTCATTCTTAATTCCTGTTATTTTCAGTTTAATCTAATTTTTCTCGTTGCAATTATACGCTAATTTAGTGATGATGTAATTATGGTTCCACTGACAATTACAGTGACAATTGACTTTTTATTTTTGTTCGTTTTGTTTGCCTTTTGATATGTAAATAATATTGTCATGAGAAAGCTTGAGCCGACTCTGTCGAGAGCGCGACCTTGAAGTCTGTCACCCGACTCATGGTCGAAACCGGAATCTTCTAGATATGCCGCTGACGCATAGGGCCAAGCACTTTGCGAACGATTAGAGATTTTTCCAGCAGGATTGGTGCGTTCTGGGTCGTTGCGTTGCGAGTTTTAATAGTGCTTAAGTAAGTATTATATAAATTAATTAGTACGTTATAAATAAATTGTAAATAAAGTGTTTTAAATAAATAAACTATAAATAAATTAAACGTTACAATATCAAGAAAAAACTAAAAAACGTAAAAACGTATATGACAAATTTAATAATGGTTTTATTAAAAGTTTGGTTAGAAGTTAACTGTCAGTGAAACCATTTTTGCGTCACACTAATATGTCTTATTTTAGTTGTATAGTGTTTTCAGAAAAGAACACAATTTTGAAGTGGGACAGCAGTGTAAAGCAAGCTTAGTAGACCTAAATGCTGATTCATTCATAAAATGCATGCTCGCTCCTTAGATAAACATACTCGCACAAACCAGCCTACTCAAATTAGCAGCTATCTCTTTCTTTCTAATGATGCAGCCGATGCGACAGCTCTGTCTGCGTTGTAATAAACATAATATGAATGATTGCTTTAAAAAAGGGCTTGATACGCCAGTTTAGTGTGATGTCATTTTGGTTCCACTGACATTTAATTCTAACCAAATTTTTAACAAAAACATATACGTTTTTGTCTGTTAGTTTTTTTCTAAATTTTGTTTGCAGGTCATAAGAAATAGTTTAAAGGTATGTACCTAATTGGTAACTAAACAATCGTATATTTGATGCATGTTATCTACTTATGTTAGGAATATATTTATACGAGTGAAAAAACAATATAATTTAAGTAAACAAAACGCACTCAAAAAATCTAGGGTCACTTTGTCAGTGAAACCATATTACATCATCACTAAAATGGCGGATTATGAATTAATGGATTAGTCTAGTAGTTTTTCGTCATTGTTGGGTTCCAAAAGTTTACTTCGTTTTTTTTTTTTTGAAAAATATTTACACAATTTAAATTTTTTGTGTATTCAAACGAATTAAAAAATGTGTACTTAAAAATTTCGATTGGACGAAAAAAACGTTAACGAACTTCTGAAAAATTTATTTTTTATCTTGGGGGTTAATTTTGGTGTGGCGGTAAATTCTAAGTGGTAAACAAAAATTTCTGATGCCATCGTCTTGGGTATAAAAAGATTTAAGTGGCTGTATACTTGGTGATTATCTACTAGATGCTGTATAAGTGCAGAACATTTACTGTTGTCGAAAATAAATATTTAAAAAACGCAATTTCTCAATACTCACTTTTCCAAATGGTGTATCTGTTGCTGAAGATGGGGCACTTCTTTATTAGATTTTTCCAAATCCAATTTCAAGTCCAAGTTTTCCGCTTCCAGTCGCAAATTGCATTTTTGCAAAGTCGAATTACACGTTTGCAAACGTTCCAATTCCGTTCTTAATTCAGAAGTTCCCTGAAAGTTGAAATGAACATTTAAATGTAATTTTTATGAATATATATTACTTACTTAACAAAATATGTTAATATGTTTTGTCTCTTTTTAAAAATATATCACAAAAACTTGAAAAGATTGACAGGTCAACGAAAGAAGTTGATGACTAATTTAGGTTATTTGCCGAAATATCAAGGAAATATCGGTTACTAGGTTCAAAACTAACCGCTTTGCTTGACATTTCTGAAAAATCGATTTAAGGTGAATACCCCCTTATAATTTTCGGACAAGGATATCTCAAAAAGTAATTGTTTTAAAAAATTTAAATTTTGGCAAAATAAATATGGCAATAATATCTGAAATATGCATATTTTTTAAAGTTTTAATTTTTTCCAGTTTCCGAGAAAAAAAATCAAAGGGCTTTAAATTTTGAAATATAATGAAAATAAATGCATTCCTCAACAGCAGTATTCTTAACATAATCCCAAAATTTGAGCTCTTAATGTCTTGTTAATGATTTTTTAAAATTTGCCAAAACGCCTCGTTAAGTGCTGCCTTCTATTGTAACGCGACTGTAACTATTGTATCGTACACTGTCAGTCATCATTACTTTCCTAAAACGATTTACACCAGTTTACACCAGAAAATAGCACTTAACGAGGCGTTTTAGCCACTAATTTCGGCGAATTTTAAAAAATCATTAACAAGACATTAAGAGCTTAAATTCATGGATTGTATTAAGAATAGTGCTATTGAGGAATGCATTTATTTTCATCATGATAATTCAAAATTTAAAGCCCTTTGATTTTTTTTCTTGGAAACTGGATGGAATTAAAACTTTAAAAAATATGCATATTCTAGATATTATTGCCTTATTTATTTTTCCAAAATTTAAATTTAAAAAAAAATTACTTTTTGAGATATCCTTGTCCGAAAATTATAAGGGGGTGCTGTAATCACCTTAATTAGGGACGCAGTTACCTGAAAATGGTGACTCAGGCGTCTATTCACTAACCGCTATATTTTTACGTTTACTATTAAGTCGAATGTCAATCTGTCACAAAAGTGACGCAAATCTTGGCCGTGGTCCAAATGTAACCAATAAATTAGTTTTTTTCATTAACCCCTATCACAAAATTCTGGTTACTTGCGGTTAGTAGTCGGTTAATAATATCGGACTGGACTATACCCTTAAAGGACCCCGCACTTCTTATGTAAAATGGCGACCAGTTAAATTTTCTGAAACTTTGGTATGTTGTTGTATGTACTCAACCTAGTAACCAACTCAATCTTATTACTAGTTTTCGATATATGAAAATTGCCCAGTTTTTCAGAATTTTCATTTTCATACTTACGGGATAGAATGAATTTCTATTGGATACACACGTTTACTACATGTTTTAGTAATACGTTAGTAAATACGTACAATCAAAAATATTTTTAATTAGAGGGTGATTCACAAATGTACGACGGTAGTTTTTTTGCAAAATCTCACTAATTTTACTGTGACGTCACGGAAACATATTTTGGGTCAACTTTCGTTTAGCTGAAATCATTTACGTAGAAGTTGTTGTCATGGCAACCGCAACCGTGGTGAGGAAATGCATAGTTGCCAAGTTATAGGTGATTAAATTTAACTTTAGGTCAGCGGAAAAACTGTGCCATAGGAACACTTGTCATGGTAACGACTAAACAAAAACCTAAATCCTGTGGAGAAGAAATACGTGGTTGCCAACTTATAGATGATTTAACTCAACTTTAGCTGAAATTAATGGGTAGAAGGCATTTCTCAAACAAGCCGGTAGGTGGCTTATTGCTCATAGTATAGTACAGTAAGTGCCATATCTGAAGAACCAGCGCAAATGTTCAAATTCGTTTACTTAAAAATCGCCACGCCCATTCACAATTTGAACCTTGTCCTTAGTAGCGTAACGACTAGATCATTGTTTGTTTCTTGTTTCTGTGTTTTGGTTAAAGTGACTGGTTTTATTTTTGATAATGTCTTCTATTGTGGGTGAAAAAAGCACAGATCTGTTATTAACGGACAAAGTCGTGGAGTAATATACAATGTTTTTAAATATTTTGACGCAACAAAAAAGGAAGGAGTTACTTTAGATGATATCAAACTTCAAACTGCACAAGCAACAGGTAAACATACTCTGTAGTTTATTTGCAATTAAACTTGCGTAGTTTTCCATATTTTTTTATATTTTACATACATATCTATGCATTTTATTTTTGATTAATATTTTATATTTAAATTTTTAAAATTTATCTTCTGTTTCTAAAAATTTTTGTTTCCTAATAAATGTAAAAAAATTCTAAATTTAACATTAATGTAATATTACGTTTTTACAGGTGTTTCTTATACTACCGTTATAAGAATTTTGAAGGAAAGTAAACAGTCAATGGAAAAAACTGGAAAAATTACATTTTCCACACCTAGGAAAAACTTCGTCAAAAAATCAACCGCTACGAATCTACCTGAATATCAATTGATGGACATTCGAAGAATAATTTACGATTTTCATATAACTGTTACTGTTAAAAGGTTAAATAATAAAATTAAGCAAGATTTAGATATCCACATATCAGAAACTTCATTAAGAAGAGTCCTTAAACAATTACAATTTAAGTGGAGAAAAACACAAAATAATCGTAAAGTTTTGGTGGAAAAAATGAAAATAAGAACAGTAAAATATTTGAGACATATAAAATATTTTAGAAGTCAAAATAGACCAATCGTTTATTTAGATGAAACATATATACACAGCGGACATACTTCTTCCAAGAATTGGACAGACGATTCAACAAAAGGTTTGTTTTCTGTTATTTCTAAAGGCCAAAGGCTTATTATAGTTCACGGTGGGGGAGAAATGGGTTTTATCAAAAATAGTTTGTTAATTTTTAAATCAGGGACCAAGTCTGGAGATTATCATTCCGAAATGAATTCGGAAAATTACGGTAAATGGTTAAGGTGTATAGAGAAAGTAAAAGTTGAAAAGTCTTTTGGTAGGTAGAGAGGGGGTAAACGTCAAACCACGTCGGGCGACTCCGAGAATTTCACAGTAATGTTTACCTGCCAGTGTCGTTTCATAGAATAAGTAATTTTAAATTATTATCGGCGGAACCGGACAATCGCATGTATTTATGGATTATAAATAATTATTAAACATGTATTATAATATTCTAATTATAATTTTACAAAATTTCAACAGCTATTCACAATTTATTAAACTATTTACTCGAAATTGTTATTAACATCTATAAAATAATTTTGTACGCCAATGTATCGCGTCCACTTTGGTGAGATCCGCTGACAACCTGTCAATTTATGTGTATAAAGTGGGAGAACTGGCAAAAGCATTTCCAACTTTTACTTCTGTTCTAGCAGGATCTCGACGTCTCTTTTATTATCAGTACATACAATCAATCCTAAGTCATCTGAGCTTCGGGCAATTAATCCCAAAACTCAGTGATCTTCCATAATGCGTCTTCTATTATATTTTCTTTTACCAAACATGAATTCATCATTCTAAAATAAATATAAAAACTCAAATATTTAACAAGATCGATCGGGAGCCTATTAAATAAAAAGAAAAACAAAAATTAAACATCAGTAACCTAATATGTTTACAAACATGACGCGAGCGATCGACGTTTCGAAATCGGCGCGGGGTACCATGACAAGCGTTCCCATGGCAGCAGTTTCTCCATAACTAAATTAAATCATCTATAATTTGACAACTATGCATTTCATAACCACAGGAGTGCGTTTAGAAACCCCGCACGGCGCGTCTCACCACATACATTAGAATAGGGTCCAGACGCGCCGTGCGTGGTTTCTAAACGCACTCCTGGATTTGGGTTTTTGTTTAGTCGTTATCATGACAAACGTTCCCATGGGAACAGTTTCTTCCTATCTGATTTCAGCTAAACTAAAGCGAAAATTAAATCATCTATAACTTGGCAACTACGCACTTCTTTACCACAAGATTTAGGTTTCTGTTTAGTCGTTAGGTACCATGATGTGATGATAAGCGTGCCGATGGCAACAGTTTCTGCATAACTGCTTTCAGCTAAACGAAAGTTGAGTCAATATTTTCAAAAAGTGTTACTGAATATGGTATTTTGGTGAAAAAATATTGCACACATTTGTTATACAAGGTGTTGTATATTGCACACATTTGTTATACAAGGTGTTGTACAGAGAGAACCACACCATTAAATAATTTCAAAACTTCTATTTTAAGAAAAGTAAGTACAAAAACCAGGAAAAGCCTGTATTGTAAAATTTCCCCCTAAAACAATATTAAGCTACAAATTTCTATTTCTGGATCAACATATTCATAATCTACACAATATACGGTTGCTAGCTGATAGACATTTTAAAATGCATAGGCGCCGAATCCCCGGGGGCTCTGGGTGCGCAAGCAGTTTTAAACTGGGTGCGGAGCACCCATAGCACAACGAGGACAAAAAGTGCCAATAAGTGAAGTGAAGAAGCTGTCGTGGCCCAAGTTGGTATAGCGACAAGATGTCTCGATAAAATATTATCGTTCGGAGTTGTATTTTTTGTGATAAAAAAGTCATAGACAACGCGTTGAACTTGGTGTATAAAACCATATGACGTCAAAAAAGAAAGACTAATAACGGTCTACAATTATCAAGACAAGATTTTTGTACATATGCTATTGAGCAAATGCTTGAGGGGAAATAGAGAACATTGGAAAGTTGCTCCCGATCAAGCACCGTTAGAAAAGAACGTTCATTTAGAGTCAGAAACAGCTCTCTAGTATTGCTGGCGAGAAACCAGGTCATCTACTAAAAAACGCTTGGACCATTTAATTTTTGATTTTAGGGGGCAACATTTTTTTGGCCTTTTTACCCACCAGTTATTTTTTAAATGGAAAGATGGGTCGAATTATATCTTATTTTGAAGGTATTTTTACCTAGATAAGATACGTTTTACATCGCTACTATCTATGCAGCCCATACAGTGGCTCACCACAAGTACAAAACCGGTTTAACATAAATTTTACATTGTTTTAAAAAAAAAAAAGGAATTCTTTGTAACAATTTTCGTTTTATTATCAGATGACATTCTTTGGTCTCCGTAAAGTGGTAAAGTTTAGTTTATTTCGTTGTAGAGTCTGTATAAAAGGGCACATCAGTGATAATGGTTTACTCTATTGCTGAGAGGGTGAAAATAATTTCACTTTTTTTGCGAACAATGAATGTGTGTTTAACAATCAACAT
>OV651816.1:54614029-54811473 GCA_927349885.1 Psylliodes chrysocephalus
ATATTATATTTTATTTTTATATACTACCATGTTACAAAAACTTTTTTATATAGGAAATTGACAAAGGTATAGTATCACAATAAACTCTTCAATCTAATTCTAATATAATACATTATCCGTAACATAACATTTTCAATACAAATGGGCTTTGAACCAGACCCAATTAAAATAGATACAATGTCCCAATATAACAGATACATGGATCACAACGTAGCAACATACCGTGATTATCTGGATATACTGGACGTTGCTTTGCAGAAGAGCGGGCTAATAAAGCAAATATGTCACAATTAAAATTTAGACGTGAAATAGTAGATGTTTATTTACAAAATTAACGTTTACTAATAAGAATAATGTGCAGTAAGTGTAACGTTTGGTGCATATACTATTTCATATAATTTTCATGCCTCCAGTTTTTTTTAATTAAAAGTTAGTCTAGTCTTTATTTTCCATTTACTTTGATTTTCAGAAACTTTTGTTTGTATAAAAAACGTCTAGCATTACCATATGGTTAACGGCTATTAAAAAATAAGCTTTTCTTATTCATTTCTTTGTTTGAGTATTGTTACTAGACATTATCGACTAACCTACAATTTTAATCTAAACATCTTTTGAATTAATTCATCATCTAAGAAATCCCCATTGGGCTGTCGTTTATTATTTCTGTAGGAAATCATCTCAAGTTAGCATGACGTTTTATTACACTGTTTTACTTTAGCACTAACGTTTACTGCACTAGCTCAAATGGCTTCTGCTTTTTGAGTATTCTGTTAAGTGTGGAGTTGTCCAGTAATTGCAGCGCTTCTTCGTTGACGTGGGAGTGGAGTCGACCCTCATATTTCGCATCAAACCTTCTACTTCAACTGTTGGCATCTTCAGATGTGAAGATAACCGTTTCGATATAAATCTTAAGACTTTAGTTTGGAAAACTGTATTATGTTGATATTACTCTTGCTGGCACATCCCCATAGCTGTCTGCAATAAATCTGGATTGGTTTATAAATCAGCAGTTTGTTGTATACTGACAGCTTTGATTTTCTTCCTAGGAGCCACTAATTTGTTTTTAATTTAATTTAAAGTTTTATACGCCTCTTTCATGTGCTCTTTTTAAGTCGTACATCTAGGTTCATCCCTAGGTATTTGGCCAAATCGTAATGCGGAATAGCATCATTTTTTATTTTTATGTGTTTTTGTTCATTTGACCGAAGAGTAAAATCAACATTTCTCACTTTTTTGTCCATCGATTGATTCTGTTGCAGGTTTCCTGGAGCTTTTCTAAGGTCTCTGTGATAGTTCGACCAATTGACAATATTGATATTCGCAAATGTTGCTATTTTAACACATTGTTGTCGAGGGATATCTCTGGTGTATATTAAGTAAAGAACTGGTCCTAGCACATTGCCTTGTGGGACACCTGCTTTAATTTCTTTCATTTCGGAATATGCCTCCTCTTGCTTCACTCTAAACATTCCTCCCGTTAGATATGATTGAAGAATGTATATATTGTCTGGGGAGCATTTTGTCAATTTTCTGTATCAGGCTAGCGTGTCAAACCTTTTCAAGTCAAGAAATACAGCTGACCATATTCATTTTTCTTCGATGATATATAGACTATCCTGTGTACTTGATCTATTGTCGAGTGTTTGTTTCTAAAATCAAATTGGTGCAAAGGGATCAGGTTTTTATTTTCAATTATTGGTTTTAGTAGTAGCTTTTCAAATAACTTACATAATATTGGTAACAATGATATAGGTCTATATATGATGACACTTCATTCGGAGGTTTTCCTGGCTTAGGATTTGGGATAATTCCAGCCATTTCCCACACATCAGAGAAATATATTTAATGCAAACTACTGAATTTATGATGTAAGTCAATTTAAACGATAGCCTTTCAAATTGTTCCATATTATGGATCTTCTCGTTAGGAGTGTCTTGATTTTCAGTCAGCGAAAATATCACCTTTTTTTTTTCCTGGGCTCGTCTGACTATGTGTCTCCAAATAACACTGAAGCCTATTGGCTTATTGTGTTTTACCCCATGTTAGTTCATATCACCTTTGTACCTTGTACAAGTTTGTACAGATCCTTGGGTGAGTGGGTTCTATACGTTGTTGGATCAACCTGGGGTTGTCCAAAAAGAGCCTGTCCTTTGCGATCTAGAGCTTCGCACTCGCACAGTATGTGTTTGGCCGTTTCTGGTTTCTTGTGACATAGTCGGCACATGAGTTCCCCATTGTACATGCCAATTTTGTTCAAGTGTCCCTTTACTGGGGCGTGCCCAGTCATGAACCCTGTTATCACTTTCAACTGGTTCCTATTCATTAAGAGTAGTTCTCCAGTTCTTTTGGGACATGGTCTGCCTATGAAGGCTTTTCCATGTGCCTGTTTTGGGGTGCTTCCCCAATAGTTGATGTGTTGTTCCCGAATCCAGTCATTTATAAAACCCCGGACTGTACTTTTTGGTACTCCTGGGTTTGTGTCTGGTTCCGGTGTTTCTTCTGACCCTCTTTTTGCAAGTTCGTCAGCCTTTTCGTTGCCTTCGATCCCTTTGTGACCTGGCACACCTTTCTATCTTGCCCATTTGTTATTAGCTGTTGTGATAGAAGGACTTCCATTAGTTTTTTTCTTTTTAGTTGCCTTCCAGTCTTTGGTTGGCCCTATTTAATATATTCTGTTGATCTTATCATCTACCATTTCTTTCTTAGTTTTCTTTTTTCTGCTACCATTTCTCTTATTTCGACAGGATAGTTTTTCCAGTTGTTAATCTTCTTACTTTTGGTGTGTTTCACTATAAACTTTTCCAGTTCTTTATCTAGCTGATTTTTCGTTTTTAGGGTCATGGTCAGTTTAATAGTATTTTGTTAAGACCTTTTGTTAGGGTCGCTTTTGCTTCGTTTTGAATAACATCAGAGTAAGGATTACTGAAGAATCCACATTACATTATTCTTCTACCTGTGTATAGTTTGGTGAAGCTTTTCTCAGAATAAAGAAATCCAAAAGGTATAGTATCTTGCCTGGGTCGGTGGACCAATAAGTGGGTTTTTAAGAAGATTGGTATCCAAGTTCTGCAGCAGCTTGGTGCAATTCTTTTCCTTTGACTGTGGTCAGTCTTGAACCACATAAAATTTTTGGAGTTCTAATCTCCACCGATTATAAATTTATTATCTAGTTTTTTAGTGCATTAAGATGATTTTCTTGGTGGGTAATATATTGCAGCTATTGTTATTTTGCTCTCTTTAGTGTTAATGGTGCTAATGGTTACCTGATTTGCTGGTTCTTGGATGCTTGGTTCCTTACAGTGGGAAATGTTACTTTTAATAATTAATGCACTTCCTCCTCTTGCATTTGATGGGTGGATAGTGTGATAGAAGTTATATCTTCTGAATTTAATGTATGACTCAGTCGTACGGTGTGTTTCAGAAAATTGGACATAACAATATTGATTTAAAAAAACTGTAATAATTATTAAACAAAAAAATCTTGCTTTAGGGCTGATTTTTTACCTCTAAATAAGATAACACTATTACTTATAGCCTAATCAACAATCAATTTCTTTCAACTTTACTTAGAGGTAAAAAAAAACTGGTCCTTATTGGGTTAAAATACTGCAAGAACAAATACACCTGCTTACACACTAGAGAGATCCACGTTACATATTATATTAATTTTACCTTTGTAAACGATTATTCTTACGATCCAATTTTGTCAACAATACGCAGAAATTTTACTTTTTAGTGACGCCCGGTATTTATTAAACAATGGATTTGTTGAATTATGTATATTCGTATATCGCAAACATACATTAAAATGTCAGGGTCGTGGTCGTCAGGATTGGATTAAGGATTGAAAAGGACATATCTTTGAGCTATCAGTATATTGTCTCAAAATTGACCCTGACCAAATTTTATTATTATTATTTATTATTATTACTAATCCGTTATGATTTATGTTATTAAAAAGTATAGCGATTATTGTAAATTTTATTTGGCAATAGAAAGTATTTGTAAAGTCTAGTCTATCCATGCATAGTCAATAATAATAGAGGATTAAATCAACAAAAATACGATATAACAATTATTCATCAGATGTAAGAGAAGATATTTATTTTTAGAGAAAAATGTATATTAAAGTGCTCCTTGTTACATAGACATATTTTATATTCGTCGATATTTGACAAGATGCTTCTCAAATATTTGATTAGATTTTATTCTTATCGTGTTGTCAGAATCCGGCGTTTGCACTAACATGGATTTCAAATACTGAAATCGAAATTTGAAAAGTCGGAAGTTTTCACTTTATTTAATATCCCGACATTGCTACGTATACAATACGTTAACTTTGCAATACTGACACAGAAAAATAGGATATTTGCTATCCCACACCGGTAGAGGTGTAACTATGGATGGGTAAAATAATCGATTAGTCGTTTTTTTTTAAATCGATAATTGATTATTTTAGAAAAATCGATTTTTTTGCGATTAATCGATTATTTCGATTAATCGATTATTTCGATTTATCGATTATTTCGATTAATTGATTATTTCGATTAATCGATTATTTCGATTAATTGATTATTTCGATTAATCGATTAGTTTGATTATTTTAAATAATCGATATACGATTATTTATTTTGATAATCGCCCATTCCTAGGTGTAGCCATAAGTCCAATCACAAGGGAGACAGGCGAGTCGAGAGATAATCTTTTATTCTATACCCACATGGATATTAGCTTATCTACGCACAGATTACAAAACAAAAAAGTATGCTATTTTCTTCAACTGAACGAATATATTTCATATCCATTCTATATAGTGAGAACACTGCAAAAAATTAAATCCACCAATTACCATTCATATTTTGATCAACCGACTGCTATTATTTTTAAAATTTTAAATAAGTGACAATTCTGTCAAACTAATTGTTTTTATTTTTTAGTTATTGAGATTAAATATACATTAAAATGGGTTATTCTTTCTGTATTTATTGCGTCTGTAATAAAAATAATTTGTTAATTTAAATAAAACTATATGAAGTCAATTTAATTACGAGTATTAAAGCAACAAAAATAAAAGAATAGGTCGTCCTGTGGTCAGCGTTCTTGCCTTCCACACGGAAGACTCGAGTTCGATTCCCGGATGGGGAAAAATTAAATAAACTTTTTTCTTTTTTTTTTTTCGTTCATTTTATTTTAAAAATAATTATAAGTCATAAATTATTTTAAAATTAATTATTTTGTCTTAATAACTTAAAATATTTTTTTTATTTGTAATTTTTCGTTAGTGGGTCGTAGAAAAAATATACTGTAAAACTCGAGTGGATTGTCCACTCCGCCTACGGCGTCGTGCTCAAATTTCGTCTTCCGATATAGCCATCATATCCACACTTGTTGCACAAACTACTATTATTTTTACTCACGTTTACTCATCTTTATTTTGCTTACTTTATTTAACTTACTGTATATTCCTTTTCCACTAAATTACGTAGCTCTACTTAATTAAAACATATTAAAAAGTGAAAGGATTCCATGATACCTTTAAAAATTAAATCATCCTTCCGGTTTGGCTGATATAAAACTTTATTAAAGTGCACTAACGGTATTGGAATATATAAAATCCCCAAAGGCGATCTAATGATTAATTAATAAGTCATAAACACGCCGATAAATTTGTTGAATGCAACAATCATTGCGATGATAAAAAAAAACTTGTTAATTGGTTTTGAATAATGATTTTTATGATTTGCTTGTAAAATTTACTAAAGTTTTTTTAAATCTGCTTTAAATAATTTGTTTTTATTAAGAGGATATCGGTGGATACAGATTTATTTTACTATTTTTCGCCAATTAGCTAGTTTGGACAACATTTCTTTAGTCGATAAAATCTACATAGTTTATTATAATTCTCCAATTGTAGACTTAAAACCAAAAATGGCGCTGTTTTTGTTTTTTTTTTTATGTTGTTGAGATTCACAAGATTATTAATTCATTAATATAACAATCAGACGTTTATGATCACATTACCAGATGTACAAACTCACCATATTGTTACGCAGGTTTTTGGTATCACAATTTATTTCAATTCAACTTTTACAATAACTATAATTCAATTTTAACAATAACTATCCAACTGATAACATTAACGTTTAACATCTATTATAAAACTAAACGCTGACGTCAGATCGTCGACTTATATAGCTCGCCTCAAACTTCTAGAACCTTCTAGAACAATCCTGACTTTTCTTTGACAAGGAATGACATTTCTGGACTATTCTATCTTCTTCATTTACTCGTACCTTTACTTATGACGACAGCAGCACGCTGCAGGGTGCTGCGTAACATTTCTCCCTCCTCTCTAGTTATTCGCCCCGAATAAGTTGATTACTGGGACCTGGCTGGAGCCAATGGGGAGGATCTGGACAACGGTATGGCGCTAACTTTTCAATGTGAAGTACCTTGGATTTACTTCCCGCTGACAACTGAATACGGTAGATCAGGTCGTTGATTTTTTAAGGACAGTGTAGGGGCTTTCCCAGTTCCATTGCAGTTTTGGATAAAGTCCTCTCCGCGCTTGGGATTGTACAACCATACTGGATCGCCTCTCACAAAATGTGTCCCTATGGCGTGCATGTCGATTCTAGCTTTTGCTTTATCGCTATTGACTTTCAAACGTTGCCGAGCGAATTCGTATACATTTTCCAGTCTTTCTCTTAAGTTCTGTAGGTACGTGGGAGCTGTACGGCCTTCTTCTTCTAAATAAAAGATCATGGGGAAGCATCTCCTTTCCCGTAATCATCATAGATGGAGTATAACTGGTCGATTCATATTCAGAATTTCGGTATGCAGAAAAAGAGGAATTAAAGTGCCCCAGTCCTTTTGATTTTCAGAGACGAACATGGAAAAATACTGACATATGATTATATTGTCGGACTGTGGGCGGAGAGGCGTAGTGCGTGTTTTTCTGATGCCTAACAGCTTTATCAATTCTTGCCATAATTCGGATTCAAAATTTCGTCCTTTGTCAGAATGCAATTCCAGAGGGACTCCATGTCTCGCTATGTCGTTTGTCATGAACGCTTCTGCTACTGTCGTCGCTTCCTAGTTAGAAATGGGCGCTATTTCGGGCCACTTTGAGAAATAGTCCATAACAACCATCAAGTATTTGTTTCCCCTTTCTGTTACGGTAAGTGGTCCGAGGATATCTATGGCGATTCGTTCGAAAGGCTCTCCGGAAAGCTATGACATTTTATGCCATTGCATAGATCACATTTCTTACACCAATCTTCTACATCTCGTCGGCAATTGACCCAATAAAATCTTTCCCGAACTCGTGCCATCGTCCTTTTAGTACAAAAATGTCCCCCTGAACGGCTGCTATGGAGCTCCTCCAACACACTTCTGACATGTGATTTCGGCAATACCACTTGGTGGACTACATGTACTTCATCGAGGCTCTCCCACTTCCGGTACAATAGGCAATCGTGAAGATGCAGGGAATCCCACTGAGTCCAATACCCTTTAATAGTTCCACTATATCTAGCTATCTCTTGCCAAGTAGGTCTAACTACATTTTTAAGCCGTTCTCGAACAACCTTCAAGTCATTGTCTTTCTTTTGAGTTTTTCTTAGGCTTTCACGGGTGATTCCGTCTTCGCCATCCTCTGGCTTGATAGTGTTTGCCGAAGACTAACTTCTTCAACCAGCTCCTCTCGTTCTTTAATCCTTTTACAGTACCGGCATTGTCGTTCTAAACTCGGTCGTCTGGAAAGAAGGTCTGCACGTCCCCTTCGATGCACTATCTTGAAGTTATATTGTTGCAGTTTTTCTATCCATCTAGCAACTTGTCCTTCAGGTTTTTTTAAAATTCGTTAGCCACTGCAAGGCGCTATGTCACTTTTAATAATAAAACTTCTGTTAAAAAGGTAAGTGTGGAAGTGTTCGAGGGCTTTGAAAATAACTAAAAGTTCTTTTCTTGTGCTTCAGCTTTACCTAAGGTCTTACTAAAATTCACAATTACTTTCTCTTCCCCCTCCTGTTCTAAAATGAATTGTCCTTTTTCCCGAGGGTACTCTAGGATGGGTCAATCCTTTTTTTTAATTCGGTGGAGGCATTTTGACAATCCGGCGTCCAGTCAAATGGACTAATGTTTTCAGTTAGTCGATGAAGGGGTTTAGCAATTTGACCAAAGTCTTTGACGAATTTTCGGTAATATGAGCAAAGTCCAAGAAAACTTCTAATTTCTCTTTTTAACAGAAGTTTTATTATTAGAAGTGACCATAGCGCCTTGCAGTGGCTAATGAATTGGTACATTACCAAAACCACGAATGTGCAAATTTCCAGTTTTGAGAATTTTTATTAAATTGATCCTTTTTTGTTGAAACAACTACTAAATTCATATTTTCTCAAAATTAGATCTGATCAAGTTGTAACTGTGGTAGTTTGTAAATTATGAAATTTAGATGGAAAATACTTACAATTCTTTCATTTTTTGCAAAAAAAAAACATTGTAGAGCCGTGTAGCGTTCCGTTTGTAATTAAATTTTTACAGTTTTTCATTGTTAAATCGATGTAGAATATTATGTGTATATAGGAAGGAGAAGGTCATTTTCAACACCTGTTAAATTAAATTATTAATTTAATAATAAACCTGTTTATGATATTTTTGAAAACGTAGAATATACATTGAAAAATTTCAACAAGTGGCTGTATCATTTTTCAAACGAATACTAACAAGCAAGAAGTTTGAAAATAGATGTTAAATTCCAGTGGCGTTCCAACGTTAAAAATGTTCATTTAAATTTTTAACTTAAATACCCTGTAACTTATTGTGTGTGCAATTTTGTACATATTAGTAAGTATCAATTTTTGACCAAAGAATATTTGGTATAATTTATGACCAATCATTTTTATACACCCTGTATTTTACAAAATGTAAGGTATTTTACCTAAAAGAAAACTAAAAGAGAACGGTTCTAATAAAAACTAACTTCATGCCAATTTGTATATATGTACAGAGTTTTCCAGTATATTTTGCACTCCACAGGGTTTTAAAAGATAGCAAAAAATAGTAAATACAAAAGTTTTGTATTTTTTTTTTCTGAATCGTTAGAATTTCATATTAAAAATTCAGAAATTGTCCTGCAAATGTCAAATTTGCAAATTATTTCATTTACCCTTGAATTTTTAATACAAAATTATAATGAATGGCGATTTGGAAAACAACATAACTCTTGTAGGTATTTGCCTGATTTGCCTTTTTTCGTGTTTGGTAAAGCGCAACATATACGGAAAAACCATGTATATAGATGTGTATTTAGCCACAACACAAATCCACATTCCATTGCACAGCAAATGGAACTAAATAGAAATATTTAGGCATAAAGTACTAATTTTCTGTTTCCCTTTCCTTCTTAAATTCTTGTAAAACCATTTCCACATCAATTTTTTTAAACATTTTTCAGAATTTTCATATTTATTATTACTAAATTGCCAAATCTCTTTTAAGTCATGGTACTTTTTTATAAATTAATTTATAGTTTTACTTTGTAAATAAATGTAGTAGTTAAAAAAAAACTTAAAAGTTTACTCTTTATTCCTTTTAGGTAATAATAATTTCCTATCGACCAAGTACAATATGACCGTAAATATACTCTACCGAAATACGCTAGTTCAGTGATGATGTAATTATGGTTCCACTGACAATTAAAGTGACAGTAGATTTTTTGAGTGCGTTTTGTTTGTTTTGTTTACCCAAATTAAATCGTTTTTTCACTTTTATAAATATATTCCTAAAGTAAGTAGATGACATGCATCAAATATACAATCGTTTAGTTACAAATTACATACCTTTAAACTATTTTTTATGACCTGTAAACAATATTTAGAAATAAACTAAAAACAGTAAAAACGTATATGTCAAATTTATTGTTTTTGTTAAAAGTTTGGTTAGAATTAAATTTCAGTGGAACCAAAATGACATCACAACTAACTAGCGTATTGTAACTCTATCTAAGCTGTTATGGAAGTGACACTGCTGTCAAACTTGTTTTAAACAAACACTAACTGTGAACAAGATGCTTACAATGAAAATATTTTTATATGTGAAGATTATATTCGCTCATACGAGTTTGGTAGAAATAATAGATCCAGCACTTCAAAGCATGGTACGAAACCTGTAAGACCGTCTTGAGCTATACATCCAACAGAATGATGGGCATATAAAGCACATCATTGGCTATTATAATAGACACTAACTTCAATATATACATTTTCGCTTCAGTACCGTATATTTTTGGTCAAACTGTAGTTTTATTGTATGTTTGGTTCCAACATATTTGGTAGAAAATAATTAAAGGTATTTCTAAGTGTAAAGTCCAGATGAAGGGGCGAGAGGTTTAGTCAACACCATCTTGTTATTCAATATTTTTTCTTTGAATAACTCCACACAGTGACTTTTGAAATATCAATCTTACTGAAAACTGAAATGAGAATGATGTAGAATAAAATTATTCTAAGTGTTTTATTCTTCGAATCAACCGTTTCTGATTTAATTTACTTTCTATCGGTAATCTCTTATTCTACATTTAGTTTGTCACAAGAATAAAATGGACCATCATTCGAAATTCCTCTAAACAAAAAATTCAATCTAGACAATGTTTCAATGCCTGAATTGTTTCATTTTGAAATATCCCGTAGATGTAGTAGCTCCACTTTAATCACTAATTTATATTTCTCTTTTATTGCTAGGATTCTCGAAATAAAATGTTTACGATCCAAATATATTGTTTTTTTTGGGAAGCAATTAGTTTTATGGATGCTGAAAGCGTAACATCATGAAAATACGTCAATATATTAATTTAATATTTTTATTGTTTTGTTTTTAAGAATTAACAGCATCTGGGATGAACTTGATTTCTTTACTATAATCTGATTATTAATGCAACGATATTATGCAATCAGTAAATATACTGTAAAAACAAGTCAATTTTGATCATCAAAAATTAATAATTAAATCCACAATTAGTAGCTCCATAGACCTTTGATTTTATCTCTAATATTGCTAAAATTTTTAAATTATGTTGTCAGACAAATATCACTACTGATCAAGTCATGTCCTAGAAAATTCGATATAAGAACCGCATGGAGTACCACAGGACTGTTCTAGGATCGTTACTCTTTATCGCGTATATTAATGCAAGAACATTAAAGTTTATAAACCTGACACATTTTTATAGTTTAGACTGTAAATAATTTGAAGTTTGTCATTCAAACAAATCTGTCATTCAAACAAATCTGTTAAACTTAATCAGCCTCATACATTAAACGAACGTTCTTAAAACTGGCTGCAAATAAGTCTTTTATGCAACTGGCACCGCCTTTATTAATTCACTTATATAGAATTACTTTCATTATTATATGGTAATTAATCTTTTAGTGGCCTAGACATGGTTTAATGCATATTTTGTACTAGAGAATAAACAAAAATCTAAAACTGTTTTCTTTTCCTTGCCTCCTTAATGTTGTTATGGTACCCTCCTATCCTATTCAATTCATTATACCTAAACCTTACCTCTTTATATTCATTGTTTCATAATATATTACTTTGTTTCTTTCAGACTATACAATTCAATTTATATTTCTAATTAAATATCCATAAAATTTATTGGTTTCTTTACTTCTCCTTTCTTTATTCTTCTTCTTCAACCCTTCCTCGCCACAATTCACCAATCTTCGATATTACTTTTCTTCTTTAATTGAACTTGACTTTTACTTTTAGTATTTTTATCTTTGTCGCTCATAAGCAGTTAGGATTGGATTTGCCCCAGAACACTACGACGGCCTCTTGAGTTATTTTATTCCCCTACTTTTTCTGTATTAAGGTACTATCTTTGGAATAGTCCAGTGCCTTTGGTTAGTTTTACTAAGTTCCCTACCAAGGCGTTATATTCGGCTGTAGCCCGAAAAGGTGAGATGCTTCCTAGTAAGAGCTTCGTTTTCGAAGATAACATGGTATGAGGATAATTCTTTTCCATGCAGTGTACACGTAGTGAAATCATTACGCAATCCCATCATATGAAGGTGTTTCTATTGATAAATAAATATTTTTTACCCATTAGTTCTCTACGTTATATTTAACGGTTGGCACATCTCTCCGCTATTACTATTCCTGTCAATCTATATTCGTCTTTAAGGCTTGATGATGGCCATAGTGTCGAAATCGGTTGCCTTTAAAAAGTATTTGTGGTACAGGTTTTGTATCTCCTTATATCATTATTTACTGGTTCTCATCTACGTCCAAAGCTTTAATTTTACCAAAATTAATTAATATATTTCATTCCACTTTGGAAATATCTAGGTACCAGATCCTCGGATTCAGCCGACTGGAGCCCAGCGACTTAAAACAAGTCTCGCCATGTCCTTCATAAAAAGGTGTGGCTTGTACGATGAACTAGAAGTTAGACATGAGCCACAAGAGATTCAGTGGAAGGCGATGAGATCATCCCACTCATTTTTAACCTAACCTAGTATAAATTGAAATTTTTTAAAGCCAGTTACCCTTCTTTTAGCAATAACTATTTTTTTAATCATTAGTGAAACAGATACAGCGTTAATAAATAAAATGACGATGAGAGAGCCCAACTGGGAGCTCTGAGGCACCCTTAGCGTAATGAAACAGCAAATTTTTTGCGTTTAATTAAATAACTTAGAACGCTTCCAAATGCACCTATTTTTTTAAATTAAAAGGTCATGCTTGGCCCTATTAAACGAGAAATCTATATATTCTGTCTTGTAAAATTATTACTTTTTTATTACGACCGTAATATGCAACTCACTCCAGCGTCAAGTGAGAACAAAAGACAAATACACTTCAACTTCAACGTTATCTAATTGAAATATAATGGTCCCAGATTATATCCAGATCCCTGCGGAACCCAGGACGAAGCACGTATTATTATCCCAACAAACTTTAAAGTCATTAAAGTGAACATGTTAATAACTAATAAAACAATTCATTTACGGGCGTTGATAAAGCTATAGTATAAAGTTTGTATAACAGAAGCTCGTAGTCAAGCCCAAGCCTTATCGAATGTCTTTGCGAAATGTGTGTATATTACGTCAATTTGACCTCTACTATTGATGTTTTCAGCGATGTATTCAGTAGCCATTACGAGATTGCTTACTGCTTATCGACCTTTTATGAACTCGCTGGTACTGATAGGGACATTCTCAAAAAAAAAAAAAAAAAAAAAAAAAAACTAATAAGAAACTGAAAAAGTTCACGTGAATTATTATTTACATGTCTGTATAGATGTTTCTCGAGCGGTACTTTAAATGCTTTGCAGAACTTATAGTTCATTGATATTGGACGCTAGTTGTTTATACATGGTGTTTCCGAACTTGGCGTCCACATTTGTAGGGGTTTGCATAATTTGAGAGCGATTGGCAGATTTCATTTTTGTAAAAAAATTATAATAAACAAAATAGGCCATTATAAAAAAAATCAAAGTGCGGGTCCTACCCTGAGCGCGTAGCGCAATAGGCGCCTGATCGGTTACTCATCGGGATTTACAACCGTAGCGCGTGCGAGTCGAGGCAGTCCCATCGCTGTGCAGGACCGTACCTGTTTAAAATTTTTAATTATTTTTATTTTAAATATTTTGGAAAAATGAAATCTGCGAATCGGTCTCAAATTATGCGAACTACCACCCCTACAAATTTGGACCCCAAGTTCGGAAACACCCTGTATTATTTGTTTTCCAAATAGCTGGGAAGGTTCTGACTTTAGATAAACATATTATTATAATTACGTTGTTAGAGGTCAAGCTAGAGACACAGTACAGTCTTTAACTTTTAGCTAAACCATATCTGTTGTCCAGATATTAAACTAATAAATAAATCAAACATTATTTACAATATTTTACAACTTGCTTGGTAGAATTTTTGTATCACTGATAAAGAATTAACAACTGTTTTGTAGGGGTGGGTGGCTCAGTGGTAGAGTCTCTGCATGTGGATCCAAGGGTCCCAGGTTCGAATCCCACCGTTGGCCGGGATTTTTTTATTTAATTTATTTAAAATTAATTCTGATGCCTTGGTAGGATTCCCTACTCGACCATTCACTGTTGGGTTCTAATTAATAGTGATGTTCCTAAAGTGGCGCTGGGAAACAAAGCCTACACAGAACACGAGGCTAATGGCCTGAGTATTCGATGCCTATGACACTCAATTAAGTTTTATCTCTCCGGGTAAATCGTTAAAAACGCAAACAAAGATCCTACTGAAAAGGATTATTTACTTGTAAATTTTACATCAGAATTGTCCTTTGACCTTAAAAGAATCGTGAGTTATGATCAATTGAAACATGTATCTATTATATTTCAAAATAATTATCATACACTTATTCTAAAATATTTGTAATTTATGTACTCTTGTGAACATTTAAGCAAAAGCTAGTAGTAATAATTAAAATGAGGTAATATTTGTTAAAACTGGAACAAGGTTAGTGAACTTCGATTGAAAAAAACAATTTGTTTCCTACTTGTTTACATAAATAATATTCTATAAAATCTAACTTTGGACCAATGATAAGACATACATATTTAATTTCTGTAACACCGTCAATTTCAACATTGTTTTTACATAACCAGTTGTAAAACTGTTTAATTTCAATATTCATGGTCCCACCAAGTCCCCATAATTTTGCCCAGGTACAGATATTACCGTATCATCTGCAAATAAATTTAAAAGCGATTTTAACACTTTTTGCAGATCATTAATATATATTATGAACAAAAGTGATCCCGTAACACTACCTTGTGGTACCTCAAAAGCACTTATTTTACATGAAGTTGCATTTTCTATACTTGCCATGTGGTATTTGCGATTCAAATAGTCTTTAATGTCTAACGCTTTATACTGCAAACCATATTTTTCTTATTTTCTTATCAGTACACTTCGATTTATTGTTTCAAACCTACAGAGACACTAACTACCACACTATCATTATTAAATTATTGTTTCCAATTTGAATATACTAACTGAATGTTTTCCGCAAAAATAAGATTGTCCCACATAAAGCATATACTTTCCCTGATGATAATTTTAATGACTTTATCGATAACTCAGGGTATTTATTCCTAAGTCGGAATGAACAGAAAGTTTGAGGGAAGAATGAGACAAAATTATAGTTTTTCTACATTCCAATTGAATCGGTGAGTCAAAGAACAGTACTAGTCCAAAAATGGCATTCTGAGTAAAGTAAAAAAAACTAAATAACTATTTTGTTATTGACATATAAATTTGACATGTACATATCAAATGTAAAGCTATTTAATATGAGTATAGGAGATTATGTTTTAACTATTAAAAAGAGTTTGTATATGAAATATTTAAAAAAATATATTGTGGACATGTACTGTTTTTTAAGTCAATTATATAGTTCACTATTTATTTTTAGTAGCCTCTATTTTAGAAATAATGCAAGTTTGCCAAATAAACTATTTTATTATAGATAATATACGATAACATATTTTTGGAAAACCCATACACGTAGTTAGGGGGTCCGTGGTGCCCCCCGCCCCTGAAATTTACTCAGCGTCCCCTCTTTTGACTTCATCGGTTGCAGATGTGGGCCAGGAGGTAATCTGATAGTAAAATTCCAGCAATTCTTCTGTACTATATTGCGTTACCTTTTTTGTCATTTATTTTTTCACATTTATTGGAATTTGTTGTTGGTGTGCGCATTTGATAGGAAGGGGTAGACAATTTTTATTTTGCTTTATTAGTTTAAAGCTATGAGATACTAGACCACCTATATATTCATGTTTTCACATATTCACTGGTGCCTATAGTTTGACAGAGAAAAGTTACATTAATGAGTGCAAAAACGGTACATTTCCTGGACTTTGTATTTGATTTCAATGGGTGGAGACACATGTTATTATCGATTTGGCTATTTTAACTCAAAACGTCCATTTTTGGACTAGTACTGTTCTTTGACTCACCAATTCAATTAAAGAATAGTTAAGCCGTTTACAAATTAATAACAGGTAGGTCATCCGATAGTATAATTAAGACGATAACAAGATTGTATCGTGTAATTTGAAAATGCTCCAAGTCCAACGCTGTCCACCAATCATTCCAATTTACAACCGAGTATTTTGAAGTTCACGTCAATGTCACCGTTCAGAGGTATCGTAAAATCTGCGGCCGGCAAACGCAATAAAGCAATAATCATACCCAGTTACCGGCGAATTTCAAATCATTTGTTATTGCGGCACAATGGATTATTTTAACTAACCCTTGACCTCTGTGATGCCAACCGGATGTATCTACTATAACCTCAAATACATATATTTACTTAATAAACATCGGCTGACGATGTGTTGTGCCAAACGAAATTATGTTAATAGATAATTGTTTTGAAGATTATCGTTACTAAGTACCTACTTAATTTAGAAATTTATGTATATGGGTTGAGATAGGAATGAAAAACACGATTCAAAATTGTATTATGTAGACCATAGATACGCAGAACGTATTTGTTTTCCTCAAAGTATAACGCGGTATATAATTACCTCAAAAATGTGAATAATTCAAGACAGTTGTACTCGAAAATATGTAGTTCTGTTTTTTCGATAGACTTTGGAGAACAAGAATTTTTATTTAAAATCTTGTGGGTCTGCTCTGCACCATCTTGTAACTAAGATAGAGGGAGGACTCAGAAGCCAAGAAATAGTCCTAGGAACATTTCTTGACATAGAAGGAGCTTTTGATAATACCTCCTTTAAATCAATGGTAGCTGCCGCTCGAAAACATGGAATAGAAGACACCATCTGCTGGTAGATAGAAGACATGTTATGCGGACGGCAAGTACAGGCACAAATGTTCAGTGAAACCATGCAAGTGAATATCCACAGGGTGGAGTCCTTTCTCCTCTACTGTGGAACCTAGTGGCAGACGAACTGCTGAAAACACTAAACAATCAAGGGCTGTATGCCCAAGGATATGCCGATGACATAGTCATCCTTATCCGAGGGAAACACCAAACCACAGTCTTTGAACTCATGCAAAGAGCTCTTAGGCTGACAGAAATGTGGTGCGTTAGGGAAAACCTCTTGATAAACCCTGACAAGGCACAACTCATAACCTTTACTCGAAAAACAAAATTGGAGGTTTTAGAAACTCCGACTCTGTTTGGAGAAAGGCTAAACAAAACGAACCAAGTAAAATATATGGGTCTAATCTTACTTGGAACCAACACTTACAAAAAGTGACCAACAAATGTAAAATATCTCTTATTGTAGGGAGACGGGCATTTGGAAAAACATGGGGATTAAAACCAAAAATGGTCCACTGGCTATATTTGGCAATAACAAGACCCATGATAACTTATGGAGCGGTTGTTTGGGGGCCAAAAGTAAACCAGAAAACAGCCCTCAATACCCTCTCAGGAGTACAGAGGCTGGCATGCCTTTGTATAACAGGAGCACTGAGAAGTACACCGACAGCCTCTATGGAAATCATTCTAAACCTCCCACCCCTTGACTTAGTCATAAAGGGGGAGGCCAGATAGCCAGGCAGCTTTAAAGGCTATTGATTCAAACAGATTTAAGTCAAAGCTTGTCTGGAACTGCCTTGGAATACTAAATGATCTGGCAACCCACAACAAGGTAAAACTGGTGTGGGTACCAGGGCACAAAGGTATCGAAGGAAATGATAAGGCTGATGAACTCGCCAAAGAGGGATCAGATCTACTATTCACTTTATTTGGGATAAGCAAAACCTCTGCTCGACAGGCAGTGAACAGGTGGATAACCATAAAACACCAAATTCACTGGCAACAGATAAGAGGGCACAGAATCAGTAAGCTCATGCTAAGGGGACCAAACCCACGCATGGCTACTGAGGCACTACAACTCGCAAGGCCTCAAATATCCAACATTGTGGGATAACTAACGGGGCACTGCTTGCTGAAACACCTTCATGTAATGGGATTACACAATGATCCCACTACGTGTAGACTTTGCATGGAAGAGGAAGAAACCCCATACCATGTGATCTTCGAATGTGAAGCTCTTACTGGGCGACGTTTCATCCTTTTCGGCCTAGAACCGGAAAGAATGCCCCAGGAACACTTAGTAGGAAACCTATTAAAACTAACAAAAGACACAGGACTATTCCAAAGATAGTACCTGAATACGGGGAAAGCAGGGAAATACAATAGACCCAAGAGGCCGCAGTGTTCTGGGCCAAACTGAACCCTACCTGCTTACAACCGATAAAGATAAAGATTTAAAAGTTAAATACAGAGCGCCTCAAAAAAGTTATTTCGTTTAAAATGTGTACAAAGTACTTCAGGTGGCGCCCTTTAAATTTTACAATAAAAATGAGAGCAGCTTTTAATTGTTCATCCCACAAAACTTCCTCTAGCCAAATATTGTGAAAATGCACCAAAATAAACCAATTATTTATCAAAAACTAAAACCAAATTGAACTTTTAACATTCTGTATTGCCAAAATCATCCACTTTTGGACTATGGTAATTTGGGTTAGATCGTCAATTTTTAAACCTCAGAAATATGTGGTAGCATTTTTTCCGCACGTTTTAGAAACATCCTGTATTTTTGTAAGTAAATTGTCCTACAATAGCGGATTTTTCAGTCCTTGCATCCTGCAGGAGGAGCGGCCACTAGACAGACCTTTATTCAAGTAGCGGAATTTGTATCTACCAATACGTGATCATACTCTATAATTATATACAGATTTTTATAATGATCTTATTATATTGATAGCATCAGAAAGAGAAATTTTAACACACATAAAACGTAAATATTTACCTCAGGACTGACAACAATCATCCGAAAACAATGCTGCCAAATTTCAGATTTTTAAGTACTCAAAGCTTTCTGAATTCTTGCAACCATGAGGAACATTGGAAATGGCAATAGAATATTATTCAAATTCTTGTAGCCATTATTTTTACATATTTTTTTGTAATATTTAAATAGGGAATACGAGTATAATTGATATATCATATGACGCTGATTTCGACCAGTCGAGTTGATTAAATTTTGTTATTAATAAGTGATAATAGCGTAACGTTGGATTATCGCTGTGGTACATGGTTTACCATGATTGCGAAACAAACTGTTTGGATACATCATCTGTCAGCTATAAGCATCTCATGGTTGTCATCATACTTGTTTTACCCTTTCCAAATATAATTTCGTGATACACTTAAATATCAATAATTTTTTGAAATTTTAACCAGTGATAATACCAATCTTTGACATTTTGAAAAATTGGATAAACGTTTACTTTTATTTGTTAACGGTGGCGTAAACCTTTATGTTCTTGATATCGCTTACATTCTTCGCTATTTCTCAAACTTTTTATTTTGGCGCCATCTTGCTAGAAAAGTTTACGTATTTTAAATAATGATACTTTATCTGAAAGTAAAACTCATTTAATAGACAATTCATAATAAAAATAAAAAAATAATAGAAAAGTGAACATAAAAATTAAATTGAAAAATTTAGGACAACTCCCATAATTAAAAACTAAATTACTTCAAAGTAAATGCTCAAAGTGTTGTCCATTAACTTCCATACACGAATATAAATTATTCTCAAATCTTTGTCTGACGTTTTGGAGCATTTCTGGAGTTATTTGCCGACATTCAGTAATAATACGTTCACGTAACTCTTAAGGAACCTGGCTGAGTGGCGTATATTTTACTTTTCAGATATCCCCATAAAAAGTAATCTAAGGGGGACAGATCAGGAGATCGTAGGGACCATTTAATAAATCCTCTTCGTCCAATCCAATGTCTAGGAAAGTTTTCATTTAAGTACTGACGAACCGCTGCAGCAAAATGTGGAGGAGCCCCGTCCTGTTGAAATATTAGGTGATCTTCAAGGTATCGGTTATCGTTTTCTATTATGTCTGTTAACAGTGGATCAAGAGTGTTTTCGAGTAAATCCAATTATATATCCCCAGTTAAAGTACCTGGTAAAAATAATGGACCAACAATACGATCGCCAAATATTCCAATCCAAACGTTTAACTTTTCTGGGTGTTGAGTATGCGTTTCATGAAATACTCTTGGATTGGAATCTGACCAATATCGACAATTATGCCGTTAACATAAAAACTGCATTCATCTGAAAAACAAATGTTGTAAAGAAAATGTGGATCTTGTACAGCATGCTCGCTCATGATTTCACAAAATTGCAAACGGCGATCAAAATCGTCTTCGTTAAGTTCCTGAACTAAATGAATTTTATAGGGATGGAATTTGTTGGCTTTCAAAATTCTGCTGACAGTACGGTCACTTACTCCAGATAATTCTGCAAGCTTTCTTGTACTAAGAGTTGGATCTGCAACGGCTACCTCTACAGCTTCGTTTCTTACTGGATTTTTAATCTGCCGTTTTTTATTTTGAACAGATCCTGTTTGTCGAAATTTTGAAATAAGTTTCAAAACGTACTTACGTTTAACCTGTTTGTTTGGGTGTCGCTCATTGAAAATTGTACAGGCACTGTTAGCACATTCGTTATTTTTTAAATAACATTCAACAATTTCTACTCTCTCCTGAATAGAATAAACCATTTTTATGTTTTACTCGCTAATAGACTTGAAGTATCAATGACGCTAAACTAAAAAACATACCTGGTAGTTATGGAAATAAAAACCTTTATTTATTTTACGAAAACATAGGCGTAGTAAGTTCAATTTTATTCCAAAGGTAATAATGAATTAAATTTTTAAATTTGGCTTTCACTTGACAATACGCTTATTTGAACTGACATATGTCACACAGTCAAATTCCTTATAAAATTACCTTTTCAATGATGTGTCACACTTAGTACTTTCCCTATTTCAATTTCATGGTAATAGTGACAGAGGGGTGGGGAGGGATGTAGGATAGTTGAGGATATGATCGAAAGATGTCCCCTTTGAAATAAAAATCGACCTCTTTTTACATTTTCTCAAAAAAAAAAAATATGTGTCTTCAAGATATGCGATCTGTTTCGTTTTCGGTGCCTCACCCTGTATATGAACATATATATTTTCAATGTTAAAATAGATAATTCATGAAATAGAAATTTATTAATGTTACATTTGGCTTTACATCTATCAAATTTCTCCAAAAAGACATTCTCAGATGTGTTCCTTCTTCTTTTCAAGTAGGTGTGAAAATTATTTCTCGCAAAAAGTCAAGAGTGGTTTAAGGGTTAAAATTTATAAACTCTCTTCCAACTGCCACAAAAATGAATTGCTGTTAAATTGAAAAATAATTATTTTTATTAAACTGCTTCTTATTTGTTTCAGGTATGGTACATTTTTTGAATGATTATGGGTAAAGTTATTTGGGTCTATAATGTTTTATAGATTAAAAAACTATTAGAAGGCAATTTGTTACCTCACTTCGAATGTTATTTAGGTAAGTTTTTTATTATTTTATGTATCTAATGATATCCGAAGACAAATCCAGTACACGTTCAGTTATTAGTTTTTACAGATACATATTTTAAAACAACATTCTTGAACAATAAAAATAAAATCTGTTATACATTCACCTGCCCTAATATTAATAATATAACACATTTATTTATATTACACGACAAACATCCAGTATTGTGGGATAATCTAATTATTCAAAAAACTTTTAAATTTTAAGCAGAAAAAGGTTCTATTTTTATGTCATTTTTGGTAATCTAGTTGAATTATTGACAGCTTAATAATTATACCCTGCCGGTCTTCAGGAAAAATCCAGCTTTATAAGGAAATCAAGCCTATTGATTCTGAAAAAAAAAAAATTGATTGAAAATGAGGGTTAAGGGTCTGTTAAACTGCGAAGAGTATATGTGTTTGTAAATATTAAAAAAATATAAAAAATTAAATTCGAAATGTTATTATTTCTAATTTTCCTTATAACTGAGATGGCTGTGATCGATAAGAATAGCTAGGTATATTCTAGATAACAATTGAACAATTGCTGTCATATTAATATGTTTATGTGTCAAATCGATTTAATTATAGTTTACTTAGTTTTTCTCTACATGTGGATTACGGACTATTATTTTACAATAAAAAACATACCGAGTATATCGCCAGGGCGGCTATCCTCGACAATCGCTAAAAAAACGAACCGTTTTCGAAAGTGAGTAGTTGAAAAGCGAGTAGTCTTTGAAATCTATATTCTTGACTGACGTTCGATGAGTATTCGTTTTTTAAGACGTGTACGTTTTTAACAAGCAAATAATATGTCTGGCATCACTGTAAACTGTCTATATCGTTGAATTCAAGTAATGTGCAGGCCATAAAAGAATAATAATTATGTAATTTAATTACAACAAACAATTGTAAATTTGTCGAACGATTATTTTTTCTAATCACATAATATATATCGATGTTCAGGATAATCTGAATCGTTAATTGTTGGCGTAAAAATAGCTATACGGGTGCAGTTAATGCAAGCTATAATTCAAGAAAATCGTACGTCATAAAAACCTAGTTTTTATGGTAAAAAATTCATTTAGCTAATAACTTTGCTTATCTTATTCAGTTCTTTAATATTTTGTGGCAATTTTACAAAATTGTAAAAATTTCTGGACACAACGTGTGATACAGAAGAGCTTTGAACCGCAAGCATATTAATATTTGTAAATAAAACATACATGAATTAATAATTAAATTCTTACACGGTAAGATATAAAAAATATTCATTCAATATCAGTTAAAATCAAAAACTGGATTTTGCCTCTGCAAGTCTGAATCATTAAGGATTCTTATCTTCTAAGTTTTCTAATTGTACAATTATTAGTACTGCAAACCATATTTATAAGAAATTATATACTTTTGTAGGTATTAATAAATAGTAGTTTACCTAGAATTTGTTAAAATCAATCAATATTATTAATTAACTTTTAAAACGAATGTCGAGAATAGCGAATAGCTGGGCGGCTATCCTCGACATTCGCTAAAAAAACGAACCGTTCGAAAGCGAATGGGTGAAAAGCGAGTAGTTTTTGAAATCTATATTCTTGACTGGCGTTCTATGAGCATTCGTTTTTTAGAACGTGTACGTTTTTAACAAGCATATAATATGTCTGGCATCACTGTAAACTGTCTATATGGCTGAATTCAAGTAATGTGCAGGCCATAAAAAAATAAGGATTATGTAATTTAATTACAACAAACCAATTGTAAATTTATCGAATGATGATTTCTAATCACATAATATATCAATGTTCAGAATAAACTGAATCGTTAATGTTTGGCAGAAAAATAGCTATACGGGTGCAGTCAATGCAACCTATAATTCTAGGAAACTCGTACGTCATAAAAAACCTAGTTTTTATGATACAAAGTTAATTTAAATAATTTTACTTATCTTATTCAGTTCTTTAATATTTTGTGGCAATTTTACACCGCAAGCAAATTAATATCTGTAAATAAAAATTACATGAATTAATAATTAAATTCTTACACGGTAAGATATAAAAAAATATTCATTCGATATCCATTAAATTCAAAAATGAATTCTGCCTCTGCATGTCTGAATCTTTGAGCATTATTATCTTCCAAGTTTTCTAATTGTACAATTATTAATAATAATTTAAAGAAATTCTCAGCTATTAGACATTTTAGTATTGCAAACCATATAAGAAATTAGATACTTTTGTAGGTATTAATAAAAAGTAGTTTACCTAGAATTTGTTAAAATCAATCAATATTATTAGACATCTTAAAAGTGACATATAAGTGACATTGTCTAAATCCTTGAAAACATGCACGTTTTATCAAAAATGTGTGAAAAATTCCGCTCGCTGTAAAACACCCGTTTTAAAAACCTACACGCTTTTAAAACGAATGTCGAGAATAGCGAATAGCTCGTATGTTGCTAAAGCGTATACGTTTTTTAGAAAACGATAGCCGAGGATAGGGCCCCTGCTGTATTTAAAGGTAAACTAAAAACAGAACAGAATGTTTAGATAGTAGAGCCGCTTTACTTTGTGGCCTGGGACGTTTTTTTTTGTAATTGAGACATTATGGTGTCTGCCATTAAAAATAGTCTCGTGGACTAACCATTAAGTTTGTTCTGAAACAATCTTAAACTATGTACTTATTAGTTAAAGTCAATCTTCATTAAATTGTTCCGACTACTATATACAAGTAACTTGCGCACTGTGCTCTGCTTTTACACATACACAACACACTACACGAGATCAAATGGCTTGGTCCTCTTTAATCATCGGACATGGTCCTGATTGTCCATTGTTATGTAGGTAAAGTCTGGATTCATACTTGCCAGCAAACCTTTTGATTTCTTCTTTCACTGTTGGAATCCCAAGATCTCGATGAAGATCTGCATTGCACACATACCTAGGAGCGTTCATTATGTTGTGCAATACTTTGTTCTGAAAGGTTTGCTATCTCTAGAACATCCCCATAATTGAATGCTGTAAAGCCACACCGGTCTTATAACCTAGTTGTAGATTAATATTTTATTATGTACTGGCAGTTTTGAGTTCCTGCCCAAAAGATAGTAGTGCTGTTTATATTTTAATCCCAATTCAGTTCTTTTCTTCTTAACGTGTACAGTTCATCAAATTTCTAGAGGTATTCGACGCCCAGACAGAGAACGCGCTACGTGTGACTAAGATAGCTATTGTACAGTCTGCTAAACAAGTTATTTTAAATAGTTTTTAATATTTTTAGGTAATTAAATTTTAAAAGTGTGGAATAGTTTAGGGATTAAATTGGTCTGATTGGACTTTCTTAGAACGTTTTTAAAAGCAGCTAAAGATAGTATGTAGAATTGAAAATAATTATTATGCCATAAAAGGTGTTTTGGAATTCCTTCAACCTTTTGAAATTGAGTCAGAAAATATAAATTTTATAGGATAACGGAAAATACCTATAATTTTTTTGTAGGCCTTTGTAAATCGTGGAAATAGTTTATATTTTATTTCTACCTTATTAAGGAAAATGGTACCTATTATTAATAACGGTTGTTTCTGAAACATTACTAAAATTTTCGAAATTTTGTTTTTCTACAAAATAATAAACTATTTAGAAAAAAATTTATTTCTCTTATAATTTTATAAAAAATAACAGGGGAATATTTACATTTCTTGATCTATTAAACAAAACGATAAATTATCTCGACGAATGACACCATGTTCTAGTACGGAAGCTAGCTTTACATTTTTGTTGGTGGTTTCATGGGTTTCATATCAATTTTTTGTAATTGTAGTTTACACGTACATATACCTCTTAACACTTGTTTGCTTTATTAAAAAAGTGTGTTGTGGTGATTTACGTCGAAATAAGTCAAAAACAACTTGAAACCCCATATAAAATCAAAAAGGAGAAACGGAAAAAAATTGAGCCTGTAAATGAACACAACTCAGAAACAAAAATAGCTATCTAATAATAAAAAAATAAAATTTGATTCTTGTGCAGCTTCATCTATATCATTAACTGTTTTTGGTTTTTTAATAGTTTTTCTTGGTGATGAAAATTCCGATATCTCACGGTTATCGATTCTTTTTTCTCTCCAGAAATGCGGACGACAGTGTTTTTAGATACTGGATGAAGCTAATAAGTCTTTTAATTTTGCTTGTGGCTTTCCACAGAGAGTAATCTGTGTCTTTATCTGGTGAGAGGTTCTGTAGATATGAGTTTGTTGACTCTTCTTTGAGCTTTTGAATTTCCCTTCTCAGTTTTTGAGTCTCTAGAATGTTGTCATCTTCTGCTTGCTCTTCTTTTTTCTCTAACAAGTTCTCTGATCTTAACTGTGTAGTTTATTCCCTTTGTTAAATGGGTAATTTATTTGCTATTATTGTAAGCAGCCTGGAACGTGAAAGTATTTTTCAGCAGCTCTTTTGAAATATGTTTAAAAGTTATTTTCGATTGTTTTCTGTCCGAAAAAACACTTTTCATGATACATTCGAATAAAAAAAAACTATTTTGCTACGCCCACATGGATATTATTAGCTTATCTACATACAAAGTCTACAAAATGAAAAAGTGTGCCATTGCATTCAACTGAATGAATATATTTCATATCCATTCTACCTGCTAAGAACACTGCAAAAAATTAAATTCACCAATCACAGTTGATATTTTGATCACGCGGATACTATTGTGTAGTTATTGAGATTAAATATACATTAAAATGAGTTATTCTTGTGTAGAATCGATAAATAAAAGCATTTCTATTTTTATTTCGTCTTTATGTATTTTCAAACTAAAATTTTATATGTGGCGATGGAGAGCATACTAGAGCTTTCAGAGGTCAATTCTACGATTAGAGACTAAATAAATTAAATCTTGTTTTTTATTTCATAAATTAGTAAAAGTCATTAATAATGTTTAAATTATTTACTTATTTTATCCTAATAATCTAAAGTAATTTTTAAAATTTTTAGATTTTCCTTAGTGGGTTATAGAAAAAATATACTGTATAGATCAAGTGGAGTGTCCGTATCGCACTCAGACGATTGAGCACTCCGACTATGGCGTCGTGCTTAAACTTCGTGCGATATGGCAATTATATCCAATCTTGTTGCACAAACTATTGGAAACAGTGGAAAAAAATGTTTTCGCTTTTGAAGGACCATTGCGATCAAAAATATTGGGTTGCTTATTTTTTTTATTATTTTCTGTTGACTTTGGTTAAATAGTTAAATTTTACTACTGTACACTTATTTTCATTTAAGATATCATTATTCTCGCAGTGTTCCGACATCATATTTAAATCAAATTGTAAGTATAGTATTTCCAAAGTCAGTTGGAATAGTGAAAAACATAACTAGCGTACAAAGAGTACTCCGTTTATATATTTTGCTAATGCTAAAGCTACATAGTATTGGGCTAAATAAATACGGGTCTAGCCTTGTATTACTAGTGACACTTTATCATTTGACAAAGCAGTAGACCAGCTGTATTTTCGCATTACCTTGCCTATGTTATCATCACAATATTATTGAGTCGCTAGGTAATAAATCTTTTTGACGGACAATTGTTGTTCATTTCAAATTTCAGTAACGCGTGTTTGGGTTTTTTGATAGTTTCTTATTTTTCAGATAACAAATCTATATATATATTTTAAATATATTTTAGAATTTTAAGTGAATTTAGGTAATAATTGCGACAAAAATCAGTTTATGTGATTGAACTAAAAGTAAAGAAATATTGAGTGGAAGTTTATTTAAATCTGTGACAGTTTTAATATGGCATTTTGGAGACCGTTTGAGGTAAATAGTGAAATGTCACAGGATAATGAAAACATTGACTGTGATTCAGAGAATACTGAAGAAGGTGATTGGGAATTTAAAAATAAAGATTTGCATGTTCAAACACAGAGACTTGTTTTAAATATATTTGAATGTTTGAAAAGAGAAAATTGTGAAAAATCCGACAACTTTATAATAAGGAGAATATGTGAACTAACGAAATTGAAACGAACAACTATTTATCGTATTATTTCAAAAGGAGATGTAACTGACCATTTTGTACAACGAGAAAGAGTTAATCGAAAGCTTGCAAAAATTGATAAAAGTGGAAAGGAATTTATACGTAGGACAATTTATAATCAAGAAAATCAAGAAAATCAAGTTCCTACTTTAGAGTGTATTCAAAGAAAATTATTAGATTACCCCGACTATAATTACAAGTCCCTAGAAACATTGCGTCAAATTTTATTAGATTGTGGATTTAGACATAAGAAATTGGACAAACGAATGGTGATAATGGAATCACAACGAATTGTTAGGCTTCGTCAGGATTATTTGCGCAAAATTAAAAAATTTCGTGATAGTAATCGACATATCGTATACCTGGATGAAACGTGGTTTGATAGTCATGATGTCAATAATTATGGATGGGTTGATGACTCCAAAAATTGTTGTTTGCTAACGCCTTCCTCTAGAGGAAAAAGAATAGTTATTTTACACGCAGGAAGTATAAATGGTTTTGTACCTAATGCTTTGTTATTATCAGCTAAACAAATTAAAAATTCCTGTGCTGATTACCATGAGGATATGACGGCGCCATTATTTGAAAAATGGTTTAAAGAACAGCTATTACCCAATATTCCTAAGAAAACTGTTATCGTCATGGACAATGCCTCTTATCATTCGCGTCAAACTAGAACAATTCCTAACCGAAGAACTAAAAAAAGTGATATTTTGGAATTTATGAAAGAGAAAAACTTAGCCGTTCCTCAAAAAAATCCGACAATCAAAGTTTTACTAGAAATTATAGAAAAACAGAATTTTCAAAAGGAGTATTATATAGATGAACTTTGTAAGACGCACGGTCATACTCTGCTTCGCCTACCTCCTTATTATTGCATATTTAATCCGATAGAATTAATATGGGCATACATTAAAGGTCAATTACGAAAGATAAATCAATCCCCGAATTTAAGCAAACAAGTTGTTGAACGTATAAAGTTGCTTTTTAATGATGAACACAGTGATATTTGGAAAAACAGCATATCACATGTAGTTTCTAAAGAACAGGAATACGTTCTTCTGCCACCTGTACAGCCTGTTATAATTGACCTTAATAGTTCATCCGACGATGAATTCTCTGATGATGACTAGGGTTACTTTTTTTTGTAGATTTCTTTTTATTCATTTATTTTTGAAGTTAGTTTGACTAGTTCCAGTTTCTGTTTATTGTTTTTTTTTTTTGTTTTTGGTGTGTAAATACCTATATTCCTTGTCATAAGTAGTTTTATTTATACTTGTCAATTTGCTAAATGAAATATTATATGTCTGAATATTATTCAAACACAATAAACTTTTCTGGTTTAATCGGTGAATTTGTATAGAACTACATATGTTTCGGTAAAATTCTGCTACAATCACAATTATTTTTAAAAACATTGAGGGACAATCAGTTTTATATACGAACCATGGTGTAGGTGAATTGAAAGTAGCAATAATAATTGGTTTAACAAAATTAGTAGATAGGTAAATAAAAAAAAGTTTTTGCAAAATTAAAAATTATCAGTGATGCTATAGTAAAAATTAAATTAGTTTTTAAAAATAACCTTGAAGTAAATAAAAACTTTAATTGACCGATTATATTAAAAGAAATTTTCTGTGATTTTAAAAAATTGTACTATGGTCAGAAAATTAGCCTCTTTATATACAAACCTGGCAAGATTAAATCTACAGGTTTACTTCACCTGTAATGAACTAAATTAAATTTAACGTTCTCACATGCTCGAGAAAAAGTGATATAAAACAATGTTATAAGCCAATGTGCGAAATGAGAATAATAGCGAGAAGATCAAGAAAATCAGTGAACGAAAGGATAATTTATAACACAGTGTATAATAAGACGAATCAAGAACTAAGACGTGAAAACTAAACCTGTCTTTGTCGCACCCGTCTTTCCTAGAATAATCATCCTTTCTCTCTTTGTCCTCTACGAAACGATGCAAATCGATTCAATACTTCTATTTTAAAATCATTAAAACATTATTTTACATACCTAATCTAAAAAATATTCCTACGCCTATGTTATGCGGCTAAATTGAAAGAATTTTTTTTACCAGTTGTTTTTATACTGTTCCAACTGACTTTAGACAAACTATAACTATCTTCTTGGAAACCAATTAACTTTAAATAGGGCTTTATTTAACTCGTCTACTTATAGAAAGTCGTCTGAACGTTTTACAATATTAAACGAATGAACTAAATTGATGTAATAAGGAATTTCTATCAGTAAAAGTATAATAACAAATTACCACAAAATTTAAACACAATAAATAGCTTATTCACCTTTTCATCAATACATAAATATGGATGATTTTTTTTATGATATCGTTGAACCTAGGATTTTGCAATAACTTATCATTTATTTTAACTACTTTTCAAACAAATGAATACAGGGTTCGGTATAATTATTGTCCGACAAAAATGCTCCATTTTATATTTTAGATGCGCAATTTTTGATATACCTATACTGGGTGTTCAAATTAAAGTGTTACAGTCAAATACCGCCGAAAATATGCATTTTAGAAAAAAAAGTTTCAGGCAAAAGTTTTATAGTTTTTTGGGGGAAACATTTTGGCTAAATTAATTTTTTTGTAGCTGACCATAATATGGCCATATATAGGTGGACTTTGTTTTTTTAAATGGGAATCCCATTTTTTTCTTACATATTCTTAAAGTACATAAAAAAATAAGAAACTTTTGAGGAAAATATTTTTTTATTGGACTTTTACTTTTTGAGTAACAGCTACTTGAAAATGTTGCTGCGCGAAAAAAAAGTTGGCCATATTATGGTTAGCTATAAAAACCGAATTTAGGCAAAAGTTTTTCCCCATAAATCTATAAAACTTTCGTCTGAAACGTTTTTATTTTTTTATAAAAAGCGGTATATAGCTGTAACGCTTTAAGTTGAACACCCGGTATATTTTATGTCGTCATCACTATTCGAGTTATCTCCCTTCGATATATGACGTCATCGATCTTTGACTTTTTTTAGCGTATGGATGTCAAATTTCGTGATATGAAAGAATTCTCGCAAACGTTATTTAGCTTTCTTAAAAATATTTTTATCTTAAAACTGTTGGTATATAACATATCAAGAAATTTTAAGTTCCTACTTAAAAAATGTGCCAGTTGCTACTAGATATCAAAAAGTAGGTATATTCCTATTTTGTGCCGTCCCGTTTTGTGACGCGACCTTTTTCAGGTAAAATGTTTCCCGTTTTGTGACGAGACGAATTTTTACCTGCAATAAACCTTATAAAAATTCCCATTTTGTGACGAGCATAAAACCACTTATTTGTTCCGTAATATTATATCAGTAAGTACCTTACCTACCTGATATAATCCTTTCACCTTTATTAACAATTTTGTTTCACAGGTCGATTTCATCATTTCGCCTATTGTCAATCTCATAGTAGTCATAAAAATATGAAATTCATTTAAATGAAAAAAGTCGTGTGCTTTTTAACAAAATATAATAAGTTTTTGCGAATTTTTTTTAACTAAAATACATTTTATGCGTTCACTAAATTTATTGGGTTGAGGACGGCAAACAAACTCTTTCTGTTTAACAGTAAAATCATTAGAAAATAGTATTTTGTTGGAGTAAATACGGAATTTAGTATTTCAGTAACAAATTCAAGCCCAGTGTCCATTAATGGCCTCAGTGAAAATCTTGGACATTGCTGTTGTTTCCTCTCGAGCTCTCTTTCTTGCCTTGTCTAAACATAGACTCACTTGGTTTTTGGCGACATTCGGTACACAGTTGTGGGCTGATGTTCGTACAATCTCGCCCCTGTAACAACAAAAATACATTGTCTTAGCTCTATGAACCATTATACCAGAAAATTCTTGAATCATAATGATAGATGATACTCTTACTTTGTGGAATCTATTTATCTTAAATGAAATATTTTTACAAAAATCTACATAAAATTCATTAACGTTTCGATGCATCATTTCCATAATCATCTTTAAAAACATAATAATTAAAAGCATAATTGAACTTTAAAATTTAACATTATTAGTAACAAAGTCACATTGATATCATTTGAATAATCGTAAACAAGCCATGTCAATTGTTTTTGATGATGATTTTGGAATAAATCGAAACGCTAATGCATTCTTTGTACAGTTTTATAATTAAGTCTTTGATTTTTATTAAAGTTGGCAAGAAGTCTTTACCTTCCTACACAAAACCCCACTATTTATATTACAGGTAAAATACTTACTTGAATCAATCTACAATTGTTTCGCAAAACAAATTCAGCTTTGAGAAACAATTCTAGATAGTCCAATTAAATAACGAAAAAAAGCCCCTTCGAGCTTACATTGGGTATTTGGATGTGATCTTTCCGAAAAAAAAAAAAAAGATGTAGCTGTTTTTCAATTTGTTTTAAATTAGGAAAAACTGGGTTTTCCGGAATTATCCATGGTAAAAATGCTAATTATCTGGACAAGTATCATTCTGATAGTAAAAATAAATGCACCAATCGAAAGAGGAGGCAAAAATGGTTCGGAAATTCATTGCCAGGTAGTTTTAATGGCGAATTTCTCGCAGCCAGAAGTGCTTTTACCAAAAAGTTTTTTCGTTTCTTTGATCAGAACGATGAACATGAAATTTGCGATGAATTTGTGGCGAAATTATAAATGTTAGACATATGTGCCCTTGAGAGAAGTTGCGTATTTTTTTGTTGGCTCTCAAATAAAATAAGTCACGTAGTTTTTTTGAAATTTTTTTCCCATATGATTTTCTCCGGGATTTCCGAAAAAATCTAACAAAAAATATATTTAAAAAAACTAACTGCGCCATCGGAAAGAGCACAAAAAAATACACAAAAAGGTATACTTTAAAAATGTTAGGAAATTAATCCTAAGTCTGAGTGTAAGTTCCAACTTGGTGATAAGCTTGTTTTTTGTTCTCTAACATCTGGTTTTCTTCTCGGTTGATGCTCCATCCTCCTTTTTTTGGCATTTTCATGCCTATCCCAGGTTTTATAAATAAACTCTTTTCCGTAACGTCGAGCTACGTAATGTTTGTGACAACTCTCATGCAATATAAAACCTGGTTCTAACGAACTGAAAATATCATCCCCCCTCTCTTTGCTGACCGTCTGCAGACCTTTCAATCATGTCGGTCTAATTGTTTTATATTCAGTTAATATGGGCTTATGGGTCTTATGGCCCCTGCTCTTATCAAATTATAATAATAATAATAATAATAATAATAATAATAATAATAATAATAATAATAATAATAATAATAATAATAATAATAATAATAATTGGGGTAAGTTCACCCTCTGCAAGTTTCTGATGACATAATAAACACAGGCCAGCCATTGCAACCTGGAAACAAAAAAATTATAGCATTGTGATAAAATTTTCTTAATTTAGGAACGCACTTACTCAATAAATTGCTAAAGAAGTCCGAAAAACCACGTGTACCCAGAGCTTGCTGAACACGGTTATTAAAAATCTATGCCAAAGAACACTATCAAGCGATTCAATTTATAATAATATGACCATTTGAAGTTTAAACTTGTCGGATAGCGAACGCCGAGACCATGGCTATCTTTGATACGACGTGCGGCTAATTTTGCGGTAATTCTATTTTTTGCACAAAACTCAAGAAACGTCTTATAACAAGTCAGTAAAATTCAATTTAATAAATTTTAGGCCTAATAAATTTAGGTGTGTAAGAAATTTAAAACTGGAAATCACAAAAAAATCTAATTACGGAAATGCAGTGTATACACGAGTTTTGGATCCTGCGGAGCGCGTGTAATGGGACTTTTGTCGGGAGAATTCTACAACTTAGAAGAAACATACACACTTTAAACTTTGTATACATATTCAGAAGACATGAAATTTGGGTTTGCTCAATTTTCAAACCAAAAAACTGAAAATCATCAATTTTAGGCAACTTTTCTCAAAAACCGTATTTTTTGGTCGTCACTCAATGAACAGTGGTCAAAAAAATAGATAAAATATATTTGCAGAATTTTCTTTAATGTAATCGTGTTCTAGACACAATAAAGTACTGCATTTTTGGCATTGTTGTGCCACTTCAAACTTTCGAAAAAAAAATGGGGAAAAAAAGATTACCTCAAAATACATAGAATCCATTTTGTTTCATCTAATTACAATTTAATGTAAGCTCAAAACCCGTAATTTAATTCGATTATAGATTGATGGCTAAGTATTTTATCTGCAATATAGTGGAAATTTACATTTTTTTCATAAAAAAAAATTGATTTCTTGAATTAATTAATATTAATAGTGTAATTTCTTCATTAGGTCTATATAGTGCATAAAAAGGCATTGGCGTTTAAAGGTGATTTTTTTAAATTGCCTGCCAAGTATTGAAAATTAAAAATTACAAAATAAAATATTACAATTGAAACAAAAATTCTGAAAAATATTAAGGACACAGTTACCTATTTGTTAAAATTGCACAAGGAATGCAATCCAACCATATAAACCAAAAATGTATTATTTTGATTTAGTTTTCAAATAATATTATATGAGAATAGTGAAATTACTTCGAAAACTGAAATAGTCATTTACAAAATTATCAGAAATTTTATTTACAAAAACTATTCAATAAAATGGGCTTCGTTATTTTATAAACAATAATATATCTATCTATTCTATTTTAAATTCTTATCAGGTAGGTAAGGTACTTATTGATATATACGAAACAAATAAATGGTTTTATGCTCGTCACAAAACGGGAATTTATTGCAGGTACAAATTTGTCTCGTCACAAAACGGGAAACATTTTACCTGAAAAAGGTCGCGGCACAAAACGGGAAGTCACAAAATAAGACGACACCAAAAAATAGTAGTTTGTGCAACAAGAGTGGATATGGACAATCCAGTCGAGTTATACAGTATATTTTTACGACAACCCACCAACAAAAATCTACAAATAAATTTTTTTTAATGTTATTATGATAAAATAACTAATTCGGAAATAATTTATGGATTTTGCCTATTTATAAAATAAAATAAACAAGAAAAAAAAAATAATTTAATTTGTCCCCATACCTAGATTTGAACCCGGGCTATTCGCATTAAAAAAAAGTGCTCTGACCTCACCACAACAGTGGCGCTTAACATTATTTGCTTTAATACTTGTAATTAAATTGACTTCATATAGTTTTATTAAAATTAACGAATTATATATAATTATAGACCAAATAAAAATAGAAATGCTATAATTTATCGATTCTGCACAAGAATAATTTATTTTAATGTATAATTAATCTCAATAACTTAAAAATATACTGATAATTAGTTTGACAGAATTGTCACTTAATTATAGCTGTCGGTTGATCAAAATATGAACTGTGATTGGTAGCTTTAATTTTTTTGCAGTATTCTCACTACCTGGATGGATATGAAGTATATTCGTTCAGTTCAACGCAATAGCATTTTGTAGTCTGTGTGTAGATAAGATAATATCTATGTGGCTGTAGAAGAAAAGTATTTCCATTAAAACAATTGTTGTAGACGTCATTTATTGTTATTTATGATGTTATGAAAAAGGATATAACATATTTTCTTGGAGAATTAGGCTTTTTGTTGACCTTGTTGCCAGTTTTTAGAATTTACCTAAAATCTCCGTAAAACAGAATTGTATAAATTTTATTTTGTTATAACTTTATTACTAATCAATACATTTTTTTTTTGTGAAAAATATTGTTGGAATCTATTAAAAATTGAGAATTACATCAGAGTTGTTCTATTTCAAGTGGCAACGTTGTATAATTTCAAAATTATTGTTACCTAAAACTAAAGCCACGACCAAGGTTTAGTAACCTTCTTTTACAGAATTATACTATCTCTTATCTATAATATTAAATTCTAAATAATTTCATTGAAAAATCGATTAACAAAAATAATAAATACCCACCTACATTTTAATTCGTCAATGTTAAGTATTCGAATTGAAGGTTTTTACCTCTGAATTTTTTTATTTCACTTTATATGCATTTAAAATTATACAATACCACGGAAGGCCCTGTATATAACAAAGTAACTGTTAAAGGTCATCCCAGTTCCGTTTTTATGTTTACAAACACGACCGATGTTTCTGTGTAATTACAGTGTCACGCAGTATTATGCAAGAATAAACACGAACTTGAACTTGAAAGAAAATTTTTTTGCAGTTCCAAAATTTACACTAGAAGAGCAAATGCAACTAAATTGCCTACATTAGAAATTTCCAAAAATATTAGATAAAAAAAAACACAAGAATAAGAACTAATTATTATTTATTTAATAAAGAATGATAAACCAAACACTTTTCACTATAACGGCAGTTCCACAAGGATCTAATCTTGGCCCTCTTCTGTTCTCGTTAACGATTTCACTTATACTTTATATCTTTTCTTACTTATATCTTTTTCACAATTACTTCCTATTGCGAACTGATCGTGCTCCATAATTTTACGCATAATGTCGTAAAATTCTTTGAGTTCGTTTCCGTTTAAATTAATGGGAATATTATTAGTCAGTTCGCAATTATTCGTAGCTAACTTTGGGTGTCTCTTGATGAACGCTGAAAACCAATCTTCTCCGGCTATTTCATTTAGAATCCACGATTTTGGACAGCTAACTTTCTGTTTCCTAGCTAACTCAAAAGCCAATCGTCGTATTTCCTTAGAAGACAGACTACCGCCGTACATGTCTGTAGCTTTATGTATGTAATCAACTATCCTAGTTTCTTGTTCGTTAGAAAATACTTTCTTTGCGGAATTGTATCCCATAACGACAGTCGAATGACTGTCACTATCGGCATCATGTTCTTCTCTCTTTCTTTTGTAGCGCAATAGTGAGACGTGACATAGTCCGAAATCCTTAGCAGCTGCACGGGCAGATTTACCATTCAATACCTCTTCGTAGGCTTGTTTGTACTGAGATATGTCTGTAAGTCCTCGATCTGTTTTTCTAACTCTGTTTCTAGGCATCTGTAAAAAAGGAATTACAATTATTTGATAATTTAGAATAGAGTATGATTTGCGTTTGTATATCATTAAGAAATAGAAAAATAAAAAAGGAAGGAGAAGGTAACAAAGAAGATATAAAAAGAGAGATAGAGAAACGGTGAAATTTAAAGGACAAACTAACATAGTACTATAGGTCATTCACTGAATTTACACCCATATCGGATTAGGAAACAGATGCACGACTGAGCCGGTCTACAGGATAATTTCGCATCAGGTAGTTGAGTAAAATAAGCGTAGTCATCCGGTGGGTAAAATTTTAATTACTAAAGTAATACACGAAAAAATGAAAATATTTATAATTTTGTTTTGGACATTGTTTATGGTAATACCATTTTCCCCGAATACAAGAATGGCTACGTAACGAAAATGTTGCATTTCTACAATACGCCCTTAAATCTGAGTTGTTAACTTTAGCCAAACGGCATGAACCACCACAAATTTATATGGTAGATCAAGTCATACATAGTTATGGACATGATGTGTTATGGCTTCCACCGTACCATTGTCAGTTTAACCCCATCGAACACATTTGGGGTATATGTAAAACGTATTATGACAATCATATTGGAATTAATAGTTACAGCGACGAAGCAGTAAGGGAAATATGGAAACAAGCACTGGATACATCAACCCCAGAAATTTGGAAAAAACTGTTCAGAAATGTGATAAATTAATTGACGACTGGTGGACACGTGAAAACAGGATAAATGAAATTAACCCTATAATTATATCCCTTAATGATGACAGCGACGCTAGTGACACAAATTTTGAGAGAATGATGCTGAAGATTTATAGGTATATCAAAAGACAATTATTTATTATAATCACTGTTTAATATAGAATTTTAAAAGTTATGTTATTTTTATTCATCGTACTTACTTAATCGCAGGGTAAAACTGTGTATGTAAATTAAAATTTTTGTTCTGAATAACCTATTATTAAACAACAAAATCATGTAACTATCTCTTTTAAGCTTTCTGATGCAAAATTAAATGCCTAAAATTTATATTTATTTTGTTTCTATAAGAACCCCTTACAATATACAAAATAACGCCACCCATGAGTAAATGTGTAAAATACAACTGACCAGTCAAATCTTTCATTTATTTCTTAATCCGATATGGGTGTAAATTCAGTGAATGACCTATAGTATTATGTTAGTTTGTCCTTTAAATTTCACCGTTTATAGCAATCCTATCATTCACTATTTCGCCGATGAAACTTAAATTGTCCTCACAGAAAACGATAGAACAAAGAAAATATTTTTTTTTACTATACTAGTATCACCAGGAGTAGAGTTTTATATACTAAAGGTTTAAATTTAAATATACAAATCGCTCGTTCCAAAATAAAAAGTAGAATTGTTCAAAAGACAGAAAAGTGAAAGCATAATAATTACTTTCCCATTTGTTTGGTACTGATGAAAACATCTCAAAAGTTTAATTAGTTTTTAAACTTCTTAAATAAAAACAGAATTTTGTGTTTGTATGCTACATTAATATCAATTATTAACTTTTTTTGGCTCTCAGGCAAAGTTATACCAATTTAGCCAGCGACAAAAAAAATATATACCCACAAAAGCACGTTGGCTTCTGCTCACATGTATTACGCGTGTCTATTTTTATTTTATTTTTGTACGAAATCAAATATATGTCGGATTTTGGGATATTTAGGGCATCACCGTCAGACATTTGTAAAACTTGTTAATGCAATATAGAACAATAAATATTGTTGACAACACTTTAAACGATGTTACACCAATAATTATTAAAGAAATATGGATATCAATTATTAATCAATTGAAGAAATGATACTAGCGATCCGGAGCCAGCGTATCTACCACCGCCCGATCGATCACACATCTCTAATCTGTGTTCTCATTCCTTATTTTCTATCAACATTCTGCTGGCTCCGTTCCGCCCCCCTTGCCCCTCACTATGAAAGGCAAGTGTGTATCATTTTGCTAAGTCATCACTTATAAAAATCAAGTAAAAGCTTACAACTTATCTTGAAATACCGACTACCAATAAATTAAACTTCTTAAAACTATAAACAATAGTTAAACATCAGCGACGCCGACATATATTATAGTTATTTTTTTAAATTTGTAGATTTTCGTTAGTGGGTAGTAGAAAAAATATACTTTACAACTCGAGTGGATTGTCCATATCCACTACTATTTTGACCACTATTTGTTTATCAAATCATATGCATTCAGTGATGCAATTTTATTTATGTTGCAAGGATTAATTATACAGAATTTCATAATAAATTTGTCAGACATTAATTGTTTACGGAGCTGGAGAGAGGAATTATTGACCTTAATATTTGAAAAATGTATTTTTTCTACACCCCTATTACAATAATGCACTTATATGCCCATAATACGTTTCATAATGATACCCATTATGATTTTTCATAACGATCAAGATTTTTAATCAATAAAAGCCCATAATTTTTCAATCAAGCATGCTGTGCATTTGACGTTTGTCCTAGGTAATTGTTTTAGTTGTCAAAATCAGTACGTATTAAATTTTTGTAGATAGCTAAACTTCGATAATTATATTATTAAAATGTCTGATATCAGCGATATAGAAGACTTACCATCGACTCCTCCACACATATCGGAGAAAGCAGAAAATGCAGTACAAAATATTTTGCCCCAAAAATCTATGGTAATACCAATACCCGAGGTAATACCATTAATTACAATTTTGTAGATTTTTTTATAGAAATACGAGTAATTACTGTTATTGTATTCAATACAAATGTAATATTTATAGTTCTTGATTTTTTATCGGGTGTAGAAAAAATAGCGTATACAACTCTCATGTAATGGTTATTACATGATCGTTGCATAATATACTATTATATACAGGTGTGAAATTTTCAGTTAAAACCTATTACTCGCATAAACCATACGAAACTCGCCTTCGGCTCGTTTCGTAACCCGGTTAATGCTCGTGTATTAATAACCATCATTACATGATCGTTGTATAATAAACTATTATATACAGGTGTGAAAATTTCAGCTAAAACCTATTACTCGTAAAATACCTACATCTGTATTTAAAATGTGATCTAATAGCCTTTAGAATCAAAAAGTAAGTAAAGATACTTAAAAAGTACATCAGACGAGTCTTGTTACCAAATTTCATTTGGATATTTAGGGGTGATACATAAATCAGACACGTCTCTATTGTAATTATGTACATTTTCGTGCGATTTTTCATTTTAAATATCGTAGAATTAATTTTAAATATATTTTAAATTTTTATTTGCACCCGCCACTGTTCGGACATCTTTGGTAAAATTGTTTTGCTAGATTTTTTGCTCTTAAGATCACTTTGCTTTTTATATCATATAAATAACATTAAAAATGAGTCATTAACTTAAACATCTGCAGAATTCTAACCTTACTAAATCTTAAATCAAAATAAATCAAACTTCTTAAACCGAAACTAATAGTATGAGAGACCACTGCAAATTTCGACCGTCATCTGATAACGAAATGAAATATGCTCCAAAAGCATGTAACAACATTGTAGTTTACCAAATTGCACCTGTGCCAATCCCTAACCTGAGCAAAGTGGTTAAAAAAAATTATTTTATATTCAAAAAATCACATAAAACATGACAGCGACAATTATATTTTCCCTGAAAATTACAATCCTAATTCATTGTGAACCTAGCTTTTAAACCTGAATTATTAATATTTTTACCTACCTTTTAAACCATGTTTATGTATGAAAGGAAGAAGGATGGCATTGTATAAACCATTTGCAGAGATAGTCAATAATAATTATAAAATCTTGCTAGACAATTATTTTAAACCATAATCATAGTAGTTTTTTTGTCGTTTCTATGGCAACCTGTGAAAATGAATCACAACAATAGGCATACAAATAAATGTTTAAATCAGCGAACATTGATTCATATTTTTAATGATATTTACCTACTAATCGTGGATAGATGTTTTTGTGCGATGTTAAGAGGAAGAAAATGTTTCCCTTTAACGATATATATCAAGATATATTTAAATAATATTTTCTGGAAAACTTTAAGGGCAAACAAAATTAGCGCTGTCATGCCTTATGTGATTTTTTTAATATAAAATAATTTTTTTAAGCCACTTTGCTCAGGATTGGGATTGGCACAGGTGCCATTTAGTAAAGTACAATATTTGTCCATGCTTTTGGGGTATATTTCATTTCGTTATCAGATGACGGTAAAAATTTGCAGTGGGCTCTTGGGCTATAAGTAATAGATATCGAAATTTGTAAATTAACATTACAAAAATAAGTCTACAATAACTAAAATCACAAATACTTACTTTTAAAACACTTTTATCGGTTTCAGAGACACGAGTTTCTTCTTGTTAAATGGTCGAATAGGCACTGGCGGTTGTTGTTGAGAGTTGTGAGCTTGTGCATCGATCGACCATCAACGCCATGTTACTATTGACCCCCTGTTACTATTGTCCTCGAGCTGTACTTTTAACCAGGGCCGCATCGACCAGAGTGTACCACCACAAAGATAACTTGTTTAAAATAATTTCTATTTTCTGAAAATGAGGACTTTCGTAAATAAAAAAAAAGCTTATGAGTGTTGCAGCTTTAAAATATAAATGATTCATAAAATTTCTAATAACTAATAGAAAAGTCTCTTAAAAATCTCTTAAAGATAAAATATTATTTGCTCATTCAATGCAGAGTACAAAACTACTTCATTAATTATGTATTTAATATTAGCAAATATTTTATTTAACAGTTGTTTTAAAAAGTGGATAATGTTTTTACATCTATATGTTTAAAATGGCTTCCTACATTTTTTTTAAATAGGTACTTAATAATTTACGTCATTTCTGAGAAAGATTATTGTTTTGTACGTATGAAAATTCGTGGTACTTTTTTGTTAAACAAATTAATATGTATTATGATGAGATGAGTGTAATTATCAAGTTAAAGTACCAGATAGTTCTGAAAACTATTTAGGAAATACCTGTCCAACTAGATTCTACTAAGTAATGTTATACCGGGGATTAAACAATTAAGTCTTTATTATAGGATCTGTGATATTAAACCAATATTTACTTATGTTAAACAATAACTGGCACCTATTAGATAACCGGTCTCAAAGTATTCAAATAATGTTCATGATAATGTTACACGTCTTTTCTATACCTATTTGTTTCTTGTATTAATTTAAAATCAAATTTATTAGTTTGTGTGCAGTAAAATTCATACAATTTGTATTCAAATTCCTATAATGTCGTTACTAATATTACTACCGTAATTTGTAAAGGAACATTATAGCTTCGTTGTATGGGGTAATGTTTCATTTAAAAAATGTCATTTTCAAACCGGAGTTTAATCGTTTAATTAACAATTTTATAGGTGACGTTGAATAGACTCTAGTGATGCCACGCGACGAGAGATTCTCGTCTCTCGTCTCGTCTCGGACGAGACGAGAGAGACATTTTCTCTCGAAAACAGATTCGAGACGAGAGAGTGCCATCTTTCGACGAGAATTTCTGGTTTCCCCTCGAGCTCTCTGGGGCTCTCTCGAACAATTTTCTCTTTGCTTATTTGAAATTTTCAATTGCTTATCGTAGCTTAAAATTTTAACATATTAGATTTCGAGATAGTCAAAAAATTAACTATAACACACCTATTCTATATATATTAAATGGTAACAAATGATACTTGTGTTATTAGGATTTTATAAATAGTGATTTATAAGAAAAAATATTTCTAATTTCATTTATTTAAAATTTATACAATCATTTCTTAATCCATTCTGCTTTTGAAGATAAGTTGAAAATTTTTAAGCGTTTTTTCGAAAAACTGTCAAAGAAAAGGTAATACAAACGAATGTAATATATACAGTGAGGACGAAAATTGTACCCTCCTCTATTTTAACTTCTAAATGAAAAAAGATAATGACAAAACAAAAACGAAGTAAAACTCACGAGATGTTATATTTTTGTTATAACGAGATGCACTTTATTTAAGACACATAAGATAGAGGGAGATACTAGCTCTAAATTTTCTAATGGAAAGTAGGGTCATGTGATACCTCATTTGAAACATATTTTCTATATTTTTACGTTCATGTAAACAGATTTAGGTTTTTATGTTTTTAGAGAAATTACATTAAATAAATTCATAAAGTAGGTTAAATTCTTTTTTTATTTACCGCTTCAACCTCAAAGGATCATTACCGGAGGTATAATACCTTATAAATGCTGTTTTTACAATAGTATACAATGGATAATTAAAATTTTGGCTAGTACAGAGTAAATGTCAGTATCTTTTATAAATTGAAGTACTTTTTTACTGTTAGAGGTATTTAAACATTGCACAAATGGCAATTTTTTGTAGCTGGTACTTTGTTCTTATACAGACATGTTCTGGGCCTTTACTAATAAGTTACATTTTTGATAACTCTCGTATTAACAATAATGGTTTATTACTAAGGAAACGCTTCTTGTATTTACTAAAATAAATAAATAAAGAATATCAAAGGTGATTTAAAAACCACTTGACGTATTAAATTTTTCATAACTTCTTGGCAAAAAAAGCTTATTAAAAAATTATCTTCTAACATTATCTAACATTTCTAGGATTATTGCGGCACACGAGGATTATCAAGAATGTAGTTTTTGTCAAAACAAAAAAAAAATAAAACTGTGCTTGGACGTAAATATAATCAAAATATCTTTCAAATGAGGTATTACATGACTTTACTTTTCATTAGAAAATTTAAAGATAGAAGCGCCCTCTATTTTACGTCTCAAGTAAAGTGCATCTCATTATAACAAAAATATCATAATGTTTTTCTAATTTCACATCGTTTTTGTTTTATGTTTCTATCTTCTTGCATTTTAAAAGAATACTACAAAATGCTTTCATTTGACATCGCAGGATTACATTAGGAAAATTCTAATTTCCAATTTAACCTCTTCCCTCCTCCCCAACTGACTTACAAGACAAAGTATTTTCGTTTTTAGTTAACGCCTAATCTGGGCCACTTATTACTTCAAATTTCAATTGTAAAACGACTGTGTCAGACGGACAAACAGAGAGACATAAGTGTTTCTTATTGCCAAATTTGGGTACTAATGCGCAAATTACTTGAAAAATTCTTTATTTTTGTCTTACAAATTTTACCGTTTTTTCATGTTTCGTCTTTTTCAAATTTAAATTTGATATTGTTTTATCACGAGAGAAACGAGACGAGACAAGACGAGAGAAAGGCTCTCTCGAGCGAGAGAAGCGCCTTCTCGTCGAGACGAGAGAACAGTTTTCTCTCGCTCTACGAGCAGTGGCGGTTTGCCCGTAAGGACACTTGGGCACGTGCCCTAGTATAATAACAAAAAAAAATAACTTACATATTTTATATTTTCCTCAATGCCTATTATTATTTTATCTAATATTCAGTGCAAACCGCATTGGCACGACACTGTACGACCGGGCGTTGAGCGACGTTCCGAGAATTCCGAAATTAAGTGGAAGATGGGCACAGTAAATGTGTGCCTCTGTTGTTTTCTCTCTTATTATGATGCGAAAAACAAGGACAACGACAATATCGCTTAGCAAGAGATGAACACATGCGATGGATTATACGTCACAAGCTGGGCGCTGTCCTTAGCGTGACGTGCTGTACCCATGGCACGATTACCTAGACCAGATACGAATGTACGCAGCGGCTTAAGGTGCGAGTTTGTTGAACCATGATAATAATGTATTTATTGTGATTACGAAAAAACGTTAGTTGGACCATTGAAATAGTTAAGAAATAAAACTACAAAGAAAAATAACTTTTTTTTATAAGGCAGTCAAAAATATGATAAAAAAAAAATTAATAATATTTTTAAATGGGACAAAATTTTAATTTTTCCTTTGGTTTTGTCTGACCTTTTCGAGGATTTCAAATCTCTGTTTGAATATTTAAGAGAATAAAAATTTCTAAGTCTTATAAATAATTTAATGGTGTACATTTTCGCAAATTGTTGGCAAGGATGACCAAATTCTATTTTGCTTATCTCAAAAAGGTATGCGTTGGAAATTCCAGGCTTAGTTGACAAACTATCAAATAGAGATATAAATATTTTTTCTAATTTGAAAATATAGTAGAGAAATTTTTCGCTGGGAGATTTTAAATTGCCAAACAGCTTTTCTTCAGAGTCGTATGCTTTAAAATGCGTTAACAAGTTAGAATTGTTAAGTAAATTGCATTCTTCTAAGAAATTTACGCAAATTTCGTAAGAGTGGATATGTAATGGTTTTTTGATTAAATAGCCACATACATAGTTAAATGCATTTTGAGTGGTCACATTTAGCTCCCTGTAGTCACAGTCAGAAATCGTTATTGCCTCAACTGATTGTTTTGAAATATATTTAATTTGCATTAAGAGGAAAACTTGTTTTCCTAGGGGAAAAACGAATCCCGGAATTCCTTTTCAGTGTGTGCCCCACTACCGCTAGTGCCCACGAGCCGTCACTGCCTACGAGACGAGACGAGAGAGGCCACAGTATGAGAGAAGAAAATATAATTGAACTCCAGGAAATATTCAAATAGGAAATTAAACAAAACATAGAAACAATTACAAATGAGGCAGACCAAATATAAACAAGGATGAATAAACAAATAAATGAGATTAAAGAAGATAGAAAAGAAGAAATTATAATAAGGAATAAAAAATTAGACAAAATACTGACAGTGAAGGAAACAAACAAATGAGCAACGAAAAAGAAGACATATGAACGTTTCAAGTAGATAAAAATATTAAAGAAGAGCCAGAGAGAAGATTTCGAGAAGTAGAAGGAAATAAGTGTTTATCAAATAGAGGAAGCAGAACAGAAAACAAGGACAAAAATAGAAGTATCTCCTCTGTGGTATGTATGAAATTTATTAAAACTATATATAAGTGACAAATAAGAACTACATAAGAATTAAATGAATTGAAATGTCCAAGAAATTAAGAGGAAACGAAAATTTTAAAATAGAATACAAACAAGAAAGAAGGAACATTTTAATATTTTTTAATAATTCGTTGGGAAAGGAAGTATGTCACTCCTCTCCATAAACAGTTTTATTTTACATTTTCGCTTAATCACTAATTAATACTTAAACACTTTTTATTATATTCAATAAATCAGCAATTTAATCTTAACCTAAATGAACTAAAAGCTTAAAACTAAGAAATCACCATTAGCGTCTCTCAGGTACTAACTGCTTTCTTGGTTTATTTTCTTCTTTATTTGTGCTAAAACTTTCACTATTAACTTATCAAGATCTAAAGGTTCCTTTATCTTCAATCTGTTTTATGCTGGTCGAGGATCTGGAGCTTCTCGATGTTCATATATGCCCTCTATCTTGAGACCTCTATGTAAATCTCTATTTAGAATATATCAAAGAGCATCCACCAAGGCATCAATATTTTGGAGTGCTTTATTTTGAAATATTTGAATGATATACGTATACACATTAGTTAATTTAGCACAACCTCAAAGCTGTACACCATAAGTCCATACAGGTTTAAAGACTTGTTTGTAGATGAGCAATTTGTTATGTACCGATAATTTTGATCTTTTACCAATTAACCAGTACATTTTTCTTTTCTTCTTGATGTGCTCTTTTGATCCAAACTATGCATCTAAATTCATTTCTAGATACTTGGCCGTATTTTCATTTGGTACCTGTGGTTATTTTTATTTGTGAAATTTATATTCAGAGATTTTAGTTCATTTAATTTTATTCTCCATTTGCTGAATTCATTAGACTTGTATCTTTTCAATGACGTTATCTGCATTTACTCCTATTGCTAAAACAGCAGTGTCCTCAGCAAATATTGCGGTTCATATTAATCATTTCTGGTAACTAAAAATAAACCGAAATCCGAAAGACCATTATTTCCAAACAAACTATCGCACCGGAGTGTATTTGTCGAATTTTCCATACGAGCAGAGAAGAGAGAAATGAGGTCTCGACATTTTGATAGGCTTTTGATACTATATACTGCGTACCCTGAGGATGCCGGCAACGCTACTTTTATTGAGCTGTTTAAACCAGTTTAAAAATACCTTTTCCCACTCTAAAATCGATAAGTTTATTGATCTGACTTCAAGAATAGTGAATTATTTGGTAGCCTTTGTATGTTTTTACGGCATGTTGTCCCTTTCTCTATAATGCGGTATCGTTTCAGTTGCCATATCTCTGAAAATTTGAAGTGCTAATAATATAGAACATTATGTTGGATATTCGCTCCGTGCGCGACAGCAGCGCCAATTTGTTTTGGTATTAAAGGACTATTTCTGCCTATACTGACAAATACAATTTTTAATAGAATTCGTAAATAAAAAGTATATATGTTAGTTTTAATAAAAGTATATGGATTTATAAAACAATTAAAACATTAATTTATTATTATTATATATTTTTCACGCTTAAATTGAAGAAAATTATGTATAATCATTAAAAATCAATAATAAAATATAGACAGGCAACAGTATTTACTGGAAAATGTATGAGAAGTTGCCTAAGTCTAATAAGTTGTCATTGAAGAAACCATTTATAATAGCGTGAAGTTAAAATGTATAAAAAGGATCGCTACTTATATTTTCATTTTTGTTCTAAAGAAAACATAGAATGAATGATTAAAACTGGTTTCCGATCAGTAAGTCACAAAATTGCATACCAGCTAAATATTATAATCAACGGCAGAAATCTTGAAATCTAGTCCTTGCTGAATGAACATTTAAGAATAAAGGGATATTAAAGAACATCGTAAAATGATAATTTATTGTTTATTTAAAAACTTTCTAGTTTCTGATGTCTACTATTTCCAGCATTACTGTTATTATCACAAAAATAAAGGTAATTTTTCTTCTTATTGTACACCTATCCATTTATTTCTTTGATTTAATTTCCACTTTGTTAGTGAAATTTGTTGTATAAGTTTCATTGTTTTTTTTTTGCTAGTATTTGTACAATTTTCAACACAGCAACTCCGGTTGCTTATTGTGTTGTTTTTACCTACTTTTTTGAAAAAAAGTAAAATGTATACGTGTATTTGATATGCCAAAATTACAAAATATCCCTCTAAAATGCACGAACTATCCGCAGCTAGCGCTAGTATCGCTTTTGCTTCCCTTTCCATGACTTCGCACGGAGCGAATATGCCTGATACCAAAGTCACTGTAATCATGTAAAACATTGTACGCTTATATATTTTAAATAGAAAAAAACAATGAAAAACAAACGCAAATTGGAATAATAATCCTCTGAGTTTTATCTTAAAATAGAAAATCAATAGTTACGACTAGTTCAACGTACCTATAACACGGCCCCGGGACATGAACTCACTCTTAGGTGCAGATGTTTCGCGAAAAACTTTGCTTGTTATGCAGCCACTCGCACTTCCGTATATGCCGCCATCAAGTTCTCCGAACTGCAGAACATTTTCACAATTTTCTCCATTTGATGGTGCCGAAGTGTTTATTGGGAAAGTTTTGAGAGATTGCGGAAAGTCGTATGCGAGGGAAAATGAGCAAAAATGAAGAGGTGTATAGTGAAGGCGAAGATTGTTAAATTTTAATGTAATGGATTTTTTAAAAGGTGTCTGTATCTACAACCTACACGTTTTATGCCAAAATGGCAAAACTGTTTGAAGGAAATGATCTGTATTATTCGATTCCTCCTTAGAGATGGCGGTAGGGTTGCCGACCTGCATCTAGTTAGCATCTTAATTTAGAAAATGTTTCGTCTGCTCTAGTGTGTAAAGATAATGTTAAACTCAGTAAAGTAGTTTTATTTGACGCTTTTGAAATCACTTTGTTTTATTGAAAATGTTCCAATAACTCTCAAGAAGTTTCTCCTACACCAATATTTGGTAAACACTATGCAGACCACTGAACTCCAAACCAGTGAAACGCTACATGATCCTGTCGACCTAATCAAAAATCCATCAAAAATATATGCATCGTTGGTTGTATGGGTGGACCGGATTTAATTTGCGTATACGCAGATCTCGTAAACCGTAAGATATACATTGTCGGTTAAATGGGGAAAAAGTTTCGTATTTTGACGGATAATACAATGGTCCATAGAAGTTCCAGATTTTCTGACTGGTTCCGGAGATATTCGATAAAATCCGAAAAACATCATTTTCGTTTTTTAAGTCGTGCGTTGTTATTACAAAAGATACAAAAAAAATTATACGAAGTTTTTGTTATAAATCAAGTTCCCTATAATCTGCCATGTCAAAATTTTATATTACGACGTTTCGTATTTGCAGGGCCACCTTTAACTTATTTTTTTAAATACGGACCTGGATTTTTAACTGTAATTTTTTATAGCTTTTGTATAGCTAAACTAAATACAACGATGTGTTACACTTTACCATTTTACTACGTTTCGTCTATAAAAATATCATCAGCTATGTAGCTTCTGATGATACCGTTTCTTACTTGATTAAAACAAGATAAATAATAATTAAAAAACAAAAAATGCTTAAAATGTGAAATTTGAAATATTATTTGAAACATAATACAAGAATTATTTAATTACAAAATGGGTTACAATTTTTTATCAAACATGATTAAGTACAACCAGCAAACAAGACTAATGAAGAATAAATTATGGTTGTACACATTCTACAAATAATAAAGCTAATAACAAAAACAAAATTCAAAAACAAAAACAGTCACAATAGTTCCTCAAAATTTAGTCCATTCTGTTGGATACAGAGCGCAATTCTCCTAGACATTTGAGATGTAGTTTTATCAACCATTTCTGGTGTAATTTTTTTCAAATGCATCTACTATTCGTTGACGAAGTTCTTATAGATTATTTGGCATATTTTTGTCGTAGATTTGGTTCTTTGCGAAGCCCCATACAAAATAATCCATGGGGTTAAGACACGGAGATCAAGGAGGCCATCTTATTGGTCCATTGGTACCATCCAATTACCTTCAAAATATTGATCGAGATGCTTTGCAACCCTCCTAGCATTGTATGCACCACAACCGTCTTGCAGAAAGTATTGAAGATTTTGTCTTGTTTGTAAGGGACTCATCGAGTACTTCCTCCAATAAATGTAGGTATTGGAACTGATTTAAATTACCATCCAAAAAAATCGGCCCAATAATCTGATTATTGATTAGTCCACACCACACACTTTGGGTAAAACGGAACTGTGCTCTAACTTCTCTGATTAAACGGGAATTAGAAGGAGCATACAAATGCTTGTTCCTGGGATTAAATATTCCACTATTAGTAAAGGAGCATTCATCCTTCCATAATAGCTTCTTGTTGAAAGAACGGTCATTGCGCAGTTTTCTACTATACCAACGACAAAACATCAGTCTTCTATCAGAGTCTCCAGCGTGTAATTTCTGGACTTTTTGAAGTTTATACCCGTGGTATTTATGTTTCTTTAAAATTCTTTTAACCGTGGAGGTTCCTACTACACATTCTTTAGCTACTCGCCTAGTAGAATTTTCAGGGTTAATATGTATTTGGGCAAGAACATTAATTTAATTATCAGTATGTCGAACCTGATATCCAGTTCTCCTTTTTTTCACACTGCTATGCTCTGCCATATTTTTTGAAATATAAGAAAACATCCTCTTAGATGGCTGTTGTCTATCAGGATATAAATCTAAATAAATCTGAGCTGACCTGGTTTCATTCCTATAGCATCTTATGTCCACATCATACATATCTTTCTTCTCTTCTTCAGTTTAACGAACCATAATATTTATTTAATTTTAAATTATTTAAAGCTAAAAAAAGTACTGTAATTATGGGGTCTATTCTGTAAAATTTCCTTTATATTTAACGGCCTTTAAAAATATTTTCTTCTTTACTTCTGTCATTATTTAAACGGATCTTTAAAATACATTAGAGTACTTTCTTAAAAAAATCTGTTTAAATAATGACAGAAGTAAATTAACGAATACAAATATACTTTTAAAGGCCGCCAATACTTTTTAAAGGCCTTTAAATATAAAGGAATTTTTACAGAATAGACCTCATTAGATGTTACAGATTATAACAGAAATATTATTGGTGACAAGTTACAACTGACATGTATGGCAAACATGATTTTGTTAAGATCTTATGTATGCAAAAATAAAAACATTAAAAATAGAAAAAATACGGTGCGAGAAACCTAAGCGAAAGATTTTACAGAAAATCAGGTGATAGGAATTTATAGATTGCTTGACGGTTTTGTTTTTCATTTTATGTTTTTGTTATTAGCTTTATTATTTGTAGAATGTGTACAACCATAATTCGTTCTTCATTAGTCTTGTTTGCTGGTTGTACTTAATCATGTTTGATAAAAAAATTGTAACCCACCCATTTTGTAATTAAATAATTCTTGTATTATGTTTCAAATAATATTTAAAATTTCATATTTTAAGCATTTTTTGTTTTTTAATTATTAATTAATTAGCTGTCTTGTTTTAATCAAGTAAGAAACGGTATCATCAGAAGCTACATAGCTGATGATATTTTCATAGACAAAACGTAGTAAAATGGTAAAGTGTAACATATCGTTGTATTTAGTTTAGCTATACAAAAGCTATAAAAAATTACAGTTAAAAATCCAGGTCTGTATTTAAAAAAATAAGTTGAAGGTGGCCCTGGAAATACGAAACGTCGTAATAAAAATTTTGACATGGCAGATTATAAGGAACTTGATTTATAACAAAAACTTCGTATATTTTTTTTGTATCTTTTATAATAACAACGCACGACTTAAAAAACGAAAATGAGGTTTTTTGGATTTTATCGAATATCTCAGGAACCAGTCAGAAAATCTGGAACTTCTATGGACCATTGTAATATCCGTCAAAACACGAAACTTTTTTCCCATTTAACCGACAATGTATATCTTACGGTTTACGAGATCTCTGTATACGCAAATTAAATCCGGTCCATCCTGTATATCAATTGTCAGTACTGGATCGCTTAGCTAGCCCGCTTGTTGTTTACAGTGATTTTGTAATTACCTATGTAGTGATTATACCCGCCCTAAGTACTTAATACTTGCGTTGGTTATTTATTTTTGTGTTATTATTTAGACATTTCTGTTGTTTCTACATATCTTATTTATTGTATTAAGTTTCTTTAATGTTTAGTGGTCAATCAGGTGTCAAAAACAATGCGTTGTATGGTTTTATTTCGTAAAACCAGTGAACCAACTCTTACTTTTACTAAGTAGTGACGTGATTTATATTAGCTAGTGATATAGCGAATTGGTAACTACCTCACAGATTAGGATACTAGCCAAATACAAGTTATTTTTTGTGTTCATGAATTTAAGTTGATGAAATACATAGCAATTTGGTCAGTTCAGTAGAGATTTGTGAACAATTATCATATTATCTTGTTTTTCTTTTCATGGCCATGTTATATAATTTTACATGTTCTCCTTCATTTTCAATCAAGAAAATTGTTCATTCTTTTACTCGTTGAGATAACAGTAGCCAGAACTTAAAACCGATTCCTTGAACAGGGGTTGTACAAAAAATAGTCGTTACTTTTATGCTTGATGTCCTTTATTTTTTTATATTATTTTAATATGGATCTTTTATGATTATTGGCAGATTTTGTAGTTGGACATTTTGATTTGTGTCATATTTTAGACCTATAAAAAACCCATTATAAAATAAAGTATTTTTATCTAATAATCTCGTTTTAGTAGAGATAACAATTTTACATGATATTTGTCAAAGATATAATAAGTATTTGTTGTGACTAATACATACATAATAAGTTATGTTCTATTTTCCAACTTTATCACCTTATTATGTTAAAATAAATAAAACTTGTTTACTTGAAAATAAGTCCCATAGATAAAATATAGAAATAGGGACCAATAATCCAAAATTTCATATTATTCTTACAATGCTACTATTTCATCTATTATCCTATATTTTTTTGACCCTAATTATGCATTTTCCATCTTAAAAATCGCTTATTTCTTAATGCCGCATTTTCAGGTATTCGCCGGGTGCGCGAAGAAAGCGACATCTTGTGACCGCATTAAATCAGGCCCTATCAATGATGAATTACATGTAAAATTTTTATAAATACAAAATAAATAGTAAATATTACATATCGCGATTAAAGTAATTTAAATGAGTATAAAATACATTTTATTTTAAATAGAATAATGTTGAATAGATAAATGCCAAAAATAAAGAAGAACAGAAGAATAGTATTAGGTTAACTGTCAAAAAAAGGTTAGTTTAAAAATTTAAACTATTAATATGTTTTAATAAATTCTCTGCCAATGAACATCATTATTCAAACAGGCTTTGAGGCAATATCTCATGAGATATTGTTTCAACCTCAAACTATGTACAAAGGAAAACAACTAGTAAGGGCAGATCATGTCAGAGAAGTGAAAGAATTTAGAAAATGCGGTAAAAGTTATTTAATAACATCAAAAAAATATAAGACAAGCATCAGTAACGTTACCACCTTATATGTAAGTTAAAACTTTTATAAATAATGAAGTATAGAAATTGCTTTGTTGGCAAGAAAAAAAGTATGATTAACAAATTTGTATTCTTGCAAAATTTTCCTAAACTCAATAGTTTTTGATATAATGGCGTAATAATTAAAAATTAAATGTAATTCAATTTAAATTTTTGGTAAAACCCAAAAACTAATAACCTTAGGAAAATTAATTATTCACCATTCGACGGAGAAAAATGTTCTCTACAAATTAGCAGGAACGAAAAATTTTCGTAAATCCAACCGTTCAGGAGATATTTAAATTCTTTTATTAATTTATTCACAACAAAATCCAGATTTAATGCCTACTTTGTGCACTGCGAACGCTGTTGTCGATTCGACTGTCCCCACCATATACTTTGCACCTTGCGAATACTCAACTCACTTTAAAAGTTTAAAATACCAAATTAGTAACAATGAAAATTTACTCCTAATTTTTTACACGCATAAATAAAGAATTTAATAAAATTAAGAAAATAAAAGCTGCGAATTAATTAAACAAGAAATTATTTAAACACTAAACCTGACTACTGTGTTCAATGTGTATCTATCGACGTGGCAGGGTCTAAAAACGACCTAATGCATATGCTTACAAGTACCGCAACGTGTGTCTTTTTGGTGCCAAAAGTGAATTATACTTCATAGAATATAAAAAACAATGCACGTCATCAATGACGTAATAAATTTTAGACCATTTTGAAAATAATTAGAGAATCTTTGATTATTATAGTACAGTACTGCAATCGCTTATATTATTAGTGTGTATTTTACTCAATAACTCCAAATGGTCACCATAATTGTAACAATGTCTCTTTCGACGTCTCTTGAGATTGTTATTCAGATTCATCGCTACTGAAATCAGTATTATCGCTGTTTGGTGTAATAATAATTGGAGCAATTTCTATTCTATCAATTATTCCCTCTATACCGTACCATTTTGAGATTTCTTTTTCTGTATGGCTCATACTTCCAAATTTGTGGTGTTATGGTCTAGAATGTCTATTGTAATATTGCTTTGTAATGCCCCAAATAAGTTCAATTGGATTGAATATACAATGATAAGGAAAGGGGCGTAATACTTTATGTCCGTATTGTTCTGCTAGAAGATTAGCCATGTGAATTTTTGGTGATTTATTTCTAAAAAAAACGTAATTAAGAAATTACAGACAAAACAGATTTCATTTACTGACTGTGCAACAAGATTCAGGAGTTCCGCTTTAAACATAGCAAATGCAAATCTAACATTCTGATTTGTCAGCTACTCTTATATTTTAATCTTTGTCCAGCTAATGTACTGTGATATAAGGCATTGTCCATTATGATTAAGGATGGTTCATTAAGTTTTTGTTCAGTAACTGTTCTTCAAACCATTTAAAAAAATTCTCATAATTCATTTCACCTTGATAATCACTCAGCTTACTTTGTGACGCAAATATAGCCTCTGCTCCTTCAGTGAACCCATTTTCATTTCCAGCATTGAGTATGATGTACTTATAAATAAAAATTTCAACTGAAGCATTCTAATAATTATTTACGTACCTTTTACCATCAACTTTTGTGTTTTTCACACTTCTATTTGTATCTTGCCAAGAACGGTTTATAGTCCCATTTTAAAAAATCCACGTCTCATCAATAAAAGCAAACTGAAATAAACCTGTTTTCTTTCATGTAATTTCTTAAAATATTCACAGCAACATCGAAAAGTTCTATAAACCCTCGTCTTGCATCATCTTTTTTCCATTTAAAACCGGTATCCATTTAACAATGATTTTTCTTTCAATTTTTTTAATAAAGAATCCAAAGTTACGTCCATTTTGAAAAATCCATGTCTCATCAATAAAAACAAACTGCAATAAACCTGTTTTCTTTTCTTTCGTGTAATTTCTTAAAATATTCACAGCAACTTTGAAAAGTTCCATAAGCCCTCGTCTTGGATCATCTTTTTTCCATTTAAAACCGGTATCCATCAAACAATTATTTTTCTTTCAATTTTTCTAATAAAGAATCCAAAGTTACGTGTTCGTCTGCAAACAAATATATAGGTATTTATATTTAGATGATATAAAATGAATAATCTACACTTACTAGCTTCATACATGTAAATAACATATCGAATTGTACTGGTTGAAGAAGTGTTATTATTGGAAGGCAATCCTGAATATTCACACGTTAGGTTGTTGTAATTATTAAACGAAGTGAATAATTTACCTTTATTAAGGCTTTACAACATTAATATTAATTAACATAAACTATTGAGTAAATCAACCTGACAACTCTGACTGAAATAACAACTTGACAATTTAGATCAAATACAGTGAGTCTCAAATATTGTAAATAGAATTATTAAATTCTATGACATATCTAGAGTTCTTGTATCAGTTACTTTCTTTGTACGAAGGCGCTTTTTTGGAGGCGATTTCAAAACGACATCATTCTTAGCTGCTTGAGAAATAGCACTTACAGTGGATAAATTTAAGTTAAGTGCTGCTGATACACGCTAAAAAATGAGAGTAGTTTGATGTTTCTAGATAATATCAGTAAAAACTTCTCTAACAACAGTTAAAGGTAGTAAAGGACCATTGTTATCGCGTTCTTGTTCAAAATACTGTTACAATGAAGCTATAAGCTCCTTACATTGGCTATTTAATTTCTTTGGTATTTTTAAACCTGCCAGGAATTTTTTTTTTATAACTAAATTAACTCAAAATAATAAATAACTTCAAAATATCAACAAATTGCAATTACAAGACACAATAAATATATGACAACATTGAACTTAAAATGACAACTTTATTATAAACTTAACTGTCAATTGGAAACTGATAGGCGTAGGAATTAGCCTTTTTCCTGGGAAGATTTAAAAAAGATCCGCTAGGGGCAGCACCGGTGGGGGGTATATATGTTTTGAATTTTTTATTAACAACAACGTCAAACGTATAGATTTATAATGGAAATGAACGGAAAATGATGTACCTGGAGCGAAATTAAAAGTTGCAAAAGTGCAAGAACAGAGGCTAAATCATTATTTAATTGGGATTCTTGATTACTATTAGCATTTTTATTACTAATTTGTAGTGATTCAACATCAGTAACAGTAGAACAGATAAGTTTTTGACATTTATTTTTTCCAGTGCTTGAGTCCTCTTCAATACATCGTTGCTGTCTTTTATATTTCATACACAATTAAAAAGAAGTTTAAGTTTATTATTTACTATCAATAATGATAATAATATGTAGACTGATATAAAATATAACCTCTTTAAATAAACAATTACTAACCTTTGAAACTGTCGCTGGCAATGGATTTGGGTTTTCTATTGTTGGTCCATTTGAATTAATAAAATGTCTTGTACAAATAAAAGTATGTTTTTTTATTTTTTCAACTGTTAAATCTGCCCTTCTTGATAAATGTATCCACTCCAAACACTTTTTTTTGTCAACTTGTGGTTTTATAAAAGGCACAAATTTTACACCATATTGCTTGTAACGATTGTCAGACGTACAATTTGCAAACGCACAATGTTTTGTAGGCATGACAATTAGTTTTTTAATTTTATTTATCACAATATTTATTTATTCTAATAATAATAAAACGTACGTTTGACGTTGTTGTCAATAGAGAATTCGAAACATATGTACCCCCCACCAGTGCTGTCCCTAGCGGATCTTTTTTAAATCTTCCCAGGAAAAAGGCTAATTCAATGTTATTGAATTAAAAAATAACGTGATTTAACCATAATAAGGATGATAAAAACAAATTTAAACTTGTAAACACAACTAGCCTCATGACCACAGCATGATACGCACAAGCCCGACTGCTATTGGCCAACCCAGTGATCCATTTTTGAATGTTTCCCTACCCTCTAACTCAATGTGCTGCGGTCATAGGGCTAGTTGTGTTTTCGGTTACTTGCGTTTAAATTGAATAGAGTTTAGTTTTTATTTATATTTTTAACATTTGTACTACCGCATTTAACTGATAATCTCATCAACAGATCGAATTTAAAGTAGCTAACTTATCTAGATCATCGTTTATTGAAAAATAAACAATACAAAGTTGTTTATAGACTTATCTAGTTTTCAAATTGTTATTATTGTAGTGATTTTAGGTCTTAAAATATATTTCTACAGTAAATAAGGTAGATAACACTTCGGCTAAATAATAATTAATTGTGAAAACAAGAAATAAAAATAGAGTGTCAATTTAAATGTTTTTCTATAATTTTTAAGATTATATTTATCTAGAAGCAATAACTACAGTAAAAAAAATAACAATGTGTTAAAATTAGTGACAGAATGATTTGGTTTTGTTTGGCTCACTGACGTCACAATATTGTAGCGCATATCAGCTGTCAAATCGTTTCCAAATTTGACAGTTCAGCGTTCGCGAGATTTAAAGATTAAACTTACCAGCGCCACAAATAATTGCATGTTCTTCCGCCATTTTGTATCGTTGTAATTTACTTCTTGATACTACCAAGCAATTACAATGTAAACCGAAAAAAAAAAAAAACGTTATAGTACTTGTAGGTTCTTAACTTCTTATTTCTTTAGTCTTCTATAAAATGAAAGAACAAAAAAAAATAAAACATTCAACTAAAACAACTTGACAATAATACTACCAGTGACGTAACTACATTAGAAGTTGCATACATTCAGTAAATTTTATTTCTAAATTTGAAACTGTCAGTGCTTTGCCCATAAATCAATAAAAACTTCATTTTTCAAAACTAGAACGTCCAATTGTAAGGGTTTTTCTGTTAACTTAACGACTTTTTCTTTATAAAGAATTCGAGATATGGCTTTGTCATCTTGTTTACAGGGAAATAAAGATAATTGTTGAACATTTAATTATATAAATTTATAGTACGAGATCCCGCTGCAAAATCACTACGTTCATTAAGTTTTGATAGAAACACAAATTTTTACATGATTTTATGAATAGGAGAATACACTGATAACACCGCAGCCAGTCAAAAGTGGCCGCAAGTAATTTTAATTAAATTAATGTTAATTAATATTTCAAAAAAAATTTCGTTTACTTCTCTTTAAAATAAAATATCATCCACATCATAACAATGCACGTAAAGAATTCTAAAATCCTTAAGTGCCGTTCCATACTCGGCCGCAACTACCTCGCAGCCAGGTGTAAGCAGGTAATATTTTGATCTATGTATACGTTTGTGACTTACACGGATGTTTATTATATCAAATTAAAGCTAATTTTTTTCTAACATGATGATATATTGCTGCCTATGAAAAAATAGCCGCAAATTAGGAGTGCCATCAGTTAAAAACGCGAGATATCTGAGATCAAATGAGAGAGAGTTAGTGCGCAACGCCACTTGTTGGATGAGGATAGTGAATGCCAACTGATTAAATATATTTTATTTTGAAAATAATTAATTAAAAAAATATATATAGTTGATCAAGAACGAGGCTCGAACCTAGACCGTCCGCGCGGGAAGCAGACGCCTTACCAATCACACTATTAAGCCGCTTACCCGATTGAAAACTTACCAGTATATAAGCGGCATTTGAAATTTTAAAGGTTTATTTCACTGAAGTTACTGGCCATTCGGCGCTATTACTTTAAGGGTTGAATACCCTAATGGAGAACTACAATTACACGGAATCTTGTCCCGAAGTGAATTTCCCAGACCGTGCCCTCTCCTTGTTAGTCGTCCTATTTTTACATGCAGTAACTATAATTTTGGAGTTCAAGAAAAAAATTTACTTACGGTGAGAGTTATACAAAAATCCTCAAATTCTTGCTTATCTTTTGCTTTTAACACAGTTATTTTTTTCACACATTCCCTATGGTATCCAAAATCACCAGTAGATTTGAATAACACTTCTTGAAAGATGAATTATTGAAATCCAATACATTATTAGTTTTGCTACATAAAAAACACTTCCTCATTTTTCTGAAATGTTAAATGTCTCAATGTTTAAATAAATAAATAATATCGACAGCGTTGTGTATAACGAGCTCCAAAACGTGGTTATAATAAAAGAATAATTCAGCTGCACTGGATAGCTATTCACTAAGTCATGGGAGCGCTCCCATGGGAGTGCTCCCATATATTTTGCTCTCTTACTCTTAGGTGGGTATATCGTGCTTACTCACTTTTAGCCCAGGTACATGCGTAGTAAGGTCAGATTTTATACTATGGGAGGGAGAATTGCGGGCTTGCCAGATTAGGTCCGTATTTATCACAAAGCAAATTTGAATTACTAAGGGCTGATTCTACCGTTGAGTTAAACGGAGATTAAAATGACATTGTTAATGTAATAATGTCATTTTAAACTTCGTTTAACACAACGGTGGATCGGTCCTTAAATAGTAGATCAAAGTTATTCTGTCGACTTGGCAACGTTGGCATGGGAGTATGGGAGCATGGGAGTGTGGGAGTGCTCCCATGAGTTAGAGAATAGGTATCCTGATGTTGAGAATCACATCTGTCGACGCATGCGCAATAGCTTCAAATACTCACACAGTTGGCATTCACCATCCTCATCTAACAAGTGGCGTTGCGCGCTAACTCTCTCTCATTTTATCTCAGATATCTCGCGTTTTTAACTGATGGCACTCCTAATTTGCGGCTATTTTTTCATAGGCAGCAATATATCATCATGTTAGAAAAAAAATTAGCTTTAATTTGATATAAAAAACATCCGTGTAAGTCACGAACGTATAGATAGATCAAAATATTACCTGCTTACACCTGGCTGCGAGGTAGTTGCGGCCGAGTATGGAACGGCACTTAAGGATTTTAGAATTCTTTACATGCATTGTTATGATGTGGATGATATTTTATTTTAAAGAGAAGTAAACGAAATTTTTTTTGGAATATTAATTAACATTAATTTAATTAAAATTACTTGCGGCCACTTTTGACTGGCTTGCGGTGTTGTCAGTGTATTCTCCTATTCATAAAATCATGTAAAAATTTGTTTCACTCAAAACTTAATGAACGTAGTGATTTTGCAGCGGGATCTTAGACTATTACTTTGATTATGATTATCATAATAACCTAACCACCCATAAACTACCAGTTTGCGTTATCTCTAAGCATTTAATTCTCACGTAAGAATGTTAACTGATAAGAAACGTTATGGATATCGTGAATACAATATTAGGTTTTAATGACGTAAATTAGAATTGTTATTTGTTTTTTAATTGTTATTTAAAGTAATTAATATACAAATGTCTGCTTTTGAATTTTTGCATACCAATTTTATCATTTAGCAATAATAATTCTATAACTCTTTACAATTTTTAACATAAAAATGATTTATGTACGTAAACAATAATTATTTTAAATTTTTTTAACGTCAGATTTGCATATGATTACCAAATTTGATATGGATTTTTAAATAATAAAAAATAGACAAACAAAAAATTCAAATGTAAAATAAAAAAAAATTGATTTGTAATATTTTTAAAACCAAACAATGATTGTCTCACATTTCAGTCTTAACGTAATCAGATTTTATAATCAATTGACACTGTACTGTGTAACTCCTGTAATCCTGTTAACCTATTTTGCTAAACCTTGATGCAGGTGAATAAAGTTACAATGAGAAGGGAAGGCAAGGCAACGTACAAGATGTTCTCTAATTGCATTTTAGATTACCAGGAATATGAGCCTTAAACTAAGGGCCTACATTTACACAAAGTTTATACAACAAATTGACCATTAAAAAAATCACAACTTAGTTTTAATTTGCCACAATATTCTATAAGAATGTATCCTTTTCTTAAAATAATTGTTGATAGTTGTTAATTTGTTGTTCTATTAGAAATCCGACTGACTGCGCCAAGTTTTTTAAATAATTTCTTGTAAGTATCCGAACTTATTAGCCATATAATAGTTTGGCTAATCTATCAATTCACAAACTGTATTATTTATATCCATTAATATTAAATAAAAAATAGAATTATAAGGAAGGTTCTTATTTGTCGGTGTAAACCAAGGTATATTAATCTCCATTGTTGTCTAACTTACGGTAATTGCAGCTAACAGTTTCTATAAGTTGTTTCCGGGACTAAATGTCTATCCCTGGAACGGATATCCTCGCCTGATGATTAATTTACGCTTCTTTGCAGATATTACCGAACAAGGAACAAAATTCCCCATCCTGCTTAATTGTTTCGTTACTATACTATTTATTGTTTTACTCGCATTCTGTCTAGTATAGATTTGTATTATATTGAAGTATTTGTACAGAAAAACTAATTTATTCGCATTTAACCCAAGCTTAAACATTACTCATTATTTTCCGATTGGCTTCAATTGTTGCTCACAAGTTGCCACTAGTTGCTTTCGGATATAGATTACTTCCCCGTTTGCGAGCAGAGTCCATTTGAATCCGATCGAACTGCGCCAAATACAAAAGGTCGCGAAGGTTACTGCAAATCCCAGATTTCGTGGGTGTCGGTGGTTCCTCTTGTAGATATCGATCGACGTTAACGTTGTCCGTGGCCCAGTTTTATGAAAAGAGAAGGTCATGGACAGAAAATGTTATTATTCTATTTTCAAATACGAATAATAGGACAATGCTGTCTTAGTTTCAATGCCGTTAGTTATTTGCGAGTAATCCATCATACTGATGAAATCAATTGAGGAACTATTTAATTGTAGTAAAAATCGACTAGACAGTATGGGCCAGATGGGCTTGTGGTTATTTTATTTCGTTACCGTTGTTATATGTTATATTTTTTGTAAAAATAAAATTTTATAATCTATAAGGTGAATCTTAAGATGATACTTTTTTAACTGTATACAGAAGTTGTTTAAATAAACATCTCTCTCAAACTACTTTTTTTTATAAAAATTCAGAAATAAGAAAGATACAGAGTTAATAAATCCGCGCCTGGACTTGTGTATGACAAGTCAAACTAATTAATAGTCTGTCTATGTTTTTATGTTTTTCTAGTTCTAAGTTTTCATAAATTTTCACTTGTAATAAGTGATGGGGAGGTGGTACTATATGCCAATATCTAGTGAAATTATACACCGCTGGTACATATATGAACCAGAATAAAAATAGTTTTTTACTGTTTTCAGCAGTACTCTAACCTAATACAGCGCAAACTACGCATATTGCTTGATTTTTCCTTGAAAACAACTGAAAACCGAAAATTCGAAAGGCGAAACGGGACCTGATGCAGATAAACAAATACTTATATAACCTCAAATAAAATGCCACTCTTCTGAAAATATGCATGAAAACAAGAGCCGCACTGGTATATATGTTGATTATATTATATATGTAAAAATTCGTTTTTAAATTTTGAGTGATTCTTGCTGGTACATAGACATAATACAATGGTTATAATTTCTTTGAATTTCACATTAGGTCTGTCACTACCGATTTTGTCAGGCCAATAGAAGGGCCAGGTCCAAAAGATATTTGATTGGCTGCTTTCTTGCCTAGTGAATCAGCAAGACGGTTACCTTTCGATGTAGCGTGACCTTTGATCCATCTTAAGGTGACCACATTGTTGATGGATACTTCGGCCAAATCTTCGTGACATTTTAGTACTAACCTTGAGTAAATTCGTGGTCTGTTCAGGGTGAGTAGTGCTTGTCTGCTATCTATATAGATGAGCATGTTCCTTCCAGTGATATTGTTTGATATTGTTATTTCTTTTGCTGCTATGAGAATACCCGTTAATTCTGTTTGAACTACACTGGCACTATCTGTAGTGTATATTCCACATCCCGAGCCTTGTTTTGTTTTAGAACCGTCCGGTGTAGATATGAATCGTACCTGCCACTTCCGGCTCTTCTATTTGTTCTATTACAACTTTATATGGCTTATGGAAAATATATCTCGGTGAGATGGAGTCCATGTTCGCTTGAAGCAGTGAACCGTGCGGAGGAGTGTCATTGTCGTCAGAGCAACCTCCTTGATGAAAATATCAAGGGGAGTGAGACTAAGAATGACTTCCATGGCTCTAGTCGGTGTTGTTTTCATGGCTCCTGTTATGTTGAGACATGCTGTTCTTTGAATTTGTTCTGGTTTACGGATAGCTGTTAATTTTTTGGTTTTCGGTACCCAGACAACTGCATCGTATGTTAGCATAGGTCTTATGATAGCTGTGTAAGTCCATGCGACGACTCTGGGAGAGAAACCCTAGGTTTTCTAAATGCGAGTTCCATATTAACTTGCTGTCAAAGGTGAGACATAGGTACTTCACCTCTGTTGCAAAGTTTAGTTTTGTATTTAGGAGTTCTGGAGGTTTTAAGACACCGTTATATAGATAAAAGATGGGGTTTTTCAAAAAATTTATTAATACAGGGTGTTTCCGAACTTGGCGTCCAAATTTGTAGGGATGGTAATTTGCATAATTTGAGAGCAATTGGCAGATTTCATTTTTCTAAAAAAATTATAATAAACAAAATAGAGCCATTATAAAAAAAATTAAAGAGCTGGTCCTACCCTGAGCGCGTAGCGCAATAGTCCTCAAAAACAGATGCGATTTGCAATTTTGTCGATTCTAAGCGTAGCTCGCGCTAGTCGAGGCGATCCTATCGCTGTGCAGGACCGTACCTGTTTATAATTTTTAATTATTTTTATTTTAAATATTTTGGAAAAATGAAATCTGCGAATCGGTCTCAAATTATGCGAACTACCACCCCTACAAATTTGGACGCCAAGTTCGGAAACACCCTGTATATAGGGTGTTCAATTGAAAGAAAATTAGATTATAAATTTTGAAATGGCGCCATTTTTTTTTTCTAAGTGGAAGTTACAATTCAATTTCCGATCGCCCCTAATAAAACTTATGACCCTACTTAATTATTTAGTGAAAACCGCATCGGAAATTGGTTCGGAAGAAACAAGTCCCCAAAATGTGGAAAAATATAGTGAGACCCCCGGTATGTAGTAATAACGTGATAAGGGGTGGATAATTTATGATTTATTTTAAAACGGGTACTTTTTTAAATTTGTTTAGGCTTAATTTTGTAATTGCGGTAATATACCATTCAGCAATCACACGTAATATTTATTTAATCCAACAAAGCAGGGTATTCACATTCACAAAGCGTGGAATATTATTATTTAATTGAACCTTTAATATTTCCGCAGCAATCTTGTTTCTCTTTTGCAGCAAGTGTATGTGTTAATTGAGGTGAATTGGATTGAATAATATCGTGGGCTGAGAGTGCCATAACAAGTATTATTTGTTTTGAGGTGCGTTTAGTCGGCTTGACTTAGTTTTAAGCATTAACATAAACATAAGTTTTAGGATTTTAATACAAAACCGTTTTTACAGAAAATTTAATCATAAACATAAGATTTGACATATTAAAAATTGAAAAAAGACATGGAAGATGCTTCTGAAATTGCTCTGTTAACTATCTCACAATTATTATTAATAAAAAGATGTAGAAAAAGAGTTCGTAAGTTTAAAGTTATGACAATAGAATAATATAACTTTTCCAACGCACATATGCACCAATTGTAGCAGCCTGAGAAGGATAGACGCAGCTTGCAGTGAGTAAAGTAGCCACACCTCCTGACGTGTGATATTGCCCTTATATATTTAGTATTTAAACATATCTAAAGGGAAATTTTGATCTGATTTAAAAGTGCGCATCTAATTCTGACTTGGTATCTTAATCTTGTACTGTATAAGGTTATAAGCAACCAAAGAAACTGAGTCTATTACATATGCTTAATTAAATAGTTCCACGCCAAGCTTCAAGATACACTGACCCATTTTACTAACCAACACTTCGTACTAATGTTCTAAAGAGCTCACCGTTGTTTTATTATACCTATGTATAATAATTACAATTGAATAAGTCAGGAATTGGATATATTCCACATTAGTATACAGGATATCAAAAAACATTATTTAAGATAACCATCATTGTACTGCATTTCCTGTAACATTTCCCATTTTTTTAAATTTTTTATCTAAATATGTTTGTCATATTTTCCTATTCTGTTGAATAGTGTATTTAATAAATACATTAATTAATTAGGGTATGTTTGGTCCAGTCCTCTATATCCCAATAGTTATGACTCACTCTGTATATTTTTATAAAGTTGTTGCTCTAAAATGCCAATAAGATTCTTGAGAGTAATTATTCAAATTCGCGTCTGCTATGTTGCTGTCCATCACATATAATGGTTCTTCTTGTCATGTCAATCAAAATTAACGTTGTAGGTACTGCGTACAACGATAATGTGTTTGGAACAATTCAATATATTGATTTACGTTGTAGATAGAGTTAAAAAATTCCAATATTTTTTGTTTATACAAAACGAACTTATTTTTAGTTCATTTGTTCCATACAATTTTTATAATATTTTTTTTTATAGTCCACATCCAAAGTTGACGTTTTATCATATCATAAGCAAATTAATTTGATGTTTGAAAGTAGTCGATAGAATCAAATTAAATTAAAACTTGAATTAATAGCATATATTACTGAGGCCCTTCCTATGGTGCCTCAGTATTGCATTCGTGCAGACAAAAAAATAGTAAAGGTGAAATTTCTAAGGCGGGTTGCGACTTTCATACTTGCAATCATAGCCATTTTGGAGGCTATTTTATTCGAAATTAGTAGCCAAGCCTGCCAATTTATGAAAAATATATAAGCAATTTCTTAAAAATTACTTTTTTATGGTGGTGCTAACTTAAGCATACTACTATTTCGCCCCTAGCCACAAAAACACCTTCATCAAATTTATTGGCTCTCTGTCGCAACCCCATAGAATAATTAACCGGCCATTTTATTTGGCAAAAATCAGAATAATGCTTGGATGTGCCTGTCAAGTATCAAGATGTCAACTGTGATGTGTGAATGGCTCTTAAATGTCAAATTATTTAAAAATGTATACTTCTTTTGATATTTATTGCAAATAATTTGTAGTATATCTCAATTCAGGCTTTCCATAAAGGTACAGCAAGATAGATAATATAATGTTCTTATACAAAGGTAGGATATAATTCTGGTTTTTTTTTTCTAGAACATTTTTATTATACGATTTTGGATTACATATTCAACCAGCGAATTGTAAATAATAATTAGTAAACTTCTAGTCATAAATTTCCTCAATAAATAAAATTTAAAAATGGATCTTCTTACCTTGGTACCGAGGTATTTTGTTGTGTTTTTTATTTTAATTATAAAGTTGTCATTTATTTGTATGTTGACAGAAGGCCTTTGTAAATTACATTGCTCTCACAAAAATATTTTTGTGGCTATAAGTTGCTATAACCTATCGTCGCAAAACTATTAATAATTTAAACATAGTAAATAATATTATTATAACATCAAGTAATTTTTTAAAATAAAGTACATGATCTCAAAATAGAAATAATTTATAATAAATGCGGATAAAACGAGGGGTAAAATAACAATAAATTAAGGGAAATACTTAAAAAAGACAGGTTTAAAGAGTATTATCACAAGAAAGTATATCCGTTCTGTTTATCAAGTATTGTTTGAGGTTACTTTTGAATACATTTATTGGTTTTTTTTTAATTTCTGTAGGCAGTCTATTAAATTTTTTAAACTTTTAATAAAAATTGTATTTTGGGAACTTTTAGTGATGGCTTGTCATACATGAAAGTCAGATTGGCTTCTTGTATTTTAGTTGTGATATTTCGAATTATATTGAATTTTTTCTAATAGATCTGATGCCATGGTACTTACTATGTCATTTTTATTTTATAAATAAATATCAGTCATGTACTGAACATAATTCTGAACTGAAAGCCAATTTATTTCTTTTAACATAGTTGCAATACTCATCCTTCTGTCCTTTATTAATATTATACAAACAGGCGAAGTAAGGAGCCCAAATATTTTACATTAGCAGGCTTAAGAGGTAAAGAGGCCAATTATTATTGGATAAATTGCTCAAACAAGTTTGTAAACCCTAATCAAAAGGCGATATAGAATGGTTTTAAAAATCAAGGCTTATGGAAATCATCACATGGTTTAACCTTATTAATGCCAATGCTTCACAAACCAAAAAATTCAACGTCCTAATACTACTATCGGCTTTCGGTCTTTCGTTCCATGTTAAATCATTTCTCGTTTTTGTTACGCTACGAGTTTAGCCTTGTGGGCCTCAGTCTCGATAAGGTGGGAACCACCATTTTAGCGTTTCTCGAATGTTTAATTGCGAGTATAGAAAAATAACGAACGAATTTTAGGTTAAAAAAGGTTTAAAAATATGTCTTCCAACATTCTTCCGGAATTCCTAATGCATTTGTAATGAAAAATAAAACAAATATCAATATGTTTTTTCTCTGTAAAGAAACAGTTTTGTAATACATATACTTATACATTCTCCAGAACAGATTATTAAATTAGATAAAAATATGTTGTAATAAGATAATTGAATGCATTGGACACATTGGATTGTGGAATAAAGATAATAATTACTGTTTAAATTAAATTATAACTATCTATAAATTAAACACTAAATATTTTTTCTTATTTTGACATATTGTGAAGTGACATTTTTGTAATCGTAGGAAGTGTAAAAATAATCTACTTTACGTAACCAGTTATATAATTTTGAACATTATGAAACTGGTCATCAGTTGCCAAAAGAAAACAAAAATAAATCTTTTTTTGTTTTAAAATCAATATATACATTATTATTGAAAGTTTTTATCAAAGGACAGGCTGACTGGTTAAACTTACAACCTAGTAATAATGTTTTTTTAGTCCTTATTTTCCATTCTAAATCAAAACAAAATAATTAAAACACACTACAAGTCGTTGAGAATAAATGAATATGATTTTCTGTTTGTCATGAAAAGAGTAAAGTTATGCATATACAACTAACAATACAAGAAAGTAATTTTGGTTGCCCAGATGTCAGTAATATTTTACCAAAACACAATTTTATAAATAATCTAGTCAAAATTAAAAAAAATATATTGTATATAACACGTTACAAAAAACCGTTTTATATAACTCGTTCATGTTGCGAAACCTCGCTCTGCTCGTTCCATAAAATAAGGCATAAATAGCTATTAATAAGCAAATAAGAACGAAATAAATGTTGTAATGGAAAAGTGTAGTATCAGTCAATTTTTTAAAATATTGAATCTACACCTAACATTTTATTATTATTTAGTCCTTCCAAATGTCTACAATACCAAGTTTTACTTGCTTTATTTTTAATCAAAACTAATAAGAAACTACCACAATAGGCATTTATTCTTCCAAAGAAAATAACTATTTGCCTTGCTATGCATGTGCCATTTCTTATTTTTTGCGGAAACTTATAAAAACATTGACTGACGTACATATCGTTGCACGTTCTCAGAAAACTCAAATTAATTGAATACTACCTACCTCAAGTTTTTATTACAAAGCAATATAAAATTACAATGTGGGTGGATCTTCTAATATTAACAATGCCTCTGATCAGAACGGAGTATAAAAAACAATTAATAATTTTTAAATGTTTTACTGATTGTCTTCAACCAAATGCAATTAATATTGTTTCAATAAACGATAAATATATACCTTTCCCGATATTCGGCAAATTCGCATAACTTATTTTCTATCTCTTTCTTATCTTCACTTTACAATCAATATAGTAGGAGAGCCAGTGACACTATTTTGGTACACATTTGCACAAGGCTAAATTATAAATTAATCGTTAATTCTTACTCTGTAGAAGATGGAAATACTTTGCTGCAGACGCATCAGCGGTGGAGTGCTCGAAGATAACGTCTTCAAAAATCCTTTTAACTTTTAATGTAAATAATATTTAAAAGTTTCAAGCTTGGGCTTTTATGACAGCAATATCTACACAGGCTATTTTGAGATGTCGTCGTCGAGGACTCCATCGCTGCAGGCACTGCAGCAAAGTTCTACAATGTAAACATTAGCGAAATATTTACAGTTTTGCCTTTCGCAAATAGCACACCTAAAAGTGTTACTGACTCCTCTACCAATAATGAAAATTAAATTAAAATAGTTAATATCGTAGGCAAAAACAAAATTACATTTTAAGAGGTTGTAAAATTTGCGCATGAGTATTGTAACTGTTATTTAATTACTGTTATTCATAATCCCCGATAGCACATAGAATAATATTTAAAAAACCCTGACACAAAAAACTCTAAAAAGTATGAAAGTATGCTATTTATTTAACATCTTGGCCAAAAAAAAAACAGCTTGTCCACGAAAACCATGTTGTCCAAAACAACCACTGAGTTTAACTTTTTTTTGGTTAGAATTATACCTACAAATTCGAATATCGTAGCTATGTACTATGTCCAATTGGTAGAGGCGCCAAGGGTTATAGTCAAAGGTTCCATTTTCGATTCCTGGCTGATGCACTAATTTTTTTCATCTTTCATCTCATCAACTAGAAAAGAGCTCATGGTCTTTAAAGGGTTAAACAGATTTTCTTGAATCACAGCAAAGAACACTCTTGACCAAGTCACCTTTAAAACGAAACAAAAAATAAATCAAAATCGATATCTGTTTGGGAGCTACGATGCCATAAACAGACACACACAGTGGTGACTCGTCAACAAAATAATGGGAGTTCACATCTGTACTGAGATCTGTATTCTGTCATTGTGAACCCCAATATTTTGGTCACTGGATACATACGTTAAAGTTCCCTCTGCATCAGGGTTTGAAAATAATGCAGCGTCTTCATTCCAAACAGAGACTAATGGAGCAAGGGAGATATTCGCGTCTACCAGACTGACTAGGCAATGTATACGGACGGCTACAAAATTAAAAAAGGAATTGAAAAATAGCCATGAGTTGACGTATCAATAAACCATGATCTTCCAAACAGAAATGATCGCTATAGAATTAATAACGAGAAAGTTGATCAATGTTCCTCTCGCAAACTTAACTATAAAGATCTTTACGGATAGCCAGACAGTCCTTAAAACTCTCAGCTCCAAACAAATTGATTCACAATTGGCTTGAAACTGTAAAAATAACCTCCTTCCTCGGCGCCCGGGAAAAAGTGACTTTGAGATGGGTTCCGGGACACAGCGGTGTGGAGAGCAATGTAAAAGCCGTCTCATTGCAAAGAACACTGCCAACGGAATTATTTCAAACTGAACAGAGGATATACTGGAGAGAAACCCCAGGGCTAACTCATTCGAAGGCGATTATAACCAATTGATGCATTTGCTCAAATCCGTGAATGAAATAGGAACGATTTATAGAAGGATCTCCCCAATAAACCACTCTACCAAAGATGTTAAAAATCTTCAAAATATTTCTTTTAGACTGAATTTTTAAAACAGTAGATTTAAATTGCATCCTACACGATCATCAATTTGGCTTTCGGTAGAATTACCCGACAATACAGCAATGTCTTCGGATTGTTAATTATTATATCATAGGAACCTTAGAAGAATATAAAATATGTGCATCCGTATTCCTCGTTACAGAAAAAGTTTTTGACAATGTGTTGCACAAAGACCTGTTATACAAAGTGAAATAATACCTGATTGAACGATTCTTTCAAATCAAGATAAATACCTCACTCTCAAAATATCACCCTGTACAATCTGGAGTTCCCCAAGAAAAAGTGTCTTCGGTCCCTTCCTTTATCTCCTAATTACTGCTGACTTACCTGTTGAAGATGACATCAATGTAGCAACATTCGCCGACGACACAGGAATTCCTAACATTAGACAAAAATCCGGATAGAGCTTCTGAAGAGCTGCAAAAATTCTTAAACTCGCTACAAACATGGTTAAAACAATTGAATATCAAGGTAAATGGTGGACAGTCTACACAAATTACATTCACATCAAGAATGGTCGATTATCAAGTTTACATCAATAACGTTCCCGTCCCCATCTAGTCAGAAGTTAAGTACCTGGAACTCCATTTGGACCAGAAACTGACATGGACAATAATATTGGTTGGTAGGTTAAAGATCTCAGCTGTCATTAGAAAACAATGTTTTACTACAAAAAATTATACTAAAGCCTATTTGGAACTATTGTGTCGAATTGTGGGGTTGCAGCAAACCGTCCAATACGAATACTACAAACCTTCCAATCGAAGACCCTGCGTCTGATAGCAAATGCTCCATGGTACGTTACCAATGCCGCTAGTGGAAAAAAGGATCAAAAAGTCATGGCCAGAAGACTTACCTGATTAGGTGTATTGGAGAATCATCACTGGATTGTGCCCAAAACAAGCCACAATTTGAACTGTTTGCTCTGTTTTGTAATTAGAGTAGATTGTAAATTTGCACACAATAAAAAAAAACATGAGGATAGGTCTGCATCAAACACCGGACTGTCGATTCTGCAGTATGGAATCAGCAGAGCACATTCTATGTAGCTGCTTCGCCTTAGAAAATACTAGGTTTCAGATAAAATGTAAAAACAAGTCGCATAAAGAGGTTATAAAACATTGGTGACTCTATGATTATTGCAAAGGCTATACAAGATACACCAAATGGTTTAAGACATGAAATAACCTCAGGAGATACTGTTTGTAGAAGTCGTAAAATTACCTTCATTTAGGCCTATATATTTGATATCGTTAAATCAATAAATAGATTCAATCGCCTTCTGATGATGCGTTAGCGAAACGTGCAACATAGTTTTCGTTTTGAAGCAATAACGTTGGAATATTTCATATTTAACTTTGAAAAATTAAATGTAATGAGATTGAGTATTTGGGAAAAACCTATATATAAAAAAAACACATTATAATTCGTAAATTATATGAAATACAAATAACAATAGACAATGTAAACGTAGGTTAACGTTAATATAATAAATTATTACATCAAATGTCCTACGAAAAACATAGGTTTGCTCCGGAAATGGTTTGATGTAAAAAACTGGCTCAATAAACAATATGAAAACATCTATTAAAATATTTCAAAACGTTACCTTGGGCAAGCTATGTCACAAAACAAAACATATTGCGTTTTTCATATTATGCGCTTTGATATTTTATTGGTATTTGTTTTTGCGTTTAATTTAAAAGTTATTTAAATAACTGTTAGGCAATTCGTCTTCGAAATTAAACAGTGGTCTTTGAAAAACTTTAATGGAAGCCATATTGTAAGTAAAAATATTGAAAAAAAATGGAGAAAACAGCATCCTTTTAAATCTCTAGAGATTAATTTATTGCTACTGATTTCGCGGTATTCTGAATTTATTGCAACCTCAATCCTCAGAATCTAACCTTAAAACTTCCATTTAAGTAAAACTACAAAGTTTCCTAACTCAGACAAATTAGGACATTTCACGTGTTTCTAGGAAGATGTACAATTTCTGATTCCAAAAATATTGAGATCTAAAGAGAAAATTCTTCGTTTAAAAGCTTTCGCAGAACAGTTAAACATATAAATCATCGTTTGATTTATTAAAAACTTCCAAGTGTTATACGATTGTAGAAAAATAGATAGATTGGGTTTAAAAATGTTTTACTGACTGATATTTTTTAATTGAAAAATCTGCATGTAGATTCCATAAAAGTAATCAAAATTATCACGTACAAATATTGTGGCTGAGAATTAATTATGAATAAAAATATTAACTGCTTCTGTTGGGAACATATTTTTTGATTATTATTTTCATAGCACTCGTGCTTTATTAAAAATCAGTTTTTGCGGAATATAAAATTTTATGGATATAGTTATTTGTGCTAGATTTGGCAGATGGAAAATCAATGTTTTTTTTTATTTATTATAATGCTGTGTTAATATCTTTAATTCAATATAAAAAATATTTATAATTGGTGTTTATACCACTATCTGAATTTTCCTAAACAAAAACAATTGCAAAGAGTCTCAGTCAATATTATTCAAAATTTATTTAAAATCAACAGTTACGAAATATCAGTTTGGACAACAAGAATGGATATAATAACCAAGAAATATACTGACAATTAGTTTGAGAGAACTATTGTAATATGCACGCAATGTGGCGATTCGAAATTCTCGATTTTAAATTCGCCTTACTGTTTTCTAAGAGCCCAAAAAAAGGATAATCGTTCCCGTTTTAATATTTTATTAACCTTCTCAATAGACCGGTGTATGTGATTTTATTCATGGTACCTAGGGTATACAATATTTGTCTAGTTATCCTTCACTAATTACTGTATTTTTAGCACAAACTGGCTTATTTCTCAGTTCTATAGGTCCACTTGAAAATTAATATATAGTTACGCAATCGCATACATGTTTTGACCCTTACCACGGTTAATTAATTTATTAACGTTCCAATAACAACGAATCTGTGTTAGTTTGCTTCTTATCTTAATTAAGTAATCATTAATATTGTTAAAAATCATCTATAGTTCGGGACACACTGAGAATGCAGTATGGCCAGGCATATGCAATGTATACACAACCAAACTTATATGGAACCACTGTGTATTTCTGAACAAACGTTTTGTAAGGAAAAAATTTGGTGACTAACTTTAAGATAAGGCCTTTTGTTCTTAACAAACATGATAATAAAGAAGAAACGACTGCTGAAATTTATTATCTTGTGAATTTTGTGTTCAAAAGTAAAATCACAATCCTTCGGTAATTTTATTTCGGTCCAAAAAAACATCAAAATGCCTTTTATTGGACTAACAGATATGCAGAGGGGTGAAAATTATTGCTCTCATTGAACAAGGAATGCCCCAATGAGACGTAGCAGAGGTAGTAAACGATACCCAGGGTGTTGTATCGAAAACATATGAAAGGTACTTGGAACTAGAAACTCTCAAGAAGAGGCCCATACAAAGTAGTCAAAGAGTCACAACTGAACAACAGGACTGTTTTGTGTGCCAATTTAATCCCAGTGTTTCTCATCTAGAGCTACAACGACAACTTCTGGAAGCTACAGGTGTGAACGTTTCAATTGAAACTCTAAGAAAAAGACTTCGCGCACGAGGTTTGTACAGTAGGAAAGAGTTACAGGTCCCACCGTTATCTAGGCAAAATAAAATGTACCGGCTAAATTGGTGACTCCTACACCAGAACTGGACAATTGAGAATTGTCAAAATGTTATTTTTTTGGATGAGACCAGAATTGGCCTAAGATCAGACGACCATCGATTTCGGGTTTTCAGAGCTCCAGGAAAATGAGCGAGACTCCACGCTGCCAGATATGTCTTAAGATATCAAAGAGGAACTGTAATTTTTTGGGCAGGTATTATGCTGGAAGCAAAAACTACATTGTTACTACTCCAAAAAACTTTAACCGGTCCGAGATATGTTGATTTAGTGCTAGAACCAGTCGTAAGACTTTGTAGAGCTGCAATTGGGGATAATTTTCTCTTTATGCACGATAATGCACCTCCCCATACCAGCAGAGTGGCTACAGAATATCTTGAAACAAGGTGCTACAGTTTTAGACTGGCCTGCATGTTCACCAGACCTAAATTCTATCGAACACTTGTGGGACCAGCTCAAAAGAAGGATTAGAGCTCGTCGAAACAATGCAGGAAATGTCGCACAGCTTGTAGATGCAGCATTAGCAGAATGGGGAAACATACCCCAAGACAATATTAACAATTTAATAAAAGGCATGCCAAGGCGAATAGAAGCTTGCATAAGGGTTAGAGGTGATAACACGAATTGTTAAAATTACCAATTTTCTTTCTGTTTTTGCTTTTCGGCTATTAAAAATTTAAATCTCATTTCGTTTCAGAAACCAAAAAAATACCATTGTGTGTATTTTGTCAACTAATTAATTATTTTTATTGCTATGTGGGTTATTTGTCATTAAAAGTCTTTGGTAAGGACCGAGTTTTATTCATAAACAAAAAATGTTCATACATCTCAAAAATTATGAAAAATAATAGATGATTCCATATAAGTTTGGTTATGTGTATTTCTAATGGGAGACCTGCACACTGTGTTGCCATCTTTCTGCTAGCTCTGACAGGGTCGGCATAGTAGTAGTCAATGTTATTAGCGCATGTATTCTTAGTTGCATATATGAGGACCGTTTGTTCGTCTTTATGTCTAATTGGACGGCTTTGTGCAGAAAGGAAGTAATCCATCAATTTATGATTTTTAGACTTTCGCATAATATTGCATTAAGAACCGTAACCTTTACTACAAAAAAATGCCACATTCTAACAGGGGGATTGTCAGCATGAAATGACTCCATCCCTTTTTTCTGCCTTTTTGTGGCTTAAAATCTGGTTTAACATCCTTTTATTTTAAAAATGTATTTAAGTTGTCTAAGGTTGGCACTTTGTATGAAGCTTTGAATTGTTCCCATTTTTTGGTAACATCATCTAATTTGGTAGTTATTATGAATATTATCAACGTATCCCAAGCGTCAGTAGGCTCATTTAAAGTTTTAAGGACTCTGAGATGTTTGGCAACACTGTCTACTATTTTTCGTAATGCGCATGACGATTCTGAGTGAATTTTTTCGATATTTAAAAGAGCTTTCACGTGATTTTGAATTAAAATTCTACTGTTATTAAACCTGTCACAAATAAGCTGCCAAGCACTTTCGTAATTAGACCCAGAAAATTCTAGGCCTGCAATCATTTCAAGGACACTTGGTCCTAGGTAATGAAATTTTTGAATTTCTGCAAGCCGAGAATTTTTCTGAATAAGCAATTCGTACGTGTTCCTAAACTCCAACCATTTATCGTATTCAGCGTCATACGTCTGAATTTCAATGACAGGCAACTTAACCCCACCGGTACCATCATTATTTACCACCGGTTCCTGTATAAGCTTGATCTGCGCGAAGTTACTTCACTCCGATCCTGACTACCTCTACCACTTTCGTTTGTTCGTGTCGCATTTGTAATTAAAAACCTTTAGAACGCGCGACAACATCGTAAAAAGCCGCCTCAAATGCCTTACGTTCAGCATACTGCTGCTCAGGAGTATTACTAAACACTTCAATTTGACCTTGAAGGTCCTCAAATTGGTCTAAAATATTTTGAAATCGTTCAGCACACTATTCTAGCTCTAAAAATCCGTTTTGATCATCAATCGATTACTCAGGATAACTTCTTTCAAATTTTGCAATGTATTTCTCATAAATAGTAAGCTTAGCTTTAACTGAAGCTCTCTTTTTTACGAGTTTGTCGTGCTCAGGAATGTTGAAAAGCATTTATACAACTGACTTGGTAACTAAATTACCTCAAACGCGATTCGAATTCATTTAAACTTCAAAAGAAGTCAGCCTTAAAATGCATGCACTAGGAAGCAATAGAAGGATAATATGAAAAGAACACAACTTTTGTCGTCTTTTCTGTTTGCTTCGTTTATTTTCCACGGTGATTTCTCACGCTTTTTATCTGGCAAAAGGGCCAATGTTTAGCTTGATTGTAGGATATGGACTGTAAAGGCCTGGTTCGACCAATTCTAACGTTGAACCAAGACGAGTACCAGCACAATTATCTTTTATTCTCATTATAACTATTAACACAAAATTTTTACTACTGTAGGGTTCACTGAATTGCTCGTCCAGCTAATGTCGAAACCAAACTCCAACTCCTACTGTCCGTCTCACCCCTCGAAGCGGTATCGTCACAATCAGCGTGCATTCTCTCCAGTGTTGCCACGTCTTAGAGTTTTTATTATAAATCGAACAGCAATATAGACCAAATAGATAATCGGTGGTATTGAGGGCCGAATTTAAATCTAAACGAAACTCAGGACAATCATGTTAATTAATTGGCAGTTCTAATCATGGAATCATGGCACATATTTTATGTAGTGCCCTGTGAGCACGCTTCTGGAATTACTTTATGAACTGTAACATATCCGAAAAACACTTTATAAAGTTGTCAATAAACTAAAAATTTCAATAAAATCAGTCAAAGCCTTTTTTAGATATTAATTTGGGCCATTTTTAGCGAAAAAATTACCTTTGTTTTAATAAACTATCGGTTGGTAAAATCTCGACGATATAAACTGTACCACCCTGTATTCAAGAAAGTGTAGCTAATATGAAGACGTTCGTTTTGTTCGAGAATAATTACCAGATAATAACTGAAAATAATCAGATAATAATTGACAATTGTCAGATAATAACTGACAATTTTCAGATTCTAACTGACAATTGCCTAATGCTAACTGTCAATTGCCAGATGCTAACTGAAAATTGTCAGATACTAACTGAGTGGGATCAAATACAATTTATATTATCAAGAAAGAGGAGGAACAAATCAATGGTGAATTGAATTATCATGCAAGAAGAAAAAAGCTGATAAGGCAGTAAAATTCTCGCAAATATAAATATGATGTGGGTTTTAAGATCTTATTGAGGGGAATTGTGCACAATGATTTTTTCTAAATATTCCACCAACTTTGAATGCAATTTATAATTTTATTCGAGGGAATAAAAATTCGCCATCGTTATCTTTAAGAACTCCATGTAGATTGATGAAAGATATTGGTTTTGAACATGTGAAGCGTGTTCGTAAAAGTATAATGTTAGAACGAAACGACGTTATTCATTGGCGGCACAGGTATTTAAGAGCTATCAAAAAATATCCCTTACAAAATTAACATTATCTGTTTAGATGTTTTCTTGGCAAAGAAACACGATGGCGATTATCATGACGAAATGAACGCCGACTATTTTAAGCAATGGGTTGAGGAGTCGCTGATTCCTAACTTACCCAAAAAATGGACGAAAGAACATTGTTATATAAATTTAGTTTTCTTGCTACCTCATTCAATAAACCCGAAATAAAAAATTGACTATTTGGAAAAAAAAATAATTTGATGACTCTTAAAATCTGAGCTGCTTGAAGTTGACAACGCATACAGAGAGCAAGACAACAAAATATAAGATGCAAAATACGGGGTAACTGTTTTACGTTTACCACCGTATCATTGCGAGCTTAACCCGATCGAGATGGTATATTGCTATGAACAATTTTGATTTCAAGAGTCTTGCCTTGTAGGTGCTTTTGGTATTTTTTCTTTAAACTTAGTTTACGAAAGTATAGATTTATGGATTTAATTTTGGTGATAAATTTCCATCTTGTTGTTATAACCTATTTTACATATGCTTGAGAGATTTTTGTCGATATAAAGTTATAAGTATAATTACTTTCAACAGATTTTGAATCACTATTTCGTAACTTCATTTAGGGAGGTTATAGGCATTTGATTTTTGTAGTCTTATAAGTGAATTCTTCAAGTACAGTCGCTTATTTTCATCCTTGGAAAATCACCAACTGAGCCCTTTATCACCAACTGAGCCCTTCACGATAAAGGTCTGGTGACCTAGACGACAATGCCCATATCCTTAGTAGAACGGATATGAAATTATATCCATTCAGTATAACTTACATCGCCTACTTTTTGTTCTTTAGTTTTTGTACAAAGTAGATAGAGACTGGCTAAGAAAGTATGGAGAAGTGGGTATAGAAAGCGAAAGATTCATGAAACAAATAGAAGTAAGAGCTTCATCTTTTCCTGCCTTCATAATATTTTTTTTCCTTATACAATAGTTGAACATCTTTAGATAAAGTTCTAGATAGAACTTTAGAATTCTTGGATTTCAAATTTTTTACATATAATGAATGTAGAATCTAGAAACATACTTAATACCTATTTTAAACAATTTATCAAAAAATAAAGAATCTTTATATACCTTTGTAGACATTTTGCTAGAAAAATGGCCAAAGTCCAAAAACGCCATTTTGAATAATTGGCAGTTTTAGCAATTATTATTTCAGTGAATTCTTAGGTTCAATGTTCAAACTTTGGCACTTTTTATACCAAGGTACATAACTATTATTGATTTTTTCTACTAAGACGTCGGTATTTTTGAACGAATTAAAAAATGGTGATGTTTATTTGGAGTTGCTTTTCATCAATTAACATTCCAAATCAAATATAGAATATCCTTGCAAATTCTTATAGTACCCACAAGACTATTCAATAGGTCATTCATAGTAAACAAACACTCGAAATAAAACAAATCTAAATGCGACGACTCGCAATGTTTCTTTAGTGGGCACTTAATCGAAGCGACTTTCTTATTCCCATACATCTTTCAAAACGCAATTCGACATAACCTCGACCATTATAACAGTAACATTTGAAAAAAACTAATAACCGAAGTTTTATTGAACAAAATTGAACTGACATCACAGCGACCTTGTTAACACCTTGTCTAATTACTGGTACGTTCACTTTATGTAGTTTGAAATGAAAATGTAGCAATCAATCGTTGTCGATGCGATTTGCTACGAGTTTTTGATGATGTTACATCAGATTTTCTTGAAAAGATCTTTTGACACTTTGGTAAGAGAAAACAAACCGTACATGTGCAGTAGAACGGGCTATATAATGAAAGTTAAAATTTTAATTTGCATTTAAAAGCTGCTTTTAAGTATATTCACTGGTTATTTTTTCGAAATTTTAGAAATACGTTTTAAGCCCTCTACCACCCCCTTAGAAAATGTACATAGCCAAAGAAATTTACTTTCGTTGTGAAAAAATTGAAATCCTGATTTTTAGTAGAATTGTAACTCAACTATTTTCCACTATAAATGCGCCCTTTAATTCACACTCTTTTTAAGGCGAAATTAATAAATTCATTCTAGGTAATGAGACGTGATAGACCCATTATTAATGGGTGATTTCGAATCATCCAAGTGTCTTACATTTACAGTTAAAGTATGTACTTTTAACTTTAAAACACCCTGTATATATCAGTAAATCAAAAATCTACTTTCATTATTCGACTTCTGTTTGGGATTAATAGGGATAGGGTCGCAACTGATTCACTTAAATTTTATCACGTCGAAAAATCAAGACAGGGTCTCAAATGTATCGAGGACTCAAATGTACGAGGGCGCATCTGTCCCGACACCTAATATAAAAAGTGGTTAATTTAAAAAATAAATTGTTTCTTTTGCAATATACAGGTAATTTAAATCAATACGATTTTTATATAAAACTGGTTATAGCGTGTGAAATACATTGTATAATCCCATACTATTTGATATGATAATAATGGGAAAAGCAAGGGTAATTCAAATATAATATGAAATACAGGGTGATCCATTTAAAAAAGATAATTTTGTTCCAGACTGAAGTTATTGAACACCCTACATATTCGAAACAAATTTTAAAATATAGAATTTAATGCTGTCTACTTTTCTGTAAATGTTTTTTTAAAATCTTTAATAGGGCCAGTTATAATGGACTTTTCACAATGTATAATTTAAATATTTTAAATGGACACAAATATTTTCTTAATATCTATCGTACGTATCAAAATACCATAGAAAACTTTGAATATGTGGAAAAAACTCTTCCTCTGGAATGATAAGAAAACGAGTTTTATGCTTCATAGGTGTTATTTTATTAATTGGTTATAGCCAGCGCATATATAACTTTTACACTTTATTAGTAAACTCAAAATAGGTAACGTAAAAATTACGCAATTTGACCGAAGAAATTTTAAAATATAAGTCAAGAAAAGTAATATTTTCTCGTGTTTCTCGTTTTCTTTTAATTCATACTGTATATGGTTTAAAAACTACCTATATATTTTAAAATATAAGTCGAGAAAAGGATAAATTAATTTTTTCCTCGTTTTTTTAATCATACTGTATATGGTCTATAAACTATATATTTTAAATTATGACTCCAATTAGCTGGTTGGCCTGCCTTAAAATATTTTATTTACCTGTAAATTTGCAATTTAATATCATTTAAAATGACTATAAGACCCTGGTTCATAAAAATAATTAAAACGTTTTCAAAAAACTATACGAATTTTGTCACACACCGTATTTGTTTGAATATTGAAAAAATTCTAGATCTATAGATTTTTAAAGCTTTAATAATATTTTTTTATGACTAAGCGTTATACATATATAAATCATAAATAATAACTCAAAAACTTACAAATCAGTTTTTTGGAAATTCCGGCGAGATTTTTTGGGAAATACTCGAGGCATTTTATCTGCGTTCTTAATAACTTTTCACAACTAAATTATAAAATAAATGTCCAAAACACTAATAATATATATTGGTTAATATGGGAAAAAAATATTTCACAAAAAATCTTTTTAAAAATTAAGTCGAGATACAACTGATACAAGTTAAAACAAAAACGAACTGACTAATGAATTTAGTTATTTCATAGCACCCAAAGACTGTTTATATTAACAACATAAAAAAGTAAGTTTTTCACATTCCATATTTGGAAGTAGGTGTCAGTTTCAAAATACATATTAGTAAAGTTTTTAAAATATATGTATGTTTCAAAAGTAAAATTCTCTTTGAAATCATATTACAAAATCAAATTTGTCTCTGTATCCTGTATTTTGCTTAATCTGGCTGTGTACACCGTACAGACTTTTAATTACTAATTCATATAAATTTGAACAGTAAACAGTAAGCCAGCTGAATAGTTAACCGATTAGGCCGATGTACGTATTATGTATACAAAATTGATTTGGTCCAGCATCGAAAAGGTTCCAATGGCATGGCCCTAGTTTCTTTTAATTATCTCTCTTAATAATTAAGATAAAATTATGATTTGACAATCGTAAGAATCCTTAAGTTTTTTCTAGTAATAAACAAGAATTTTTCCACATCTTTTATGAGTATTTATATAATTTTGTGCCAATTAAGACCAAACACCTAACCTAACGGAATACAGAGAAAATTTTGATTTTTTAATAATTTGTACCTTTAGAAACATATATTAAACTTTCTTTTTGAGAATAACTCGCTTTTCCCAGGACGATTTTTGGACAACATATATGCCATTTAAATCTAGAAATCAAAAACTACTATTTCGACAACTCACACTTTATTGTTTTTATAAAATTTAAGCACAGACACTACATATGTTTCGTAAACACTGTTTCATCTTCTTGTGCCAGTCAATATTTAATAAAATATGGGGACGATTAAAAACATTTAAATAACAGAAACCCCATATTTCTGTTTCACAGCGTGTAAAGGTGTATTCACACATTCTAGTATTCTCCTAAAATGGCAAAATTCTGGAGATTAAAAAAAAACATAATTTGGTTAAATCAACTTATTTTAAACCCATAAATATGTGGTACAGGCATTTTCCTGACACCGATTCAATAAATTGACAGTTAATGTGGAAAAACAGACCCAATTGAGGGTTATTAATAATTAATCCAAATGTTCAAATTGCTATACTATGAGTTCACTATAGCTATTTATAATAAATGTATATTTTCGTAAATAACCATGCATTACTATTATTACAATTTTTTAGAAGGCATGAAGTGGAAAGTGTTTGTTTTAAAACAGGAAACGAAATTAGTACCGACCTGTATAAAAAAATTTGCATTATTTTTTTTCATGCCACTGTCGTAAACCGAATGATTGATAATGCAAAAATTTACGACTGATAAATAATATTGTCGACTGGTAATTAAAAAAAAATCGTTTTATGCCTATGTCCATAAAAATGAATAGTGTTACACAATTTATGAGTTTTATTTTTTTTTACTTGCAAACTCGTAAAAATTCACTTAAAATATTTCCCATTCACTGATTGCAATTTTTATAAGATTTTTTTACAATTTTTATCCAAACAAACTTAAATTTACTTTTAATAAAATGGCTCTAAAAAATGCCCATCAGTTTAAGGCGATGTTATTGATAATTTCATAAAGACGCCCACAAACTACGTGCTTACAAAACAAAATTTTGATTATTTAGCAGAGAAGATTATCAATTAATACCAAAAATCGAAAAAATCACCAAAATTTGCCTTAATTTTCGTAATTTAAACCAATAGTTGCTCCCTTAAGCTTATTTGTTGCCCTTTCCAATGCCTTTGACGCTGCTAAACAGAGATCATCCCAAAAATAACGCAATCAACAGTCATATTGCTAAATTCTCTATAAAATCTCCTTCTCAATGAAGTTCCATATGCATTTTCCTGCTATTTAAAAATATTGAGAATGTGACTGTCACGTATAGGGGATGATAAGAGATAAATAGTTTTTAATTAAATGCTTCGACTAAAATTAATTGGTCTGACCGTTTTTCACCTCCGTTTTAATAAACGGAGTTTACAGGAGGTAACACTTTTGGTTCTCACGGTAGAACACTTAACATTATTACCATTTAATACGAAAATATACAATATCATCACATCGTTATACCTATAGAGCGTGATCTAGTTCTAGTTGTATTTCGTCTGATTAACCTTAATTCTTTAGAACAGGAGTGGTCTCCAAACTTTCCAGCTGTAGGGCTATAATGATGAATCCAGTAAGTTCCAAGGGCCAAAACCGTTTTAATTTTTCTGCAATTTTATCTATAATTTCTAGACTAGTCGTCCAGTACGTGTCCTGAACGAGCATACGCTTGCTAAATTCGCTAGTTGAATTACTATTGTGTATTGTTACAACCGTGATACCGGAAATAGGTAGTGGTAGTACCCTCTTTCGCTAACAGAGATGGCGCTAGTAGTACTTTTGAAATCACAGTAACAAACATTTGTGAATAACCTCAGTGGTTCGAGAATGTACTGGTGTATTCAACTCACTTCGAGAGGGCAGTAATTGGAGTAGAGGAAGGCGGGGCAGATTTGACATCAAAAATTCTCTATCAACCAGAAATTACAATTTATCGGATTTTTTGTTAAAAGAATTAAAATATACAGTTAAAAGGGTTAGAAATTTAATGAGGATGATAACATATCCTAGTTTCTTAATTTAACAAGATTTTACTGAATTAGGTAATATCGGTATTTTGACAAATCTGTGCCACGGTAGAGTAGATTTGACTTTGTAAAATATTGAGTGGGGCAGCTTTGCCACATTGTACAATTTGAGAGAAATCTTTAATTTTTTTTAAATTATGGTTTAACACAATTATTCGCTTAATCTAATAAAAAGTTATTCAGATTGTAATATAAACACAATTATTTTAAATTGTTACTATCAAAATTGACATCAAACTCGTAGTATTTGTTTGCAAGGATTGGTTTGGGTAAAACAGCACTTCAGGATGGGTAGGTAGGTAGATAAGTACGTCCTATTAGACTTCGCAAATAAGTTTTGCATATTTTACTAACCTTTTCTTATAATTATAGTAAATATTTTCTAATGCAAATAGGCCTTTATTATTTTGTGTTATAATAAAATAAAATGTAAGCTTATTAAATTTGTAAGAATCTTGAAATCAGAATTTTCGTATATACAACCTCTTGTCTTAGCAAGGCAGAAGTCGTCTTTCCAAATAATCGTCATCCAGCATCATACATTTTTTTTACTTCTATGCCAGTTTGTTTCGTGTTCTTATGATTATAAATAATAATACCTAACAAGAAGTGAACTAAATATACTTACATTTAAATATTGGTATCAGGTCGCTGAGGCCCCATTCATTTAATAAATGTTCCATTTCAATTTAATTTATTCATACACTTATTAATTGAATCACAAAGAAGTTCTAACAAAAAGTAAAACGCAACCCTAACGATACGATGCAAACATGTTAGAAAATGGACAATAGGATGAACACGTGCTAATGCCAATTTGCCAGATTCTCTATAAATGCGTTGTGTCTCTGACTTGTAAATAATAAGTATCACATCTCAACATGTGCCAGTCATATATCTACCGTATCAGTGCTGTGGTTGTATTTTAAAATAAGTTTCAGCTGGCAACACCGTGCAGTGAATTTGTACTAGCTAATATTTTGTGAAGTTCATAGGTTTTTGATTCGAATTGTTTAATTCTTGTTCTGAAATTTAAATGCTTTGAATCGAATCCTTTTATAACTTTGAATCAAGTACGCAATAGTCGGTTTTAAGAGCATATCATACTTATAATAAACGTAAGAGCTTTCTTGGATTAATTCACAATTCTATACTCCAATGAAATAATTTATTCTCAGATTAATTATTATACCTCTTAAAATACAAGATTATGCCTATACTTCACTCAGTATTTATTTTCTTATTGTATCGAGAAATATTATTTGAAGCAAACTTTGCTTTATTTTAAACAAATGTAATCTTCTAAGTATAGAGCTTTTCTTGGATGTAGATGATAATTTTTTTCTGTGTATGTATGATTCATTAGGATATATGCATTCCAAACATCGATATACATACATATACGATACTCATTAACTCAACATAACTACCGAAGGTGAAACCGCGGGATGTTCACTAGCTTATAATGTTAGTTGGATTTAGTTCAATTATTTGTTAATTATTATGCTTAAGTTAAATTTTCTTCGTATTATACTTGTCATTAAGCTAGCAAGTAAATAAATTAGAGTTATGATCATTCTTTTTTTTTATCCAACTTATCACAGCAACAATAAGCCATTAAATGTCGCGGGCCGGATTGATGACATTGGTGGGCCGAATTTGGCCCGTGGGCCGTAATTTGGAGACCCCTGTTGTAGAATATTTGAATATGTCAAACTCTGCAAAGTACTGAATGATGTTAGCTTTAATATATCTGCTTAGAGAGATCATGTAGGTACTTAATACTTTTTGGATTTAGATTAATGTCTCATGGTATATTTTTTTACATTCAAAAATAAGTTGGTATAGGTACAACTTTCGTAAGCAATTTCAAAATGAAAAAGATTTATTATGTATCTCCAATGAAACAAAACTAGTAAACAAGTTGTTGTGGAAAATTTTTTTCGTAACTAAACATTTCTCTTTATAATTTTCACAAGCATAATAATTATTATCAATAAAAAACGACTTCCGTAAATAAATCTCCCATCTGTTCGGTAAATAAACAGTTTCCAATTGTGTTATAACCATCTTTCTTTTAAAGAATTTAAAATTCTAAAATTAATTAATGCAAATGTCGAAATGTTTTTACTATACATACTTACATAGATGTGTTTGCTGTAGGAAAAAAACCGAATTATATAATAAAACTAATATTTAACCTCAACTAAATTAGAGAACAATCAAAATGTCAACATTTGAATAAAATCATTTTAAAATTCAATTTAGGAAAATGTTATGGATATTTTCTATAATATTAACTATTATACAGGGTGTCTCGTTAAGAATGGGACGCCGAAAAACTGAAGATTCTTTGATTAAAAATAAGTCGATTTAGATCAATTATTATTGGTTTCCGAAATACAGGGTTATTAAGTGAAAAATTCAAAAATTATTAATGGCTAAATTTTTTTATTTCTTAGTATAATTTTACTAAATTCGTTTTGATGTTAAATAAACTTTGCCAGTGGCGTACGACATGGATAAGTAAAACCTTAATCACCTCTAAGTTTTTCCCCACTGTCCAAAAACTTACTTGGACTATATTGATTTTCGCATATTCACATTCATAGATGAATTTTCTTCATTTTAATAAATTTTTTAAGTTTGTAATTTTGGTTTTTTTTTTTAATTCCCAACAAGAATACATAATGTATTTAAAAACATCAAAAAATTGAAAGTTATAGTCAAATAAGTTTTGGTAAAGTGGTGGAGTAGAAAGTGATACTTACTCATGCCGTACTCCACTGGAAAAGTTTTTTAATTGGTTTTTTGCTGATATATGTTTCTTATGACACCAAAAACGTTTGCTCAGTATAATCTTACATTCTTAATATCAATCTAGGACTTTTTTTTCTCCTGGGCTCGTCTGACTATGTGTCTCCGAATAACACTGAAGCCTATTGGCTTATTGTGTTTTACCCCATGTTAGTTCATAGCACCCACTCTGTCACCTTTGTACCTTGGGTTAGCGGGTTCTATACGTTGTTGGATCAACCTGGGGTTGTCCAAAAAGAGCCTGTCTTTTGCGATCTAGGGCTTCGCATTCGCACAGTATGTGTTTGGCCGTTTCTGGTTTCTTGTGCACAACATCCTTTAACTTATGTCGTAGGTTGTGTGGTTAAAATTGGGGACTACAATAAAAAATGTCCCTATGGTTATATACTATATACCAGAGTCATAAGACCAATAATAACCTAAGGGTTGGTGGTATGGTGGGCAAAGACTCGGCAAGCTGGAGCCATTCGACAGCTCAATGGTATCCAATGGCAAGCATGTCTGAGTACCACGGGAGCTATGAGAAGAACGACTCCAACAGCAGCTATAGAAGTCATCTAACACCACTACATATATTCATTCAAGGCGAAGCTAGGTCTGTCACATACAGACTGCACAAAGGTTTATCACCCATAAGCAGTTTGCATGGACGCGACTACAACGAGCTATATAAAGAGTTGGAGAACGTCTAAATAATTGGAATGCCTTCAGACGGAATGCTCCCAAAGTATAGCTTTCAAAAGCAATATAAAGTAAGTGTACCAGACAGGGAAGCGTGGACGGGAGGACCATGAAGGTTCAGAAGTAGGTATATATAGTACCAAGCCAAAGACAAGAATCTCACTGAGCTTAGGCAAACATGCAGAAATAGCAGCAATACATCACTGCGCAAAAGAAGTATTAAGACAGAAGGTAAATGGAAAAACCATTATCATATACTCAGACAGTCAAGCGACGTTAAAAGCACTCAGTTCCATGCAGGTACACTCAAAGCTTGTGTGGGACTGTTTGGAAGCCCTAACAGAGCTGGGCAGTCAAAACAGACTAACTTTAGCCTAGATACCAGGCCACAGAGGACATAAGGGAAATGAAGTGGCTGATTTACTAGCCCGAGAAGGAGCCTCAAATGCTCATAGTGGCCCAGAACCCTTCTGCGGTGTAACAAAACAACTATCAGAACATGCACAAAGCAGTGGATGTTTAAAAAATCTCAGGAGTGGTGGAAAAACTCACCAGGACAGAGACATGCCAAAAAGTTCTTAAAAGGACCATCGCCTAAACTCACCGAGCATCTACTAAGCTTTAATAGGAAACATACTAGAGTACTAGTAGGTCTATTAACAGGGCATTGTAGGCTTAAGAAACATATGTATAATATCGGTCTGACAGAAGAGACCTTGTGCCGATTCTGTCAAGAAGAGAAGGAAACGGCAGAACACGTATTGTGCTACTGCGAAGGTCTAGCAAGACTAAGATTCCTTACACTTGGAGAAGAAAAACCAAGGGCAACTAACTATACCGAAAAACTACTTCCCAGTCTATGGAGTCTACTACAAAAGTCCGAATTAGACAAAGTACTCTAAAAAATGATTAAAGGATATCCACAATAGAACTGAAAAGGTCGAGGTGGGGGAGGCCACATGGCCCATAGTCCTAATTAAATCTAATCTAATGCAGTGAAAATACATTTAAGGTTGTCCAAAATAAAATATTTAGAATAAAAAAAAGAAACAAATACATTTACTTTTCCGTGTATAAAAACTTTTCACTAATGCCGGAAAATGATGTGTATAGCCATATATTTAGTAATTATAAAACAGTCAGATTACCCTGTATATTTTTAAATCCTATGGTTACATACCTAAAATAATATTAACTTTCTCAAAAGTCACTAAAGAAATGCAAGGTCTCGTTTTATTAATTTTAAAATACATTTATTATTGGGGGATGGCTGTATAGCTAGCTGACCTTGTATAAAAAATCAAATAGCAAAATCTTTTAACTTAACTGTGAACGGTGTAGTGCAACTGTAGAATTATTGAGTGTTTGCAAAAATATATTGTGATTTATTCGTACAGTAAATATTTTAAACTCTATCTTTTTATAGACCAAAACTTATATATTAAACTTATATTCTAAATAAAATCAATTTAGCTGTTTAGTTTGAAAAAAAAAAAACTAAAATCAGTAATTATTCACATGTCGAAAACTAGTCATAGTATCGGATTTAAAATTCATATATCTTAAAATAGTGGTAAAATTACTATATATGTACTGAAAAAATGGTTACATTTGACCGGGGAAATTTTATTATACAGGATGTTCGTGATTTATGTACTTTTCTTTATGTACTTTCCTAAAAATCAATTCATAAGTACAGGGTTTTAAATTGTATTGAAAAAAATATAATTAAATGTTGTGGTTCTCTCTATAAGAAATGTATACTTCGCAATATTTTGTCGCTAAAATACTAAATTGAGTAGTACTTTTAGAAAATATGCTTCCCTGACGTCACAATATAATTGTGAGTTTTTGCAAAATACTACCATCATACATTTGTGAATAACCCTGTAATTAAACAATTTTTTTAACTTTAACACCCCATATATCAAAAACAAACTAGTCATAGGATTGAGTTGGGCCCATTGACACTTTTGATTACTAGGTTGAGTACAATAACATACCAAAGTTTCAGAAAATTTGACCAGTCACCACTTTACATACGGAAAGTGCGGGATCCTAAAAACATTGCTTTACATCACGATTTTCAATAAAAAAACTGTTTCGGTATTTTTTAAACAACACAATTAGTTGTTTCGTGTAATGCTGCAAATTCGCCAAGCTTGATTTTTGTATTTACTTATGCAATTTGACTACTGCAAAATAATGTATTACAAAGCAATTTACGTAACAGGTTGCGATGATTCATTGTTCAGTGTTTACAATTATTAAGTAATTTGATATTGTTTTTATATTTCTCGGAAAACTACATATGAATCCTACGAGTTACGGCATTGTTTTATTTTCATTCAGACTAGTGTTTACATATAAATAGTAATTTAATGCGATCACTGGAAAATCCATTAACAACCATTCATTTTATTATCCAATGACCATCGTAAGTTAGGTTAGATGTATAAAACACAAAATCGTAAACGAATTGGAATAAAATTTGTGGCACCAATTTTTGGTGATAGTGAATTTGTGAATTGTGATCTCAATGCGAACTTGGTAATGTAACTGTTGCACTCTACAGGGTGTTACAAGTTTTATGAAAAAATCACGCTATAATTGCTACACCCTGTATTAATAAAGAAGAGAGTTTTATGCAAACACATTTAGCACCCAACATTGTGGAAGAGACAACTTCTCATTCAAAAAAAATCGTCCAAATTAGACAAGTGGTTTTGACAAATATTTACTTAAAACTTTTTGTTATTTTTTGATGGTGCGTTAATTTATTGGGGAAGTATATTAAACAGGGTCTTTGAAAAGAAAGATCTTGGCGTTACCTATAATAATCACTTATCTTTTAGGCCTCATATAGAAAAAACATCTAAAAGTGCAAATAAAATGCTTGGCTTCATTTCTAGGCAAACATTCTCATTCTCGAACTTATCTTCAATTAAAACTCTTTACATTACTCTTGTATTATCAAAATTAGATTTTGCTGCTATAATTTGGATACAAGACCCACAAATATATCTTGAGAATCTCGAAAAAATTCAAAATAAGTTTCTTCGGCATCTATACTACAAAAAATATCACCATTGGGCCCGATTATAATCATGTAAGAACACAAATGCTAAGAACAGAATTCCAAATAACGTCCCTTGTCGAACGCCTAAGCAAGCTATGATGAAGTTTTTGTTTGGTTTAATGAATCAAATAATTTATTAGCATTTATACCTTTCAATGTTCCTCCAAAATGCACTCGCTCCCTCTTATAATATCGACGAGCCGCTCTCCACTTTACTATGTCCTCTACTTAGCTAATAATGTCAATCTTGTGCATAATATAGATTGGAATATGTCATTTCATCAGTATTGGAAATTAATATTAAATTATTTTAAAAATTATGGGATTTAAATTATCATTATTATTAACAATCATCATTGCATTGTTCATTATTTATCAGAATTTAGTGTAGAATCGGTCAACTTCGCCGATCATATATTATAATTACAAAAATCAATTCCCCTAACATTCTTTCTCTAATTATGAATATTCCACTACGCAGAACTATGACTCTAAAGACAACTCGACTTAAAAATAAGAACAAAAAAAATGAACAAGAAACAAATGACTCGATAAGCAGAAGCAGTAAGTTTAAAATATTAACACGGTATCAAATTACTATTTCAAAAATCTGTTCACTGTAAAAACTGATGAATAATAATAAAAAAACATAAATGCGAATGTCGGTTCAAAGTCACTGGACACACTGAAACTGAAAAATTCGTATTTAAATGAATAAATCCGAATTTTCAAGTTTTCTCACGAAACGAGAGAAATATTTATTATATTGACAAAATCTAGATTGTTCGAAATCCTCCCAAATATTTTACTGATTCTTTTAATGGTATGCAAAATACTAAATCAAAAAATTCTCCATATCCCTTACAAATTTAAGGAAATTAAATTACATTGGTACAGTTGATGCGAGTGTATAAATGCGGAATCAATCCGTAAAAAAAAAACAAAATCTCTTAAACCCTCGTGACGATATCAAAAAAAAATTTATAATATTTATTTTCCGTTTTAGGAAAATAACAAAAAGCAAAGAACCACACTGGTCATAAATCTACGTTAAATATATATCAAACAGTTGACCGGTGGAAGTAGAATCCAGCGACCCCTTGAACCCAAGGTAAGCTGACCCGAATCTCTCGCTGCGTTGTCGAATTTTCCACACAACGAGATATTCACGTCTTACAAGCAAAAAGCCACTCACCTTTGATTCAAACGGCCTCTGGGCACCACTGCCAGTTCTATCCGATCTATCGTCTATCGTCGAAAGTAAACTCAAAATTCAAAAATCCATGGTAGAAGGGGTTTTTGAATTGAGAAAGGGAATTGTTTTTTTGGCTCTGTCTACTGTGACAAATAACGTTAGAACGTTACAATGGCTATCATAAGACCTATGCTAACATACGGTGTAGTTGTCTAGGTACTGAACACTCAAAAATTGAAAGCTATCCATAAACTAGAACAAATTTCTCAACATAACCGAAGTCTTGAAAACAACACCGACCAGAGCTACGGAAGTTTCATTCATTCCTCTTGATATTTACATCAGAGGTTGATCTCACGACAATGACACACCTCTGTACGGTTGGAATAGAACCTGATGTAACATCTGGTAAGGCAAGACGTCGCTCTTGGCAGGGGACGCACAATACGCTCCCCCTGCTTCAAGCAAACATGAACTCTATCTGACCGAGTTATATCTTCCATAAGCTATATAAAGTTATAACAGAACAAATAGAAAAGCTGGAAGTGACAGGTACGATTCATATCTACACCGACGGTTCTAAAACAAAACAAGGCTCAGGATGTGGAATATACTCCACAATCTTAAACCTAAACATAAAATGGTCTGTGAACAATAGTGCCAATGTAGTTTAAACAGAGCTCACGGGAATTCTCATAGAAGCAAAATAAATCACCAGAAACAATATCACTGAAAGGAACATGCTCATCTATACAGATATCAGACAAACACTACTCACCCTGAACAGACCACGAATTTACTCAGGGTTAGTACTAGAATGTCACGAAGCTTTGGCCGAAATATCCATTAAGATTAATCAGAGATCACGCCACATCGAAAGGTAACCGTCTTGCTGATTCACTGGATAAGAAAGCAGCCAACCAAATACGTTTTGGACCTGGCCCTTCTATTGGTCTGACAAATTCGGTAGTGACAGATCTAATTAAAGATCATTCCCTTTTGAGATTCAAGGACAGATGGGATGAAACAAAAAACGGCAGAGTTGCCAGAGAGCTTCTAAGTTATCCTGACAAACTGCAGCAAAGAAATACTTGACTACGATTAGACAGAATCTGCGCTTAGTCACAGGCATTCTGATTGGTCATTGCCAAGTACAAAAGCATCTCCATATCATAGGGCCGTCAGAATCCGCACTCTGTAGGAGGTGCGAACAAGAAGATGAGACCATCGAGCATATCCTCTACGATTGCTCGGCGCTCACATTTATTAGAAGATTTGTGTTCGACTAGTATTGGCTAACACTGGCCGATATAAGAGAAGCAACCCTTGGCGACGTTGTCAATTACATTAAATCTGTAGGCTGGCTCACGAGCTAGGAGGTGCCTATCATTTTAGGAGGATGTACAATGGGCCTAGTGAGGCGTAAGTGCCGTGGGGTAACTCACCCTACACATGTTACAGATACAGATAGATACATATTCTAAAAAACTAAAATAAACGTAATATTGACCTATGACATATTCATATGATCATACATTTATGTATTTAACGGGTACTAGGGTCCGATTACAATTAGAAGAACACAGCTACGTCATAACCATTATTTCGAATGCATATTATCTACAACTTTCAATAAACAAAAATTAAGTAAGTTGTTAAGTGTAAAACAATATTTCCTATATTTCTATAATATTAACACTTCACTAAACCCCCATTAGGCGGCGATAACCAATTAATTATATTGCCAGATGATGATGATGTAGCTGTATTCTTCTAATTGTAATCGGACTCTACCATCTGTTTTATGCCTAAATATTGCAAAGCCAAATGGTTTTAGATTAAAAATATCCCAAAATGATATTTCTATACTGACAAATCTAAGAAATATTTAATTATGATTGACGTGTGGCTGGTATGCAGCATTATTAGTATTATAAATATAGAGAAATTATTTTTTTTTAAATTTGTGTTAAAACCTGAATCTGTAGCCTCTAACTAAATGTATATACGAAAAAAAAAAAAGCGATGGCACGTCGGTTCCCAATATAAAAAGCAAAAAATTATGATCACTATATATTTTAAGATCTGTTTCAAATTTCTTGACATATTTATTAAACAGCATTTTGCAACGATGGAATTAAGCATAGAGTTTATTATTGTGCCGATTTTTTTCCTTTGTCCTATTTAAAAATGTCAATGCCAAGTTTTTTTGTGGTACAGGATGTCGCACCGTATTCGAATCTTTGTAAAATTATCAAGTCAAATTGCGGGTTTTTAAATACTGTCAGTTCAAGGACGTGATTTAGTTCGTCTTAATAGAATTAGTGCAGCGGTGAACGTGAATGTTAGTACTAGTGTAAAACAGTGTAATAAATCGTCACGCCAGCTTGTGCTACTTTTCTATATAGAAATAATTAGGAATTATTTATTTTTGGGTAATAATTGTAGTAACAATAATCAAACAAAAAAAAAACAAAAAAGGAATCGTCTTAAACCTTACGAAGGTGTTAAACATTTACTAATTTAAAACTATATATTAAAAAATTTAGAAATGTACAGAAATCAAAAATAAGAAACATTTTGTGGGCGACAATTTAATTTTTTTACTGGTTTTGAAGTGACAGTTGATAAAGTCGAATAAAGAGATATCCTCTAAATCTAATGAAGACACTAATGAAATCTCAAATAAAAGCATGATGAGGAAGAAAACACAAAATTGGAACTATTGTAAAAACACTCACAGTTTATTGCATCTCGCAAAATTTCCGCATACTCCTTTTGTAATTAGTGTTATACGCTTTTGAAAAATTGTATGAAGATCGTAAAACTCGAATAACACAGCGAACAAATGAATTCACAAAAGGATCTAAAATGTGTAGGTACGTCAATTAACTTTTATTCCACGCCTACCCACGTTACAGCACCGCAATTGCAATTTTATTGGATAAAATTGCAGGAAAATTCTGGCGAAGACGTGTACACGGAAATTATGATCTTGTTGATGATAAAAATTCCGTTTAATTAATACAATATGTAGGGTACAATTCAAGGGCGGCTGCAGACCGAATTTTCGGAGGGGGCTGACATTGAATTAAGACTTTCATTATTCCAAATTAATTGAAATCACCCTATCGATCTGATAGGTGACGTTCACACTAACCGGTACTACACACTTATTGAAATCTTTGGGTAATTTGAGATTCATTGATGAGACTAGTTTCAGGTGAGGTTTTAAAAGCGCCTTCTCTTTGATGGTTTTTTCATCTTCTAACCCGCAGGATCTATCTGAAATTATTTGGTTTGGGTTAACGAGTTTGGTGACCATCTACCAACGTTTGGCACTCACCATTTTGGGTCCTTGCCGTCCAGCGTGTAACATAATGCTATTGGAATAAACAACAGTTGTATCTTTCCCAAAACCGTTTACCTACAGGACAAATACCACTAGTGCTAAACAACATGGTTATTCCATTTGTCACAAAAGCCAAATAACCTCGAAGTCATATTTGACCAAAGGCTGACTTGGAATCAACATCTCAAAAAACTCGCATACAAAGCTACAAATAGCTCTCGTAAGCTGTAAAAGAATATTTGGGAAAAATTGGAACCTAAGCCCCAAAATAACCATGTAGTTATATACAAGGGTGATAAGACCCATGATAACATATGGCACAGTGTCGTGGGTAACCAAAACTGCACATGTAAGTGCAATACGAAAACTCACTGGCATTCAGCGTCTCGCCTGTCTGAGTACCACAGGGGCCATGCGTACTACACCAACTGCAGCAATGTAAGTATTACTAAACCAGATCCGTTATTCACAGTCTAATACAAGGACAAAACCCAGTTAGCCAAAATAGCGCTGATCATACGAGGCTATACCAGCAAGTAAAAAAGGATAATATTCTAGGAATGCCTACTGATATAGCCACAACCACATACGAACCGCATTTTTAAACTCAAATACCAGCCCGAGGATCTTGGAAACAGGGACTCCCATACAGGCCAAACTCGACTGGTATACAAATGGTTCAAAAACGAAGAAAGGAGCCGGTGCTGGAATCTTTGGACTCAAGTAGAAAACAATGATTTCACTAAGTCTAGGAATGCAACAGTATTCCAGGCTGAACTAATAGCCAATGCAAGAGAAATAATAAATCAGCAAGTATAAGGCAAAACTATTGCTCTCTGCTCTAATAGCCAAGCAGCTCTAAAGGCAATTCTCTCACCTGAAATCAAATCACTACTGGTGAAAGACTGTCTAGAAGTCCTGGCAGAGCTAAGTAGTCGAAACAAGGTGACCCGAGCCTGGGTGCCAGGCCACGAGGGATATCAGGGCAACGAAAAAGCCGACGAACTAACCCGAGAAGGCTCAGATAAGGCATTGACACGCCCCGAACCTTTCTGTGGAGTTGCTAAGGCATTGTACAAGACATATATCAAATAATGAATGCAAAAAGAGTCTCAGAAATGGTGGAACAACTATCCAAGACAGTAAATTAAAGAACTATCGGCCAAGTTCACGAAATACCTACTGGATCAGAAACGTCAAATCGTTGGGATACCAATAGGTATTCTTACAGGACACTGTCGCCTAGAAGGCACTTGAGTATCATCAATCCAGCAGAAAAAGCAATGATGTGCAGGTTCTATAAAGAAGAAAAGGAAACATCAATCCACGTTCTGTGCCAGTGTGAGGGCCTGGCTAGACTGAGGTTTCTAATATTAGGCGAAGAACAGCATGCGGCAGTAGGGTTACCAGTTGTCAGAAAAAGTCCAGACATGTCCGGAATTTGGGCGTTTTGTTCGGAATGCGCTGGGAATTATTAATTGTCTGGAATTTTCAGGAAAATCATCAAAAGTATTAAGGTATATACAAAAACCCGTGTAAACAGTTCTTTTGGTCGTTGAAATTAACTTTTTTTTTTATTTTCTCACAATTTATTTTTTATATAAATGTAAATATATAATAAATAGGCGGTTATTGGCTTCTGTAGTTGTGTTTGTGTATGCCCTTTGTAATATATTATGTTTAATTTCACGAATTTTTAATTGAGGAAGTGTTTTTGTTTTTAGTTTTTGACGGTAGGTACTTTTTTAAATAAAAAGTTCGGTAATTATTTAATAAGTTGGAGTTTTATTATTTTGTCCGGATTTTTAAAAAATGTCTGGAATTTTCATGAGGAATGTCAGGAAATTGTATTTTTGACTATGATAGTCCTATCCGGGAGCCACTGTCAAAGCTACTAGGTCTAATAAAAAAGACCAAGTAAGACGACATACTCTAAATAACGGAGTCCCACAATAGATCTGAAAAGGTCGCGGTGGACAAGGACAAGAAGTCATGTCCAACTCCTTTCAAATCTAATCTTACAGAATGGGATCCTTTTTATTTTTACTGTCTCCTTTTAATACCTTTGCTCATAATATGGATTTTTTATTCTCCCACCCATCAACGGGTTTCAACTATGACATGTATTATATCTCTTTTTATGCTACTTAATGATTGGGTATCAGAATGACTCTTTACCGGGATCCCCTTTTCAGCACACTATTGTACTACCTCTCTACCAACTTCGACCTCTGAAGTGGAAAAAGAAGAAGAAGAAGCGTAGTATTTTTAGCAGTAAATTGTGTGGTAATCATTTTGAGTGTCATTCTTTGTTCACTCATTTATTCTGAATTATTAAATAATTATTAAATAATAATTTTAATACTACTTTTAGTGACGCAATCCCAAAATTGAATACATACCAATAAAAATGTTTTGTACCTTATACCAAGGTCTTACGTTTGTTTTTGGCGTGAATTCTTTCCGACTTAGCTTAACTGAGCTTCTAAACTCATGTCCAGATACCACACCCTGTATATATATTGTGACGCTATTTTTATTGTTTTTCTAATGCATACTACTGGAAAATAAAAAAATATGGAATTATTGTTTCAAATAAAATATTTTAGGACATCCTATATGAATCTTTTATAAATTGTTATCCAAGTTTCAGGTTTCAATGCCAAGTTTCCATTTTATTTCTGTCTATCTATCGCACGCTTCATCAAGCTCTAAATAGCCTAATAAAATTTATTATAAATGTTAATAGAAACGCATGATCAATCCGCCGCGGTGGCCAAAAATAAGGCACGGCGATTATATTATCCAGTTCCATAGAAAATTGCGTACCGCTGCCTGGCGACCTTGAAACACGAGGCACGCTACGTTTCTTCGGTCAATTGAGCCGACCGACGCGACGTTCGATGCAGAGGAAGAAATTTTTATTTACTGTCAAAGTATATAGCGTATAAATTACTACGATCTCGATTACGTTACATTTTGTTTTTGTTTTACATCATCTTGTGTAATAGGAATAACAGCAGCTTTGTGAACAGATTAAACTGTCGTTATTTTTAGATGTGTTATTTGATAACATGTGTTATGGCTATGAATTCGGTGTTTAAAGAGCAGGAATTTTACGAATTTACGTTGCATTCTTTCAATTTTATTGATATGACAGGTGTAAGTAGGTTGCCAAATAACAGAACAGTATTCCAGGACACTTCTCACTAGGCTATTGTAAAGTGTCATGATTGCTTTTGTGTCATTCATGTACCTAGAATGTCTCTTGATGAAGTCAAGCATTCTGAGGGCTTTACATACTATAGAATCTATATGGTTGTTAAAAGATATTGTGATATCAAAAATAATGCCCAGATCAATAACTGTCGAGGATCTATCTAGGTTGACGATGTCAATACTATAACAGTTAAGAATGGGATCTTATAAGATGCATGGTTGTGCACTTAGAAATATAGAAAGAGCGTTATTTTTACACCATGTAGCAAACCTGTTTTGGTCAGACTGTAATGCGCAGTTATTACCAGTGTTTCTACTAAAAAACTTTAAATCATCCGCGAAAAGAAGGCATTGGCTATTAAGAAAGCAGGACGTAACTTAATTAAAGAATAAGGAAAACAATGGGGGACATACATGTGAACCTTGATGAACACCGGATAGGACTGAAACGTCACATGATACGGAATTATGCACTTTGATAGAAGCCTGTTGTTGAGGTGAGATATAGTTTTTATACGTCTAAAACATTTCATCTGTTAGTATGGATTCAAATAGTTTTGGAATTATCGATATAATAGAAATACCTCTATATTTCTTTATATCGCTTTTATCACCTTTCTTGTAAACTGGCATAAGGTGGGAAAACTTCTAAGAAGATGGAAATATTCCACTATCAAATGATGTTTGGAAAATTTGGCTAAGTGGGATTGACAAGGAGTCACAGCACTCTTTCAAGAACGACGGTGGTACTCCATCAGGGCCCGTAATTTTACTAGAGTCAAGACTTTTTATTTTAGAAGGTACTTCACAAGGAATGAAAGTGGAATAAAATGGCAGAGCGGGAAGATCAATTTTTCGGTTTAAGTCGTCTTTAAAACATCACGTTTGGAAATAAGATGCGAAGGCGTTTGCAATTTCTTTAGGATCACAGTTCATAGTTTCCGTACTTCATTAAATTAGGCAATCCATACTCTCGCTTCAAACTTTTAATAAATGTAAAAAATGGTTTATGTTTTGTGAAATTAAGTGCTCGGATTTCGAATGTAATCACTTTGAAGCTTAGTCCTCTGATATATTTGATGGAGATTATTCTTTTCAACAATCAATTTGCGTAATACAGCGTCAAACCACACAGGATATTTGTTACCTCTTATCTTCTTCTTTGGGACATATTGGTCGATACCTATTTCTATGATGTTGGAAAATTGATATCCATATTAAATATAAACCAACTCGTTTTTAGAAAACTTTAAATTAAAAGTCATTTTTCTCAATTCCTTAAAATGGCGCTTGGTCATGTTATGCATAACGCAATCCAATTTTAGGTATAATTAAACAATTTCTCATAAATTCTTCTTTCTTCAAACACAATATTAAATCCAATATTCGTATTCTAGAATCTTTCGTATAGTAACAGTTATCCAATCTATGTATTAATTTTATTTTTGACATTAACCACTTTTCATATCGTTCGTTTAATGCCAACCCGTTATCTTATCGCGAAAATATTTATTACCCAGAAGTTAAACTATACCGTAAAAATTTAGAAACATAAATCCGCTAAACATTAATTCAATGTCACGGTTGCTTTCGTAATCTATCTTTTAAAAAAATTCACTTCCAAGTTCAAGTTCATTGAATTAACAAGTTTTATTTTTGCGGCGGTTGGATAATAATGTTTTATTTATTTTTAAAGATGGTTGAACTTTCAGTAAAAGAAGAGCTCTCGTTCAGACACTTGTAAACAGTTTAATCGATTTGCGATTCAAAATTTATTCGGAAGTGAGTAATAATAAAATTGTCGAATATATTAAATCATTGAAGAAAATATGAAAATACTGAGACTTCCTAATAAAAGATTTTTCAAAAACGGCTGCTGATTTTAATTGGGGCCGTGTCCAATTCAATTCCAAATAACATCAATGATTATTCACACGAGAAGTGCCAATCAATAACGGTCAATCATCAGAAATCCCAAAAGGGGAAAACACGAACTGCAAGCAATTACGACATCTAACCAATGAACTCTAATATCATTCATTATTGAAACCAATTATCTATCCTATTATTAGTATAAATATTTAATCAAAAATCTATCAATAGAATTGAAACCACAGATTTATTATTATATAGGGTGATTCCTTCCCAAAAACAAGACAAGCAGTTGCTATGCATGGATCCGCAGGAGCTTTGTTTTAAAGATACAGGATGTTACAATTTTACAATCAGTAAACAAAAATTCATAGGGAACTTTGGAAAATAATCTAGAGTATCTAAAACTATGACAAGTCAATAAAGATGACAGTAGCATACTAGATTATTTTACGGATTTAGTTTAAGAGGAGAATTTACATTCCAAACTAAAAGACCTGCTGGGCAACGGTAGTTTAGTAGGTATAAAAATTAAAACTTAAAGGTGGAGCCTAAATACTACAAAATTACTTCAGAGTCTAAACAAAATCAGCATTTATTCATGATTTTAACAATTGCATGTAGATACGAGGGATACATATTCTAAACTCTAACGCGCTAGTTGAGATTCCACAAGAGCACAAAATAATATGTATTTTGCAATAATTGTCTGAGAATCGAAAAGCGTCTAAAGAGTTTAGCAATACATTTGCTCCTGAACAACGTAAAATGTCCTAGATGTAAAAAGCAAAACTAATAAATACAGGAGGCCAATGTAAACGGACATTGTACATTTTTAAATAAACTGGGATTTTTAAAAAATATTTTTTATACCGGTTGTTTTTTATATGCAAGGGCAGTGGTGCCTGTGATAATTTAAAGTGGGTGTTCACTTTTTCCAATAATTTTATCATTTGTAATTTCGGTTTAAAACTTTGTACAAGAGCCAATATCAGTGTTTTTTTATTATTATTTGAGTTTGTATGAAGTGTATTTATTATTATCAACATCATACTGTTTTCAAGCACTACAACTATTAACAAATGAATATTTTAGTTAGTGTAATATTTGTTTTGTTTTTAATACGTTGAAAACCATCTATAAACATTATTAGTAAACTGACTTTTCGTCATAATTTGAGATTATTTTTAAATATACAGGGTGAAACAGCGCAATCTACATACTAAAATAGGAGTAAAAGTTCATATAAACATAGGTCCGAAAACGTTTCTTTTCCGAGATACAGGGTGGTAAATGTGAAGTCCTGATGACACACTTTTATAAATATTTTCTGAACGTTTAAAAATAACTAAATGAAATTTGGTACAAATGCTTACTTCTTTACGCTCTATTTAATGGACTAAACTCCAGTTTTTGATCATCTTCATAGGTGGGTAAATTAGGGGGGCTTAAGGTAAAATTGCCCTAAGTTTTTTTTGTTGACATTTTTGAACATTTTTGACTATACAATTGGGAAAACCTGTGTTTTCTTGATAATAAAGCTACTTTTATTGCATCTCACTAGGACGCACCATTTTCAAGAGAAAAGCATTTGAAAATTTTATGATAAGTTGATGTTATCTTATTCGAAAGTGTAAACAATAATTAGTAGACCTTTTGAATCAGAAATTTTATTTTTTTTTAACTTTAAAAGACCGGCGACTAACGAAATTTTAGAAAATATTTACAAAAATGTGCCATCAGGACTTCACTTGTAACACCCTGTATCTCGAAAACGAAACGTTTTCGGACCTATGTTAATATGAACTTTTACTTATATTTTAGGATGTAGATTACGCTCTTAAAATATGACCGTCTAATTTCGGGACACCCTGTATATCAGGTTATGTAGAAAGCTTGACATTGATTTTTGTGTAAAAAATATTATATGAAACTTTACCTACCATTTTTCAGTTTTTATTGTAAGTTTAATAATTTTCACAATTTGTCACAGATGTCAAATAAAAAATATATTTTTTAAATACCTTTTATTGGCACATTTTTTCTACTTATAATAATTATAAGACAATTAAATTATATTATTATCATTTTTTAATTATTTTTATTTTTTACAGGTAAGCATCTCAATCTGATCGCCATCTAAATTGTTTTGGTAAGATTATAAAACTTTGAATTTAATAATAAATTATTAAAAATAATAATCGGAATGTCATACATTTTTTTATCATTCAGATTGTTTTGAAATCGATAACTAATTTATCTTGCTCTAAAAAATAATTAGTATTCAACTTATTTTGTACAATAATAAAAAAAATAATATTTCGCATTTAAAGTCAGTCATTTGAATGTGTAATACGAGTATAAAAAAGACGGATCTCTTGAAGGTGCGAGAGAGTAATAATTTTTGGAGTACCACAAGGTTCTATACTTTAAAATCAGTTTAAAAATCCTATTTATGATTTTGTTGAATTGCGAAAGTTACTATTATTTTTTTGAAACAAAAAATTGAAGTTTTTTACTATTTATAACTATATGCGGTTACTTTTTAAATCGAAATTGTCTATAGTATGAAAATCAAACATGTCACTTTGTTTAGTAAAACTGTCTAGCCCAGCAAAAAATATAACGTTGCCACGACACTAAATGTAACCTTTTATTTTTGTATGTTGAATCCAAAAATAATAGTCATTAATGGAATGTGTAAAAATGCTATCGTATTTCATTGCGCTGAAGTTTGGAGAGATTTTTGGAGGTGACGGGACAGGAGGACTTCTTCAGTTCCTAGCATTTATTGCATATATGTCAAACTAACATAGTTTTGCGGATTCTATCTAAATTGTTCTGAAATTAGATTCAGTGATTAACCATTAACCAGACTTAATAGAAGTAATAGCGCACACACATAATTTTTTAGAACATTTTATATCGATTCATATATATTTGGTCATGAACAGTACTATGATTAGATTTAGTTAACACTGCGTGCCATGTATAGACTCCTAACCTTGACTTTTTGAGATATATTGTGGATAATCCTTTGATTATTGGTTAGTGATTTTGTCTAGTTTGATCTTTTCCAATAGACTCCATAAACTAGGAAGTAGCTCTCCGGTGACGCTAATTGCCCTTAGTTTTTCGTCTCCCAAGTTTTAGGAATTTCAGTCTTGATAGACATTTGCTGTAACGCAATACATGAGTTGCAGTTTTCTCATTTTTCTGACAGAATCGGTTCAAGGTCTCTTTCAGATCGACGTTATGCATTTGTATGTTAGGGCTACTAGCACTCTAGTAGTTTTCCTATTCTGGCATAGTAGATACTCGACTTGTTTCACAATTTCTGCGGTTTCTTTAACATCCAATAATTTGTGCATGATAGCTGTTTTTGTGACATAACAGAAGGGCTTTCTCAGGCTAGTAAATCAGCATCTTCATTATTCTTGCATCCTCTATGACCCGATACCTCTGTTAATGTTATTCTGTTTCTATTGCCTAGCTTTATTAGGGCTCCTGAACTGATTACTTTCAATGTTACTTGTCCGTTGGAGTATAGACAATGGTTTTTTTCATTTGCTAATCCTGTTCCTGCATTGGTTTTGAAGCCATCTGTATACCAAGTGTTTTATGCGAGAAAAAAGTTGTCCTCCATTCTACTGTTCCCTGTGTACCATACTTACTTTATATGGTTTTTGAAAACTATATTTCAAGATCATTTCATTTAAAGGCGTTTCTATTATTTGATTATTTTCTAACTCTAAGCCTTACGATTCTGGTATAAAGCAGGTTTATGTTGGTTCTTCCTCTCTGCAACAGTCCACAAGGACGTTTAGAGCGATTTATGTGTGTTCCGATATTGCACCTGCAGACTTGCCTCTTACGACAATCGCCTGATTGTTTGTTTGTTTGTTTGTTTGTTTGTTTGTTTGTTTGTTTGTTTGTTTGTTTGTTTGTTTGTTTGTTTGTTTGTTTGTTTGTTTGTTTGTTTGTTTGTTTGTTTGTTTGTTTGTTTGTTTGTTTGTTTGTTTGTTTGTTTGTTTGTTTGTTTGTTTGTTTGTTTGTTTGTTTGTTTGTTTGTTTGTTTGTTTGTTTGTTTGTTTGTTTGTTTGTTTGTTTGTTTGTTTGTTTGTTTGTCTGTTTGTTTGTTTGTTTGTTTGTTTGTTTGTTTGTTTGTTTGTTTGTTTGTTTGTTTGTTTGTTTGTTTGTTTGTTTGTTTGTTTGTTTGTTTATTTGTTTGTTTATTTGTTTGTTTGGTTGGTTTGTTTGTTACTTTGGCTATATAATGAATAACAATTAGTAGACTCAGAGATATCTTTTTGGTACTCCAAGATCTACAAATTGGGAGAGAGATCGATAATCTTCATAATAATTCTCCTAAGAGATAGAATATAAATATGTACATAGGTCAAAGGCTTTATTGTTTTTATTTATTTTTATATGAATGTGTTTTAGTTTTCTGTTTTAAATTGATTAATTTTTTAATTTCATTTAGTGGTTTTCAATTAATTGCTCTTTTTTATAAAAAGTTCGTTCTTCTTCAGTCAAGTAATATTTTGACTTTTAAACTAAAAGTGGTGATTATTATTCCTAAATAAATTCCACGAATTATGACAAATGCTTACGAGAAAAACTAATATTAAAGTCACCTGCTAACTCCATAATCGTTTGCGTCTTTACATCCTATTAAGTTAATCCTAAGCTTAATAATAATTCACGGAAAGATAAAATAATTTAATGGCCGATACAGAATAATATAGCTTTTAATCCAAACAGTTTAAAACTGGAATTGTATTAGCTTATTTTAATAAATTCCATAAGAACAGCAATAAGTGACATTTTGATGAGTTATACGAGAACATGGCCATACTGTTTTCTATTTGCCCGTATATTATCCGGATTTAAATCCAATAGAACTTATATGGGCTAGTGTTAAGAGCAAGATAAGACAAGAAAGAAAATGTCACGTACAAATGGAAGAACATAAAAAAATTGGAAGTCTGATTACAATAAGATAAACACCGCTACGTTGTAAATATTATTTCGAATTTTCAATATATGTCATCTATAACTATCAATAAACAAAGAATATTTGAGTTGTTTGGTTTAAAAATATTATTTCTACATTTTTATAGTATTAACACGACACTAAACCCCCAGTAATCGGCGATAGCCAACGAATTACTCCTCCAATTGATGACATAGCTGTGTATTAAAATGACAACTATTATGTTTGATAAATAACAATTATTTAATCAAGTTTACAGTGAGGAAAAGAGTTAAATATTTACCTAAACTAAAATATTCGATGTTTAATTACTCGAAAACCATGTAATACTTATACAGGATCATTCTATATGGGCGGAACACTTGATCTATGGCTTAACTGTGACTTGTACGATATTTTGACTTGGGTAAAAGTTTTTGTACATTTTATGTACTATTTATTGACGTTTACAGATTTCCCGCATACGTAATGGTTTTCAAGATATGACGTCATCGGGCAATATTTTAAATGGATCACCCTGTATTTATATTTTTTTGAGTTCGTATGATCTGTCTGAATTCATCAATGGTACATTAAGTGGGTCCCTGACTTACGGTCTTATAATAACAATTAAATTAGATTATACTTTAATAAGACACATTTATTTAAAGTAGATGTTCAAACTGAAAGCCCTCGGCTGCCTGGCGATATCCTAATCTATCAACAAATGATCTTAAACTGTTTTGAATAGATTCATGAGTTATTTCTTGAGGGGCCGCTCTGATTCGATCTTCTAGAGATTGAGGTAGATCCTTATAAAGTACAGATTTTAAGTGACCCCCAAGAAAAAAATTTAGTGGAGTTAAATCTGGTGACCTTACCGGTCACTCAATATATCCTCTTTGGCCTATCCATCTCTGCAGAAATATTGTGTTGAGGTATTCCCTAACCCTAACATCGAAATGAGGTGGGGCGCCATCTTACTGGAACCATATTTCCTCTGACAATTGTAAATGATTAGCACGATTGGGAAATATACGGATTAATTCTGGAACTATTTGTTCTTGCAGAAGTTGTAAATAGCGGTCACCATTTAAAGTTTGTCTCAGAAAAAAAGGTCCAATTATTCTTCCTCGAACTATACCAGCCCAAACGTTTAGCTTTTGTGGATATTGTGTGTGACCTTCTATCATCCAGTGTGGATTCTGATCAGACCAATACCGGCAATTATGCCGATTGACAAATCCGTTTAGACAAAACGTTGATTCGTCGGAAAACACAATTTTATTCATAATATTGTTCCCATTAATGTAATTGAACTTTATACGGATGAAAATTATTTTTTATTAGTATCCTTCTTACAATATTTAATGCAAGTTTTGCTATGGAAGTTTTAGGTTATTCATGAACATTTAGAAGTACATCAAGTGATTTCTCCTCATTTGTAGCTGTCCTCTTTCGTTTACTACCAGGAATATTTTTGACACTATCAGTTTCGTTAAACTTGCGTAAATTTTGATACACTGTCGACTTAGAAATTAGAGACATTCTGTCAGGAAATGTAGCATTAAACAAATCGGCAGCTTCTTGTAAACCTCTCTTTCTATCTCCAAAACCAACCATCATCAACAGTGTAATTCTTTCACGTTCACTTAGTTCCATTGGTAATAATAATAATAATAATAATAATAATCAAATACTTAATTCTGTACACTAAAGATATTTGTATTAACTGTGATTTGACTTTTTTTGTTAATAGATCATGATATTGCCAGGAAACCGAAAAAAATATATAAATACAGGGTAATCCATTTAAAATGTGTCTTATTAAAGTATAATCTAATTTAATTGTTATTGATAAGACCGTAAGTCTGGGACCCACTTAATGTACCATTGATGAAATCAGACAGATCATACGAACTCGAAAAAAAATGTAAATACAGGGTGATCCATTTAAAATATTGCCCGATGACGTCATATCTTGAAAATCATTACGTATGCGGGAAATCTGTAAACGTCAATAAATAGTACATAAAATGTACAAAAACTTTTATCAAAGTCAAATTATCGTACAAGTCATAGTTAAGCCATAAATCAAGTGTTCCGCCCATACAGAATGACCCTGCATATGGTATATTTTTAAAATCGGGAATAAAAGATGATTCCAAAAATATAATAATATTTAAACGAGGGCTCCCATTTAAAAAAATTATTATTTTTTGTTGTACAGGGGCACATATAAAGGGGGGCGGTTAATGTGGGTAATTATTCCCCCAAGACTTTTTAAACTTAACATTTTATAGTTACTACAATGTATTATTATTATTAAAAATATAGTCATAAATATTCTTTATTACTACTACCCCCTAGACTTAAACTCTGGATGCGCCATTGTCGTTGTATCCCGTAAAATCTACACGGCAGTATATTTTTGATAGAATTTAAACAAATTCATACCTACACTACTTTTAGTAATACATTTTTTTTTCTATATATGTACAATAATAACGACGAATAATTAAAAATGAATAACCCTGTACAAATAATAAAACCAATTTAACCGATATTTGGAGCAATTTTAATTATTTCAAGCCCCTCATACTCATATCCAATTCAATTCTTATATTCAATAATTATTTTCCTGGAAAAGTCGGTCGATGACATCGTTAATGGAAGTAGTTCTAGAATTATCTAACGAGATTATTTCAAACTTTCCTATTATTTTCACTTGAACAACTTTGAAATTAAAATATATAAATTCTTTGAAAGTCCCAAATAAATTAATAAAATTTGGTCTACGATTATGTCCTAAATTTTAAGTGGAAATATAGTTCCCACAGCCTAATTAAGGGTTAAATTGAATGGATTAATCTCATATATGAGCACCTGGCGTAGTTTAGTCTCACTTAAATCCACTCCAGCATCTATTAATATTAATGAAATGTCTAAGGTTTTAACGTTCTGTAATTTTTTAATTAACTCTGATGACAATAAGCAATGGTTAATATAAATTTGAAGAATACTTTTTAATATTAACCTAATGTTACAAAATTATTCAATATGAAATTAACAAATTAATATATGCAATTCTCCCATGGCACCTATACTAACATTGTTGTTAAATAAATTAATTTTGAATTTCGTATTTTAAAGTATTTGAATTTAAAAAAATAACAATGCACAGTTTGTTTGAGAATGTTTTAGTTTACATTATATTATTGGATAACTTCCAAAAAATTGTCTTTGGAACTAATGAAGATTTATGTTTATAAGTTTAGTATAATTAAGGATAAAGAAAAATATTCAAGCAGAAATTTATTGAAATCAGTAGACCAAACTTTTCTACGTGTTTCTATGGTTTCTTAAAAAATTTTCCACGTGACTGTCTTATGTTTTTCTATAGTCTTCATTTATTATTAGGTGTACTTACCATTTTAATTGTTGTTCCTGAATTTTACTATCGTTACAGATTTTACCTTTATGTAATAATAAATTCTTATTTTTACTTCTTATATATCATGGAACGTCTGAAAAGTAAGGTGGGTGGTGGATAACTTGGAATAAACAATTTAACCCATTGCTTCCCAATAATTTGATACGTTTGCGTTATCATTATCATGATGGAACAATAAAGACTAATAAATAATGCCATTTTTTCCTTGAGGGTTAGTAAAAAAATCACGTCGTATACCTTCGTACACTTTAAAATTTAGGTGTGGGTTTAAACAGATTTTAAAAACCTGCCTGGAATGTAAAAAAAGACAAATATTTTATCAATTTTCTTTTAACGCTTATCCAATCTTCTTTTGATCTTTTATTCAACTTTTTATGCTCCACAGGTCTTAACTTTTTATGAAAATAATATCCTTAATGCACTCATTAAATCCACTTTTCTATTGAAAGAATTTTTATTTACTTTTCCAGCTGAGAAAGCTTCATTCCGAAACCCGAATAAAATCGATAAGTCACGAACAAATTCACTAAAGAGAAAGAAGCTCCGATTGTAGTCCAGGCAGTTGAAAAATTTTTATTGGTACATTTTTTGTAGCTAGAATAAAAAATGGGATTTTGTACTGAATAGCATCATGCAGAAATTCGAAAACTGCATATTAAAACGTTTGCTTCATGTTAAAGCGCATTCATATCTGCTGAAATTTGCATGTTATCGCATAGATTTATCCGTGAAATCAAAGCTGTGATGTAGACAATTTTCCATTCTGTTTACCAGCTAGAACCGTGTTTTTTTTACATTGACAGCATTATTAGTTTTTTCATGTAATACTTTGTACAATCGCTTTACAAAGTAGCCTTTGCCTCTTTCAGATGTCAACGAAAAACTGACGTTTGTACAGGAAAGCGATGCGTTAGTCATGAAAAAATGAGCCAAACAAAGTTGTTTATATCTAGTTTTTAAACGGTTATTTAATTTAGAGGTGAAAAGACTAATTTTGACATATACAGTGGCATTTTTTTGTATTTGCAGCAAGTTTCAAAATGATCTACTTTACGCAACCAGTTTATACCAAAGAAGAGCAGGTTGACATATAAAAAAAAGACTTTTATTAAACTAGTTGTTTCGGTCCTTATTTTCCATTCTATTTGTCAATGAAATAAATGAAGTTACGCATATGCATCTAATAATATTGGTTGCCTAGATGTTGCCTAGATGTTGCCTAGATGTTTTACCAAAATACACTTTTATAAATAATCTAGTCAAAATTAGAAAAAATATTGTATGTAACACGTTACAAAATGCCGTTCATGTTGCGGGACCTCGCTCTGCTCGTCCCGCAAATATTCACTCGTTACATAAAATAAGATATTTCGTTACAGGTTGCATAAATAACTATTATAAATATAATAATTATTTAGCAATCATTGGCTTTTTTGAGATAATTTTTTTTGTAAAAAATTGTTTTATCGTTAATATTTTTCAAGAACTCGACGAGTTTGTTTAAAGTTGGCAAGTTTGTTTGCAGTACTAAATTATAATTTAAACCTGATTAAAATTAATAATTCCAGTGGCGTCCCGAAAGGCTACCTAACTGATATAAGAGCATATGTTTATAGGCATATAAAATAGCTAAGGAATTGTTTGTATATTGGCTGTTAAAAAGACTCTCGAACCTATACCCTTGTAAGTCTTTGTCTGTTGCCAGACTTGTTCAGTTCCTTATTTGTTTTTCGACACTGCTTTCTTCCATTTCTTTCTCGACGTTATTTTTTCTTCCCTTTCGATATTGTCCACGCCTCTGTATTTAATATGTATTTAACATATTTGTTCTGTTCTATCCCATATGGTCCAACCACTTCAATTGTATCACGTCTGTTATTATTGATTCATTAAAAATGCATACATTTCGTATTTCGTTGTTTCTCTCAGTATTTTCCTTTCCCTGTTATTTAGCTTATTTTGTCGCTTCTTTAGAATCCAGGTTTCTCTTCAATAGACTGCTTACTTTTATTTTGTTGCAGAGGAAATCCTCAGACCCCAGTCGCTTGATTCAATGGTTCTTTGGAGTGTAAAACTCCGGCAGTTTGGATGAAACGCCATACTACTCACTAAAACTCCTCCTCTTCTCCCCTGCATCCCGGCATCGTCTTCTAAGATATTCTTTTACTTTAGTTTGTTATAAGAATCTTTTGGTCTTGTGGTCCTTTACTGTCCTACTTGCCTTGCTCTTTCATCTTCCTCTTTAATTTTTAAAAGGTGTTTGCCAGTGTTTTGATTAGCTTTAGCCATCATTGCTTCTCCTATATTATTTTAGGGCTAATCCTACTTGTGGCCCAGATTCTTGCTCTCTCTCTCTTTCTCTCTGCTTTCCTTTGGTCTATTGGTCTAGAGTATTTACTGTTAGTCTTATTACCGTTTGTTATATTCTTTTCATGGTTTGTTATCCTCCTCACCTGAATTTATTTCCTTAAATTACCTTCTTCAATATTGAATTCACGTACCCTAATAAACAATTATCCTTTAAATTGATGTTTATTGTTTTTATTTAATATATATGTATGTATATATGTATAGGCACATCATTGTGCATAGAAGTTTTGATCGTACTGGGCTTTTAATATTATTAATAATATTTTTAAAACAAAGAAATAGTAGAGATCTATTAATAAATATTGTAACTCCTTCTACATTTGCTTGTAATGATTTTGTTGAGCAAAGTGTTTTAGGCAAAGTGTAAATATCTGCAAGGTAGGGGAGGTACAAGGTACAAAGGTGACAGAGTGGGTGCTATAAACTAACATAGGGTAAAACATAATAAGCCAATAGGCTTCAGTGTTATTCGGAGACATAGTCATACGATCCCAGGAGAAAAAAAGGTAGGGGAGGGTGTAAGGTGTAAGGCCCATTGAGCGTCCTCTAGGAGTATATAGGACCTGTCTCTTAGCTCATCAAAAGGCCGTCGCAGAGAGATTTCTCTAGATGACCCCCCCCCATTTCTAAAAACGGCAAATTGATGGGCTTTTATCACTCCTATGGTAAATTCCTGGGTGGATCTATTCTGTACGCTCGTTCCACAGGGCAATTACCGCCCTAGCACAATATTTCTTAAAAGACATTTTAATTATAAAAACGGCACAAATTAAATGATCATTATTTAAATTTTATGACAAGTACACTTTTCCATTATTTTATTTCAGTTGGTCAGTAAGACAATAAATGGTCAGGGAAAATAATAAATGGTCAGTATAATATTAAATGGTCGGTAAAAAATTAAATGGTCAGTGTAATAATACGCGTTTTAATTGTACATCGGTCTCCTTTTGACAGAGTAGGTGAGCTGTGTTCAGGCTGTTGGTGTTTATGCCGGTCGGCGTAGCCAGGTATGGATTAAAATTTTATGGTGGCGGCAAAGCCGCCACCCTACGAGAAGCCGTTGCTTCGTCTTCTTGTCGTCACGGCATTAATATTATTTGTTCATGTATGTGAAATTTGCTTCTATGGTTTATAAAATACTACTGCTAGTAAATGAAAACAAACAAGACGCATTCACACAAACACCTCCCACCACCTCAATTACAAATCATTAGTGTTGATTTTTGAAATATATCCTGAGAGGCAGACTTAATTGTTTTAAACAAAAACATAAAATCTTCAGTTTCTTCTTTGCTGCAAACCGATAGCCCAAAAACATGAAACACTCGATCTAAAAACATAATACTACTTATTTAATGCACATTTTCAAAATGATTACCGATTACTGCATACTGGCCATTTATTTATTCTTACTGACCATTTGTAGAATTATTACCGGCTAATTCATACTGACATTTTATTAATTTTTACTGACCATTATAATTACAAAAGTGAACATAGAAATACAGGCGAAATAATAATTTTACTGCTCCAAAATTCAATGTTTATTCATCATATTTTATAAAAGTACTGAGTTTTTTACAATATATTACTGACTGCTTGTAATATTATACTGTACATAATGAATTAAATACTGTTCAGTTAATTACAACCCATTATAAAAATAACAGCTGAGCAAATTTATACGGAAGATCAACAGTTACATACGCTTCAGTGGTCTAGTGGATGTAATAGTGGTGTGGAGAACCAGAGGTCGTAGGTTCGATTTCCATCAGACTGGATTTTTTTTTATTTTTTGGTTTTTATAACTCAAAGTTGGGTTTAACTGAATTTAATGCCTGGACTACTTGGCTTATTCATTTTCATGAGATAATTTCGAATGATCGGTTTATCGGTGAAATTCTCTTGAAAAGTTTCCGGTCCCAGTCCCACATCTACTTAACTTTCACTCCCGGGCGGTTCGGGATTTTTTGGGTATGTTTTTTTAACTACTTCAGCGCGATGTTAACCCTCTTCATGACATGATTATTCATGAGAATTTTTAGCAAAGTTTTATATCGAATACGGTTTTTCACGGTAGAACTAATTTGAAGTCGTTTATTGCTAGGTTGTGATTTTTCGTGCATTTAAAAAGTAATTTGGAACGTTTTTAGATTAAATTTGTCGGCTAGGGTAAATGAAAAAGTTAATTAAATAAAAATCCGATCGACATCATGTATTGCCATTTTGTGGGTGTCGTTTATTTATATCATTTGTGAGAATTACCTACCTACATTGTGCTTGGAGTTAATAAGTGTTTCAACAACAGCAATAATTATCAGAATTATTACCGAACCGTGCAGATGAGGCATCGATTTATCATTTCGCTTCCTATTTTTTTCTGACCATGCACAATGGGTGTAGTAAGAAAAAAGTACCGTGGGGTAACCCACCCTCCACACGTTACAGATACAGAGATAATCCTGACTAAATAATTAAAAAATCCGAAAGATGAGCAATGAAAAAGATCCATGTATAAGTTATCTGTTTATCTGGGTGTTTCCTTAATTTATTTTCTTCACTATGGATATTAAATTTGCTGAAAACTGTCCAATTGCCATCATGTTGGCACTTTGTGTGATTCAATTTGTCAGTTGCTGCTTTTGGTCCCGTGGTATTACTACCGGTTTCCTCATCCGATTGCCCATCGACTTGATATTGCTCATAGATCAGTAATATTAAGATTTGTTTGTCAACTTAATAGTTGACCTCCTCTTACCATTTACTTTGGCCAACACTTGCTTATTCTTAAGTTTTTTGATGCTTTCACATCTCACATGTTTGACTGTTGTTCTATCTATCTATCTATCTTTTTTTTTTTTTTTTGTCGGGTGAGGAACATTTTATATGCCGGTCCCTTCGCTTGGGATCTGATCTTAAATCTATCGCGACAGGGAGTGTGGGACTCCAGGGTTCTCTGGGTGCAAGTCCCTGTTTACCCACTAAACCTCACCTCATATTCCTACCTTCCTTTTCTGGAACCGCTCCCACATTACTTCGGAAAAAGAGGTTGTCTTTGGTATATCTAGTTTTCTCAGTGTCTACTGTCTTCTTCTTTTGTCTCGAGAATCGATCGGACTGTACTGTATACTGCTTTCCATCCTGCTTCAGAATCCAGTAGGCTGGCTGTCAAATTTTCTGGTTTAAAGGTATACCCCATTGTATCTTCGAATAGTCTTCGTTGATGTTCCCACTTAGAGCATTTAAAGAGGGTGTGTTCCACGTCATCTATTTCTTGACAATACCTACAACTGTCGGTTGATATATCTATCTATCTATCTATCTATCTATCTATCTATCTATCTATCTATCTATCTATCTATCGATCGATCTGAATTAGGGTGTGGCCCACTCGTACTGAAGCTCTAGGCTTATTGTACGCCTCGTAGTTTCTATCCCATCAGATTGATTTTCTTGATGAATTCAAGAATATGTCTGATGGGCGCTTTCGCGATTTCTTCAGGTTACGGATATTGTGCCCCGTAGTACCATTCACGTTCCCATTTAAGATTCCGACAGTGGCATAGTATGTGAATAGGCGTTTCGTCCTCCTCTTTACATATTCTACATAGGGAGTCATCAGATATCCCTAAGAGATTTAGGTGTATTCTAATGGCGAAGTGTCCCATAAGGAATACCATGACGGTCTTGAGTTTAGCAGTTGATTTTGTCTGCTCGTGGATGGCACCTCTATGAATCTTTTGGACTGTTTAAGTCCAGGAAGTTTCGACCAGAACCTATGGTGTTCTTTATTTATTTGTTCCTTTAACACCAATTTAACATGTTGATATGAAATACCACATGTGGGTTTCGATCCAATTAGAGTCCTTGCTAGGAGGTCTGCTTTCTCGTTTCCAAACACTCCCTCATGTCCCGGCACCCATTCAAGGGTGACATTGTTATGTTCTGCCAGGGCCTGTTGTTAAATTACTTTTTTACTTTTCAATCTTTGTTTACCAGATTAGTTTAAAATAAATGTTATTGATTTTTATTGTAAGAAATCTTATAAAGTCATAGGGTTGTATAGGTTTGTATATTCTACTACTAAATTTTAAAATATTTTTTAACTTGTTAATAATTATACACTTAAAAATGACGGGTCTTAGTTTTTATTAAAATACATATATGTGCGATAGATTATGGGTTTTATTTGTCTCATTGAAAATGGACACAGATTTGAGGAGTTGGATTCCTTTCTGAATTATCGTTTTATCGGTCAAGAATATCGAAGGTACCTTTGTTTAAAGAAAAGTCCATTCATACCATTTTGTAGAATTGATAGAGATAAGTTAAACGGCATAAACCGCAAGTTCGTAGCTCTAATTCCAAAGATATTTATCCAAATTGAACCTAAAATCATATTCTAACTGTACCACTAATTTTTCGGTAGTGTCACTGCACACGAATTTGACACATATACGAAATAATTCGATTTATAGCGTAGAATACATATCGGTTTTAACGTAGTATTTGTATAAATACGAGTATACCATTACTGGGGATTGAAAAATATTGACATTTCCAAAACCGCTCTGTCCTGCTTATTATCACGTAACTATATAATCTAATTTTCCGTTGCAATTAACAAATTTCCCACCTAATTTCCTGCTGATTTTCGCCTGAAAGGCTTTCTTCGGGTTTAATATACAGCCGCAGCGGATTAGAGCGAAAAAGCGACAATAAATCTTGGCGGATAAGAAAATGGCGAGAGTTATCGAGTAAAGTGCTCTGCTGGAAATATGGCCGTGATATTTTTAGATATTAATTTTAGAACTTACACAAATATTACACGCTTGTTTACACAAAGCAACCACTCCTGTGTCACATTATCAAACCGTTTTATTTTGAAGAAGAATAAATGCATAAAAATTGAAATACATATTTAAACCAACCTTGTCAGTCGGGATATAGATCAGAAGTCTGCTCCTCGAAGGAGCCCAGGATGATTTTCTAAATAGACATCTCATATCCTGGAATGCAGTAGAAATGATGTAAGTAATCTTACAGGTTTGATTGTGATCTTTAATCCTAGTATTAACTGGTTTCCTAGTATGCTTCGTCACAATCTTAGAAGTATTTTAATAAATTCAAGATGTATACTGATACCAAAGACGATAGTTAGGTTATGAGATTCACGTAATAATTGACTTAAACCAAATGAGTCGACATGAGCGGTCAATGCACAATTGCGTGGCATACAAGCCTTAGGTTTTTTAAAGACATTGTTTATTTGATTAGGAAGAAATAATGCTTCTGGTCTAAACTAGTATAGTTTCGCCTTTTTATATCTCTGCCTTCCACACTCGTCGGAACAGTCTCGAAGCTTGGTCATGTATTCTTTCTGAAGCGAGATAATGTTACATATTGTAATTGCATTAAAATTCCAATCTTTCGTTGCTTATGCATGCGAGAGAGATAAATCAGTAACTACTAATCTCGGAACTTGTACATTAATTTAAGGCAGGCGTGGCGCTAGTTATTCTTTTTATATTTGGATCAATTATTACTTAAATTATTATTTGTGATTGAAAGAATCAATTGTTTAATTATTAATTTATTGATTAATTGGTTTGACACTCAGAGCTGGGCTAGCCTAATCTATTATATAAAATATGTTTGATGTATTTCCAACAGTATTAGTGGTAGTATTTGAGATTAAAAACATGATAAGAAAAAAAATATTATTTTAGGAGAAAGAATTTAAAAAGGGCTAAAATACTTTTAATAATTTAGTACGATTTAAATAATAAATACACTGTATTTCTGTAAAAATAATAAATATGTAAATTATTGTCTTCGCATTAAATACAAGTTCCAAACTGTTCGTTATAACTCTTCTAACAGAAACAAAAAATAATAAGTCAAAATTCCAGTTTTTCCAGACATTATAGACATTTTAGTAAATTTTTAATTTACCCGTCTTCTGTTCTATTATGTCATTAAATGTTTTTTTCTACATCATTTATTTCACAGTCAAAAAGGTGCATTATGAATATTATAACTCTTTAATTATAATACTATGTATTTAATTTTTTCAATTACTTTGTATATATCATTACATTTTTCCTTATACTATTTTATTTAAGTTTGGACGTGTCCCTTATTATTTATAGCATCAAAAATTTAGATTTATTCAATTTTTTTTTTAGTTGGTTAAGGTTTTTATTAAAAATGTATGCGTCCTCCTTAAAAATAAAAAAAAATTGTGCCCTCTAAAAATAAAGCAGATGCTCGAAATTCACACATTTTTTAACATCTTTAACTAAAACTATTTTTAGATTAATTAACGCGTTGGTACTGATGAGTCCAATACCGATCATAATTTAAAAACAGCAAAATAGCCTCATATTAGTTGATTGAAACCGAGTTACAACGAGTGGTGCGTTGAAGAAATCGCTGAGAAAAGGGAGCCTAAAGATGAAAACTCATTAGGCAATCGCGATCTTGTCGCATCGCGGTCTGTGCTAGTCTCGAGCGCGCGCGGTGAAGTTTTCCCATATTTTATAACGCATGTACATGAACTTATCGTTTTTGAGCTGTATTCGCTCGCATCGCGTTCTCCTTCTACTTTTCCTAAAAATCTTGAGAGACCGCGAGCTATCGAGACTAGTACAGCCCGCGATTGCCCAATGTGTTTCCTCCTTAATTATTCAGTTTTGTAGGTATTTCTGGTAATACCAAACTTTTCGTAATTTATTGATTACATTTTTATTTCAAATCCAATCTATAACTTGTTTTGTTATTCTTTTGAGAAAAATGGACTTATACGAGGTAAGCGCCAATAATTCCCGGCCTGACATAGTTGCAGATATTTTATCAGGATAAAAGTTTAACATTTTATAACTACAAACCTTAGTAGGCTGTGGTAACAAAATAAGCGACTTACGTCAAATAGTTTTTAATTGTCAGCATTTTGAACTAAAGTATCTCCGAAAATGTCTCAGGTGACGAAAATTGAGTACAGAGCGGTTATTAAATTTTTAACAAAAGAAGGGCTTACACCTAAAATTATTAAGGAAAGACTCGATGGCGTATATGGCCAAAGTTCCCCTTCCTATTCGGTAGTGAAGGAATGGGCAAAACGTTTTCGCATGGGTCATGAATCCCTTGAAGATGACGAAAGACCTGGACGGCCAGTGGAGGTGATAACGGAGGACAAAGTGGACCTTGTGGAAAACCTGGTGCTAAGTGACTGACGTTTGAAGGTCAAGGAAATGGCAGAAATGACCAAGCTTTCTGATACCACTGTTCGCCGAATCCTCCATGATCATTTGGGTATGCATAAGGTTAGTGCAAGATGGGTGCCCAAACACCTTTCGGCGATTCAGAAGCAACGTCGTGTCGAGTGTGCTCGATCGTTTTTGGAACTGTGTGGAGATGATCACCTTTCGGCGATTCAGAAGCAACGTCGTGTCGAGTGTGCTCGATCGTTTTTGGAACTGTGTGGAGATGATCCGAACCCCGTGTTGGAAACAATAGTCACTAGAGATGAAACTATGGTTCTTTATTATGATCCTCTGTCGAAAAGGGAATCAATAAAGTGGCGCCGTAAGGGTGAAGCCCCCCAACGAAAATTTAGAGTCTGCCAATCAACGAAAAAGGTGATGGCTACGATCTTTTGGGATTGTGAAGGAATCCTTCTGATTGATTTTAAAGAGACAAATACCACCGTTAATGGCACATATTATGCCGCATTACTTCATAAGTTGCGGGAATGTATTCGGGAAAAACGTCGAGGAAAATTAACCAGAGGCGTGCGGTTGTTGCACGACAATGCGCCCGTTCATACTGCTAGCGTTACACAAGCTGATATCCTAGATTGCGGGTTTCAAAATATAGATCACCCTCCTTATAGTCCAGATATGGCTCCCAGCGATTATTATTTGTTTAATTATTTGAAAAAGGACCTTCGCGGGCGACCTTTTCGGGACGATTTTCAGTTACAAGAAGCTGTTTTGGCCCATTTTGAGGATAAACCGAAAGAATATTTTTTTAAAGGGATTGAATTGTTAATTAAACGTTGTAAGAAGTGCATTGAGGTTAAGGGAGATTACATTGAAAAATAATAAAAACTTGTTGTTGTACTTTGCCTCCTTCATTGTCAGGCGCTTACCTCGTATATTTGAAAAATAATGCATAATACCAATTTTTTCTAATTGGAACATTGAGAACTTTTCCTACGAGACTCTTTACAATATCATTACCCTTTACCCCACTATGTCCTATAGCCGTATTTTTTAGCCCAGCTCATTCTTTTTAGCCTAGCTCATTCTTTTTACTAGGCACTAGGCAATAGTGTTTTCGTTATTTACAAAATTAGACTTATTTTATACTTTTCTTTTCAACACATCGAAATCAAAACTTTCCAGTAAGGGTACTACGTGCATCTCAATAAACGGTTACCGGTTACCTTATTCGAAGACTTATACATAGATAATTTTATGTACGATCTTTGCACAGGTTTAAATTAACTAACCATAAAAGCCAATCAACTAATCTAACAGTTGTTCAATGTTGAAAACCGAACTGTACATTCATTAATTAATACAATGGTTACAAAACTTTAATTCTTGGAATACGAGGACCTTTCTGAAATTACATTAATTTAGTCCTTTGCGAAATATAATTAACAGCGGGCTAAAAATGGGTTGTGATTTTACTGTAGTAGCTTTTGTCACTGCTTTTCACTGGTTACTAGAACAAACAGCTCCACGCCTGGCGGAAAAGGTGTTATTTTTCAAAACAGGTCCTAAAATAACTTCTGGAAAATGAGAATAATGATTTTTCTATTTTTATTTGGGCTCAATCCTTGAGTATTATTTACCCATTTATATAAACAAATTTAAACTCATACAACAAATTTATCTTTAATCTGTCAATAGTCAAGTGTTGTTTTGTTTGTCCTAAAATGTTTTGGTTGTGGATATTGTTTCTAAGTATATGTAAACGTTTTATTTGTTTTAAAATTTGTGATATAAACTTTATTCAAGATGTCTTGTAAAATCTTGCAAGAACATATTACATATAAAGACTATTGCCGACAGATTCAATCAGGGGCGGCTCGTGACCAAAATTTTGGGGGTTCACAGTAGCAGAATATAGATCCCGGTACAGATATAGGTAAAAAACTGTCAGTGTTTTAGAAAGGTATATTATAAACTTTCTAAAACACTAAAAGTTTTTTTCATACATCTGTACTGATACCTATATTCTGTCACTGTGATCCCCCAAAATTTTGGCTACGAGCCGCCACTGGATTCAATGTTATATTTTACGCGCCCGCACAATGCTTAGCAAACTGAGCTAATGAGTCACGTCAAGTAAGTTATCTGATCAAATATGTGTATTGTAAATTTTTTTAGCCGATATTTTTTACAACTTAGAGTTATCTGACGTCGCCTGTTCACGGGTTTTAAACTAAATCCTTGCAGATGACACTACCAGATGATCTCGCCATCCACTTCACAAAATTTTAACCTTGCGGTCGCTAGCTCTCAGTCTATAAGTTAGGTTAGAATAAATTTTAGTGATCATATGCAAAATTCACAATGTTCCAAAAAATTAGGATATTATTTTGATATCTCTAATTTACAGCCATATTTTTATCGATCAAATTGTTTATGCAATTTTTATGTATGAATAACAATAGTGTGAAAAGTTTTTTTCGGAAGGTTTTATAGTTGGACTTAATTAACTATCTGCCATATCGGTTCGCATTTTCTATCATCAATTGGTACAGAAAAAAATAGAATGGCCCTCGTACATTGATTAATTAAAAAATTGGTTACGAAACTTTCGTTCTAAGAATAGCAACAACGAACGCTAAATTCGGCAAGGTCGCGTAGAGTACGTTCAATGACTAACGTCTCCAACAAGTCTTTTTCCTTACTAGTACAAATCCATTTGGTTGTTAGATACGCCTACTTTCAGTGAGCGTTTCAGTATACTATGTTGTTTAACTAATCAAACGTTTTTTGTATAGCCACTTTACATGGGCTTTTAACGCTTTAACTAATTTAATGGGCGTGTTGTTAAATTCAATTATACAGAGAGATTGAAGATGTTGCTACAACAATCGAGGAGTTTTAAAACAAATCCGAATAAATCCGCCACAAACCATTTTTGGAAAAACATGATTTTTCAATTACACAGAAAGTAGGTACTTTTCTTTTTGTTTTTTTTTTTAGAAAATAGTATTTAATAATACATCCTTTGCAATAATTATCATTTTAAAAATGTTTTTTGGTTTAAATATAACATAAAAACAAAAATGGATTTACTCGGTTCTGCTCAAAATTACTGGACTTATTTTGTTTTGGTAAAAACACATTTTAAAAGAAATATTTCTTACAAAATGGCTTTTAAACTGCAGCGAACGCCATTTTAAAAGTACATTTTTGGGTAAACAGATTTAGCCAGGTTTATCCTTAATGAAATATGTATTTAAAATTTTTATTAGTCACTTTTTTTATCATTTTATCATATTTTCACTGATATAAATATTTAAACTTAATTCCATACCTCACAGCAATGCGGGAGTCAAAGTAAAACAAATTCACTTTATTCAATTTCATCTTTTGTATACAACTATAAATTTTATACGCTATTTTTCATGAAGTTAATCCCATGGTTTTGGCTAGTTGGTTCCCAAATTCATTTTCTAAAATAAAAGAAAATAATAAATTAAATATATTCAATATTTGTAAAAGAAGCACATATTATAACCTTATCTAAGAATTGTTCTATGACTTGTCACATAATTGAATACACTGTGTTGACACATGAATTTCATTCACAATTAATTTTTGACAACCCGTTTCGTGTATTAGCTTATGCAATTATGGATAGTCCCGATTCCACTCGTTGTATTATGGGCGAATTTTGAGTTGATCCTTTTTTAATTTGTATATAGAAGCCGGTAAAATAAACAACTTTTTCAAAAACCTCAAAAATAAGAAACTTTAATTTATTCCAAATTTTATTCAGTACGATCTTATCTAATTTAAATAATGTCGTCGAAAAATGTTGATCACATTTATACCGTTCTAAGAACCATTCACAAAACTGAACTCCGTCGGGAAAATTTTCAAGACAAGCACTGTCACCAGCCAAAGGGTCCTGGAGTTCGAAAGGAACATCCATTCGCCAGTGAAAAACAAATCGAGCGGTTTTGGCAACTAGATATAGACTTCTAATTCTTAGAGGTAGAAACTAGAAACGCCGAGGCTTCACAAATGTTCGGCTTATTTCATAACTGGTTTTGGAAAGGGGAGGACAGAATAATAATAAGTGAATAAACAGTAACATATGTGGGTATATTTAAAATAATTACAAAATGACTAATTGTCTCAAAAATAATTAATCGATTTGTATTTAGGGAATTAAAAAGCAAACATACGACTCAAGCACTATTTGATAATATGTCCAAACTTTTGATAAAGACATAAAAACTACTTATGATAGATAACGTTAGGATTTGATTATATGATTTAGACTTAACAACTATAATAGTACTGGAAAATTTAACTATATATGATAAATATAAGATATACAGATCGAAAATGGAAAAATTGGCATTTATGGATATGAAAATCAATTAATTGTCTCAAAACAATACCAAACAACACTTTAAAAACATGTTCAGATAATTTGAGATATTTACCCATGGCACACAAAAATCGCTGCACAAAACTTTACAAATTAAGGTATTTCGGGACCTATAGGGTCCAGAAGCAAGAGTTCGGGCAACTGCCCTTACTCAAGTCTACTCTGTCAACTGTTTAAACCAACATTTACGTGAAAGGTTAATTATTAGGGTCCGATTACAATTAGATAAACACAGGTACGTGATCAATTGGCGGAGTAATTCGTCGGCTATCGCCGCCTACTGGGGGAGGGGGGATTTAATGGCTTCTTAATATTATAGGAATACTATTTTTAAACCAAATAACTCACATATTCTTTATTTATTGATAGATATAAATGATGTGTATTGGAAATTCGAAATAATAGTTATGAAGTAGCGGTGTTCTTATAATAATTGTAATCGGACGTTATCAACGTATTACCTAGGATAATTCTTTAGTTCATTCTAAGCCATTGACTATAGTAATAACCTAATTGTTTGGTTTATTTCAATACGTGTATTTTCTATTTGAATATAAAGTTAAAATATTTAATACTTTTTAGAATTTAAGTGTAATTCCTTATAATTTACTAATAATGTCACACTTTTCTTTGACTTACTCCCACCTAATGTCGAGCTTCCTAAACGCAGTACATTTTCAATTTGCTAGTTCAGATAAACACTCTACTGAAATCACACGTGACTAAATTACAATAATCGGTACACAATGAATCGTGATTCATAAGAAAAAAATGATAAAAACATACACAAACTTATTATTTAGCGTAACTTTTCAAATGCAAGTCCAACCCCGGATTTAGATTTTTCATTCAATATGTTTTTGAGAAAGTTAATCAGCATGATATTCACGCTGTACATAATACAATACAACTAATTACATATAGGTATAATTTAGAAAATTCATTAGTCGTTTTTCATTAAAGTTGTGATGGTGTTTGTGAAGGTAATTGCTCATTTTCCTTGCTTAAAAGTCATATTTCATTATAAGTTTAACGAATGTTCAAAATAAAGTGCTCGTTTTTCATAATTATGACGGGTCGTAGAAAAATAGTGTATGGACCTCGCATTAAATGGCTATTAAGACATTCGTATTCATTACATGTCAGTTGCCTAATAATCATAATAAATGTTCAATGCATAATATGAGTATTTGATTAAAAACCTATTTTTCACAATAATGTCGGTACATCCGGGACTAAAAATTAGTCGTTTTTCCAATATACTAATTATAACAATTTTACCATATTTTTTTCGGCTTTTTCAATCACGTACGATCCCATAATATGAATATTTTCCAATATAATATTTTCACTTGTTATTTGTTGCAGCTATTGTAAAGTAGATTAGTTCAAGCACCCGCTCAAACTAAATTATACAGAACTAATTGGTTCTATGTTTCCGTGGATTTCATCTAACATTGTTTCTCTTAATTAATTTAAATTCTCGTAACTTTTCAAACAAATCTTGTATGCATTCAACCGCTTTCTATTAGAGAAATACGAAGCTGAAGCTAGCAGACAAATTAGCAGACAAAATGCGCTGCGGTCCTCAAAGTCCTTAAAGTATTCGGTAAAATTTATCATAGACATAATATATTTGATGTTTATAAACTGAACTCAAGTAAGTCCAACTCAGGTGAGTGCAGTTATATTGCAGGAATTTAGAGATGAACAGTAACAAATGCCTAAATGTACTTTACATTTATGAAACCACTTGGAACTTAAGAGCAGTCATAATCAAACATTGATTTTCGTTTAAGGACGAATTCATCTGAGTGGACCTTACCTGACACCTCCCCACTGGATTTCCCCACTCCCCCCGCTTCCTTCATACACAAAACACCCAATATTTCTGTCAATCAGGCAAAAACACCTAAATCCAAACATAGTTGCAGACCTCACAACTCCATTCAGGACCTTATATCATTTGCTGCCACCGAAGTTAACTCCTGTCATATCTCCTCAACCATTTTTTTCGAGGTTCAAAAAGCTTTTGACCAAGTCAGACATGTCCACTCGTCCACTCATACCTCAGGGACAGATCCATCACAGTCAAAGTAGGCAATGCCCTGTCCAACCCATGCACTCCATTTGTCGGATTACCTCATACACCCTCGATCTTCCGCCACCAAATCAACAATCTTCAAAATGTCTTCTTTATGCCGATGATACTGCTCTGCTCTCGGTAGCCCAAAATGCTGACCAATTTACCGTTCGAACTCAAACTCCTAGGAGTCAGGCTCGCCAAACAGACTGAGATTGATTATTTGGAAAAGCAACTAGTTCTTCGATATCCAGCGCACTCTTGACATGATGCGTCGGCGAGCCGGTCTCCTCGGAGCATTGTGTATTCTGTTATTTTTAACCTATTTTGAGAAATTCAAACTTGAAATTAAAAACCTGTTTTCCGTTATATAAACACTTTTTGAAATTTTTCGAAATACAAAAGAGTAAATTTGGTCTCTCTAGCTTTTTATATGTTTCATGATTAGTTTCTCTAATTGATATCGCAGTGTCATTACTTGTAACCTAATATTGTAACGATTGTTTTCCGTTTTCCGTAGTCCGAGCATTTTTTCGAAAAACCAGCTACTTCCATTATAATGAATTTATTCCTTTCATTTGAACCATACTGTATATTTATTTAGTGAATTACTATCACCATCAAAAGTGTTTATATCATATATTTTTGACTTAAAAAGGTCCTAATTCACTTGTCTACGTTCAACTACTGAAGGTGTCATAATTAAATAACTTCCTACACTATCTGATTTATTATCCATTAACGATATATTTGCAAATTGCTTAAACAAAGTATCAATTTCTGATTCACTCATAAAATTATTTTCAGAATAAAACGTAAAATAGTTTTAATATTATATAATAGTGCCCTAAATTATAGGGGAGGGACATTAAAGGCTATTTGACATTTACTATTTTCTTAAATAATTTTCTGATTGTTGTTGATTCTTCTACGGGGAGGTTAGACGTTGGCCACAGAAGAGATGAGGTCCACCAATTCTTCGTTAGGAAACACACTTAAGGAATTAAAACTCCAAAATCACGAAAATTTCATATTCGGCAACAGCGAACTCGAATTAAAGCTCTTGAACTCTTAAAGGCTCAAATGCCCACGCCCAAAACACTTCAAACTTCCTTGCGCCAACCTCGCCTTCCACAAACATACAAAAAAGCTATCTCTAATCAAATATTCTTCTGCTCCGATACGCACAAGACTTCCCTCTCTCAGCACACCTCCAGGATCTACTTAACTCCATGTACCTATCTATTAAATAAACCCACCCATCCTAATATATAATAAGGCCTGTTGTTGTAACATTGTACATAATCGTGATTTAGGTTATCGTAATTTACTTAAATCATATTTCCCGGCTTATACATTACTTGCTCCAATTATAAAATGAGGTTGGAAACAACAAAATTGGCCATTCTATTTTGGGAACAAAACTTGCCACAGAGCCCACGCGCAAAACTCAGGAAATTAGCTGCCTGAAAAGGAGGATAACTATTAGTTCGCAGGGTATCAGAAAAATAAGATGGTCCTAGAAAATGTACAAACCTTAAATGAATATTAAAAAAAAAATTAAACGTGACTATATTCTCGTAGGAAGAGCGTGCGTGGTTCTATTGAAATCATACTGTAAAAATTAACACACCAATCTTGACAAACCCAATTTCATCGTCCTAATTTGTCCAACCAAATTCCTTAATTTAAAAAACAAGCCAAAAAGCGATAATCAAAAGATCGCAATAATTGGCATGCTCTATTTCATACAACCTACAGATTCCTTAGCGCTATTATTCGAAAAAAGTTATGCAATTCTAAATGAACAAATTAAACGTTCTCGGACGCTTTCTATTTTGTGTTTGGGTTATAGATTTTTCAACTCTTAGTAATTAATTTATAATAGAATAAAAATACTGTCGTAATAATATCTTGTTTTTAGTATTTATTGACTTTGATGTTTGATTTAAATTCTATGATTATGAAAGTGGAAATAGTTATTATTATAATTATTGTATTCGGTACGGTCACATTACTATAATAATTTATAAATCAATATTATAGATAGTATCATTTAAAAAAAGCCTGTTATTTTGCGTTTCATATTTAAAAATGTATGGCTAGAAACATAAAAAAATGGAAAGTATGACAATAAATTAAAGATTGGATTGTAATTATATAAGTCTAACAGTTTTAATAAGGGTCCACAGAGTGGCGGCTCGTGAGCAAAAAATTGAGGGTTCACAATGACAGAATATAGATTTATATATATAATATATAATTATAGATAATATATATAGTACAGATTTAGGTAAAAAACTTTTAGTTTTTATAATACACCTTTCCAAAACAGTGAAAGGCCTATATTCTCCCATTGTGGACCCCCAATTTTTTGGCCTCGAGCCACCTCTGGGTGCCAATATTAATCAATTATATTTTTAATCAACCTAACGGATGGATTAAAACTGTTTCGTTAAGGTTTTTTTTTTAATAGTTAACAAGTCTGAAGAGTAGACTATAAACTTGTTAAATACAGGGTGTCCCAATGAAAAGTAGCCCGTTTCCAGAGCTTATAACTTTTTACGGTGAATTTAAAAGGGGATATTTTTAAAAAACTTCCTGTATAGGTAATACATAATTTTTGTGTCACTAAAGCAAAACTTACAAGAAAATAACACATATCACCAAAAACCGTACGTTTCTACGATTAGGTGTTTAAAAATAAGCTCTGGAAATGGGCTACTTATCATTGGGACACCCTGTATTATGTGAAAAAGTCGAGTAAGAATGTTCATTTATAGTCTAAACATTGATTAAGTCATCATTATTTCATCTGCGAAGTCCGTCTATTGATGCACTTTTAAGTTTTTACAGGCTTAGGAAGACACGTTCGAGATCTTGGAGATGAATATTCGTGGTTGCTCGCCCACCTTTGTAAAGTTCCGCCTAGGTTCGTGGATGCTTGTCTAAGTTCGTCGAGGTTTAAGCATACTACTGCAATTAAATATGTACTTAAAAAGGTTTGTACAGCCTATACAAGTTGATATAAGCTCGTTGTTAAGCTTAGAAAAGCAAGTTCGTGAAGATTCGTCTAGAATCGTTAAAGATTGTATACGTTCGTTAAAGTGCGTTTAAGCGTTTTTAAGTAGAAACTCGCCAAAACTCGTGTAGGAGTGCGTATCGTTTTGCCAATTAGAATGATGAGATTTGATACCGGGTGACAATCAATTAGGGCCGCGTTAATCTCTAGTTTATTTATTAAGAGATTTGGATAAAATTTGAAACGAACATACTAGGCATAATTTAGAATTGACAGTTATACTTAATCAAAATGGTCGACTTCCGGTTTTAACGGAAATAAAGTTTGGTTTTTTATGTTTTATGATTTTTGGAATTTCCGAATCAAATTACATATTATGACATGGTTGCCAAATTTTGTTTTCCTCAATAAATTTTTTTCCCAATTTTTTTTTATGTAGAAGGCAATAAATTTAAAAATAATGTTCTAAGTTGTGCATGGTGCATATTGTCAGATTGATAATCAAATTTGCAATCTAAAGGCGAAGTGGCCCTCAATAGGTACCCATTTAAAACAAGTAAGATTTTGGAAAAAACACATTTTAGAAATTTATTTTTTGACTGAAGGATTTATTTTTAATTCAATTGGTAAAATAGCTTTTATTTCGAGTTATTCAAGTAGGACATTATTGTTCAGTATATGGCCTTTTAGCTTAATAATTTTTTTAAGAAAAATGGAAAAAAGAAAATTGTGAACACTGTAATATAAACAAAATATACAGGCTGGTCTATAAAAAAAATACTTTATGGCATTTCCGGCAAAACCGGCCATTTTGTTTAATCATAAGTGTCAATTTAAAATTATGTCTGGTAGGTTTATCTTAAATTTGATCCAAACCTCTTCAAAAATAAAAGCGATATTAACGTGGCCCTGGTCTCATTGTCACCCGGTATATAAGTTGATAGCAGGCTTCTTGACGTTTCTAAAGTCATACACATTACTTCTCAAAGAAATCCAAAGTCGGTTAAAAAATCAAAATTGTAACCTAACGATATGCGTAATCTCTTCTCCGTGGCTTACTTATACACTGTGGACGTTTGAGTTAAAAACTGTAAATGCTAGACGCCCTTGTAAATTTTAAGCAAAATCGATCAGGCTCGGCAATTTGTAATTTAAATAAGTATGTTTTGACAATACATGGCACCGCCATGAAGTCATTTGGACATCACTTACGCGATAACTCAAACCAAATAAAATAATAAAAAAAACATTTAAAAATCAACTAGGTACTCATAATTTATAAATACTAATCAAGAGGGCCTAGAATGGATACTTGTGGCACACAAATTTCTATGTTGAAACCGAAGGCGTTTTAACGTGTTAATAAATATAAGCTGTAGTTTTTCAAGCAATAAATAATCCAATTACTTATCTTGGCTATGAAGAAAAACATATCTTTTAAACGAAGCAACATGGGCTGGTTCATCCGTTTAAAAACAACCGAACAACGCAAATCGATTATAGCTTAATTGAACAACTATAAGCCATCGCCGTTTTCGAAATCTATTATTATCAACCAAGACGCAAAAGTCGTTGGAACAACAAACAATCTCGCTCTTCCTTCCGCCACCCCCAAACTATTCAATAACCCCTCATCCACTTCTTGGTCCTCGAATTTCCGCCACCTTGAGAGCCTTCCTAGCAAAATGAATGCATCTTTGGCCGATCGATGAATAGCGTTACACATCCGGCAGCCGGGAGCGTACCTCTTTCACAAAGTGTAAGCGTCCCTGCTCTCCGCAGCGTCCCGACGCTATGCTGTACGCCGGTATGGGTGAAACCACGGTATATCGGAGGTTTTGAGAAGAATGCGCTATTTATAGAATCATCGCGTCGATTGAGATGATTTAACTTTTTTTTACTACCGCATTCTGAAAGCGTAAGTTACACTCCTTTTATTTATATTAAACGATATTAAGGACCAAAATTCTAGAGTGTTTAATTCAGCGGTTCTCAAACTTTTATAGTATTAGTCTAGGCCACTGGCGTAACCATGATGATCCATCTCTGACTCGGTACGTTTTGGAGATTTAAGTAAATTAAATCTATTAGACTACAATAGTAACTGGTTTCGCCACCAAAAATTGTTGACGACCTCGGCAACTGGCTGGACCACATCTTCTGATGTCTTTGTCAGCAGTCGGGCCTTCATTTTACATACGTAGAATATTAGACTACGAGCCTCTGAGTAAAGTAACGTGTAGGTTTACTTGCAGATTAACAAACAATAGCCCTATAGTTTAGTCAGCAAGTAGTTACTTTTAACTTTACTTAGAGGTAAAAATATTGGCCCTATGCTATTAGCTAACCTATAAACGCTACATGCTTACGATGGTGACACCAATGGCCGATTATAATTATTTTCGCTTCAATTTGGTGGCTCCACTAGCTGCAGCCACCTGTTACGTCACCTGTGGCCTAACATCATACGAAAATGTAACTAGTAATTATTGACATGCAAGACAAATTCATATTAATACTTTTCATCTATTTATCTGCGAGAACGAACTAACAAAACCATTTACCTTCCTGTAGAATATGCAAATGTTATAATAAAATTGGTTCCTCGCTTATTTTTTCCTACAACATTGCTTTAATAAAACGTATTAGAACTGCTTAAATAGTCTGTGCTTATTGTAACATGTTTGTTCTTGGTAAATTTTATACTTACATCTATACTTATACGGATACTTATGTCTGTTTCATTCTTTTATTTGTTTGTAAACTTGTTATCATTTGTTCATTTGTACGAATATAAGTTTTACTACCATGTAACTGGAGTTATATGTTGGGTAGTATAATAAAAGAAAATTAAATAAAAAAAAAGATGGTAATGGTTATTAAAATTAAGTATTCTAAGAGATACTCTAGGTATACACAAAGAATATGATACGATATAAATATTTATTTAATAAAGAAATAAAACTATGATATTATATTTCCTTTTTCTACCTGGTCTTTTAAAATTCCTCTTTGCGTATATTCAATGTATAATAAATTGTAAAATTTTCCCATTCTCAACATCTACATTTATCAGTTTTCATTTTTATTCTCTTGATATGTACCATATTTAAACAATGCGCTTTTCTTATTCTGCAAATGTTACTTGTTATATTTCTTTCTGAAAATGTTTAATTTTTTCAAACCCTGGTCTCTCTAATGGTAAAGTGATAGAAATACTAAGTACTCTGACAAAAGAGTATCGCATTTTTAGTTACAGTTTACACATGTCTTCTTATTTCAGTTGCGCTTTGTTGTTCCTCAGCAGCGTAAACTTATTTAAGGTGCGTTTACACGAATACAAGAAGTCATTTTGAAAAAATTACATTGTACATTTTTTCTACAATTACTAGAACAATTTACTTGTACTTTATAAATAAATTTTCCAGCAGAACATTGGTTTTTAGCGTTTTTAGAGTTTTTAAAGATAATCCACAACAGTGCAAATTCGTAAAACAGATTTTTGAAAAATATATTATAACAAGAGGCACATAAAATATTTATTGGATAATTCATATAAATTTTTTTAATCAATATCATTTTCTTCACAACTGGACTCTGATTCAGAGTCATCACTTCTTGCCGTTGTACCTAAATTAATAATTATTGGTTCTAGATCAGAAAGATCTAATTGCTTGTATCCTAAGATGCTAGGCGCTTCCTAGCTCGTGAGCCTGTCTACAGATTTAATGTAGTTGACAACGTCGCCAAGAGGTGCTTCTCTTAAATCGGCCGGTGTTAGCCGATACTCGCCGAACACAAATCTTCTAATAAATGAGAGCGTCGAGCAATCGTAAGGGTTATGCTTGATGGTATATCTTCTTGTTCGCACCCTCTGTAGAGTGTGGATTCTGACAGCCCCATAATGTGGAGATGCTTCCGTACTTGGAAATGACCAGTCAGAATGCCTGTGACTAGGCGCAGATTGTGTTTAGTCATAGTCAAGTATTTGTTTGCTGCACTGTTGTCAGGATAACTTAAGAGTTCGTTGGAAACTCTGCAGTTTCTTGTTTCATACCATCTTTTCTTGAATTTCACAAGGGAATGTTCATTAATTAGGTCTGTCACTATCAATTTTGTCAGGCCAATAGAAGGGCCAGGTCCAAAAAGTATTTGGTTGGCTGCTTTCTTGGTTAGTAAGTCAGCATCTTAAGGAGACCTCATTGTTGATGAATACTTCGGTCAAAGCTTCGTGACAGTCTAGTACTAACCCTGAGTAAATTCGTGGCCTGTTCAGGGTGAGTAGTGCTTGTCTGATATCTGTATAGATGATCATTTTCCTTCCAGTGATATTGTTTCTGGTGATTTCTTTTGGTGCTATGAGAATCCCCGTTAGCTCTGTTTGAACTACACTGGCACTATTGGTCACAGCCCATTTTATATTTAGGTTTAAGAATCTGGAGTATATTTTACACCCTGAGCTTTGTTTTGTTTTAGAATCGTGTAGATATGAATTGTACCTGCCACTTCCGGCTGTTCTATTTGTTCTGTTATAACTTTATATGGCTTATGGAAGATATATCTCGATGAGATGGAGTTCATATTCGCTTGAAGCAGTGGGAACGTATCGAGCACCTCCTGTCAAAAGCGACGTCTCGCCTCACCAGATCCTACATCAGGTTTTATTCCAACCGTGTGGAGGCGTGCCATTGTCATTAGAGCAACTTATTTTATTAAATCTCAAGGGGAGTGAGACTAAGAATGACTTCTATGGTTCTGGTCGGTGTTATTTTCATGGCTCCTGTTATGTTGAGAGACATGCTGTTCTTTGAATTTGTTCTAGTGTACAGATAGCTGTCTGTTGTTACTTCTTTTAATGCAAAAGCCAATTTTTGGAGTCCATTTATTAATAATTAACCGTGCAGAACATTTCACATCAGGCATTACTTCCGAAAATCGTTTGTGTAACGATTTTATTGTTACATGTTGCGCACCTTCGTACATTTTATATATAACTTGCCTCAACTTACTTAATATTAAAGAGTTGACTTTTGTTTTACTTTAGCTTACTTTTTTAGACATTATTTGCACATACTCTGTATCAGAATTTGTTGGTTTACTAAGTCTGTAGATAGTTTTCTGCGAAATATTTAATGCCTCTGCAGCCATTTGTTTGTACCTCTTTCCAAGAACCTCGCAAATAGATTTGTGTCTCCTAAAATAGGAAACTACGTTTAGGATTAAAGTTTTTGATTGATCACTATATCGTTTTACTATTTTGTTGAATACTTATAGACAGTGGCGTACCCAGGATTCATTGCTGGGGAGGGACAATATGGTAAAGGTAAAGTATAGCCCCCGCGCAGGGGCCGCCGGAGGCTAACCGCCGGAGGCTAACCGCCGAAGGCAGACAATTTTGGGTTTACCACGCCCAATTTTTACTCAGGAGCCGTTAAAATCGTTAAAAAATCACGCCTTCGTCACCCTCTTGCCTCTTGAATGGGAATTTTTACCCAAAAGTCGTTAAAATTGTCAAAAAAAACACGCCTTTTTTTTTCAAAATTCTCCCCTCCGCTCGCTCCGATCCTGAGCTCACCGAAAGTGACCAGTCGTTGTTCGGTTCAATGAAGCGTCACAGTCGTTAGACCTATGTGTAATGTCAATTAATTTTTCCTGGCTTTTCTGGGAGGCAATTGCCCCCTTTGCCCCCCCCTCCTGTGTACGCCACTGCTTATAAAAACATTTTAAATATCAAAATATACAAATGCGCTAGTTCAGTGATGATGTAATTTAGGTTCCACTGACAATTAAAGTGACAGTAGATTTTTTGAGTGCGTTTTGTTTACCTAAATTATATCGTTTTTTCACTTTTATAAATATATTTCCAAAGTAAGTAGATAGCATGTATCAAATATACAATCGTTTAGTTACCAATTATATACCTTTAAACTATTTTTTATGACCTGTAAACAATATTTTGAAATAAAATAAAAACAGTAAAAACGTATATGTCAAATGTATTGATATTTTTGTTAAGTTTGATTAGAATTAAATGTCACTGGAACCAAAATGACATCACACTGAACTAGCGCATTTTTAACAAATTGACAAATTCAAAATGATTTTGATAACTGCCACCTGATATAATAACATCATGTAATTAATCTACGACGTATCAAAATCTAGTAACTTTTTGTTTCATCCATTTGACATTTAAACAATAAAGAAATCAAATGGACTTGGGGTATTTCCGAGACTTTAGTTTAATAACATCCTCACTAGCTTTCCTTCAATTTGGCTTCTATTCTTTATAAGTTCATACTTGACGCTGTCAATAAAATGTTTTAGGTTGTCAAACTTAAAAGTTATGAAACGGAATGTTTAATATCGCTAATATCAGGGAATTGTAAAAGTCGTGCAACATGTTGAATATCGTCTCGTCAGGATGTTGTTACTGAAAAATGTATCTACTCTATCCGATATCTTTTGTTGGAATTTCTACAAAAAGCTTTGTTATCTCATTTACAAATTTTATCAGAACACTTTCCTCACCGTATACTTTACAATCGGTCACACCGGCCCGCAGTATACTACCCCGTTTTCTATCTCGCCCACGCCTCGCGATCCTTTCATTCACGACGCCCACGCGACGCCGTGACGTCACTCGGGTAGACGGCGCCAACCACTACGCGGAGAAGCGCCGTCACAACCCTCTAGACTTTAGAGAGCGTAGCAGGCGACGACCAGACACGGCAAACTGCGATTCGTTTTCAACGCTTCGAATTTTCTAGTGCCGACGCGTCGGGCGGTACGTAAAGCGCCAGTGGTGTTTGTGTGAGTTTGTAGGCCACAGGTGTTTCTTTTTTTGTGATTTTAAATAGATATACCGGTGTTTTGATTAAAACTTTAGAGTGCTGGAAGATAATATTAGGTTTGTTTAATCGATTGGTACATAAGTGAATATAATAATTTGTGTGGTTGTATTTTTAAAAATGAAATTATGAAGATTGATGGTTCGATGTCTTAATTAAAGAATAGATGGTAGCTCTTACTAAATTCGTTTTCAATAAGGCCTAAGTGTACCACCATGGAACAAGCTAGCTTTTAAATTCGCTCATAATACTTTGTCACCCATATATAAATAGTTTAAAAAATCCCAGGTTTCATTCTCCTATTATTAATGCAATACGAGTAAGGAAATAGCCTTCCTTGTAAGTTGAATATTGTACTTTTTCTATGGCTGTAACGCGCTGCTACCTATTTATAATTAATTTTTATAATTTTTTTTAAATTAAAATGACAGCTCTCTTCTAGATAATTATTTAATGTTGACATTTCATAGTGCACATGATATATCGAAAATGTACTTTATTTATTAATTAATAATGAAGCTGTATAAAAGAAATAGACTACTGTTAACTTATAACACGAAAATGAAATATTGTAAATTCATTTTTTTAAATTTGGTCACTACTAGACTCTTTTTCAAATAAATAAAAAAAATTCGCGTTTGGCGACTCGTAAAAATTATACCTGTTAGCTTTAGCTGAACTTGTTTAGGTAGGTGTACCGGTTTTAATATTATTTTTAGTGCCTTGATATCTTGAAATACCGATTGTAAATTAATTAAAACACGTAGAACACAACCAACATTTCTAGGGTTTCATTTATACACAGAAAAATAGCATCGTTTAAAAATAATCATTAAGTAAAGTTATTAATATAAGCTAAAAAAAAAAAAACGATAAGAGGTGAAGTTCAATAAGAAAAAAATTGTCTGTTTAGGAGATAATTACATTGGCACAACTAGAACTAAAGTGTCCTGAACCGTATTTAAATAAATTAAAAATTGTATTTTTCGTTTTTATAACTCTAGTTTTCCACTTTTAAAAATACCAAAAGTTGAAACAAGTATTTTTAATTTTAATGCACAAAACTTGGTTTTTGGATAATCAATAATCATACTAATATAATAATCATAATTTGGTGAGAACTACACATCTAAGAACAAATTTTTTTTACAGGACACATGTCAAATTCGTCACACTAAAAAAACGAAAAATCTTTTATTGAAAGTTCCGCATTGGAGAATAAAAACTAAGAACTTTAATCGATAGCATTAAGATTCAGACTTTCCGCGTTTTCATTCCTTGGCGAGATATGTTTGATAAATAAAAAGTGTAATATGTTCGTTAAAAGTCTAAGTGTTGGCAGACATATTAGTGAATATACAATGAATGTCTTCTTTTGTGGTATATAATTATAAACTATGAGTTGTGGAAGCAGCGCGGCCAGTATAAGCGAGGACTTCGAGGACGCTTACGATGAGTTTTGGCATGACATGGTAATGTATAATATTTATTTTTACAAAGAAAGTAATCAATAAATATTACCTATCTGTTAACAGTACCATTAAAAAAAATTGCTAGTTATTGCGTACATTATGATTATCTATATGCTTTACGTAACTAATAGTACAATTTAAGTTTAAATATAAACTAATTATATATCTTTAGTTAAAGGAAATCATACAATGTCGAATTTTTACTGTTTCCTATGGGAGAGTAGTTTAAAATTTAAAAGTTCTCTAAAAACAGAGGTGTACGACATACAATACATGCAAGACCAAACCTTCGGTCCTACTTTGCTTGTCTTGGATGACTTCTAAATTACATTCGCGTGTGTAGGATTGATGTTGTATCGACTTTGCCAGTTACAGATCGATACTGTGCTATCAACCGTGATTCTTCATCTGATCAGCAGCTTTGATACTGTTTTCTTTGCTGCCACAAAATTAAAATGTCACCACATTAAGCCTTGTTTTCTTTGAACACTCCGTCGCGGTGAGCGGACAGTCCGTCGACCGTCGCGTTTTGAAGATTTTATCCAACCAGAGTATTTAAATGGGAATGGTTTTCTTGAATCCGCTTAGCTGAGCAGGACGACGTCATGCCTCTGATTTGTCGCGAGTAGTCGGTTCATATCTGTTGAGTTTGATATCAGCGGAATCGTCGGCGTGTGCGGAGACAGTTTGTGAATACAAATAATTATATTGTTATTATTTTTAAAACAATGAGTGACAAATTGACACATACAGATGACTTTATGACTTTATTTGTAGGTTTATTGGAAATGTCGTCCTTTATAAAACTCAACACGAATTCAAAAAGATCTATAGAAATTCTAAAATACTCCCTAAATTTGGTTTAATTTCTAAAAAGCCTCCGCTGCACAGCGATATTAAAGGCACATTCTGTATCGCGACACAAAAACAACTTATCCACTGGTTTATCGGAAACTTTGACGGTTGCAATTGCCAGTTCCTCTTATTCTTCCTCTTCCAACAATAATAACAACGCAAGCAATTTATTTGTGTTCATTTCGTTTACATTCATAATACATAAACAGCACGTACATACATAGATAAGGTCTCATTTTCTATATTTAACAAACCACCTCGGGCGAAAATCGCTGTCATTAGCGATCGACGAACTGTCCGCTCATCGCGACGGAGTGTTTAAAGAAACCAAGGCATTAAGGAGGTAATTTAGCCCGTATAGCGAAGGGGTATAATCTTCAAGTTCACTCGGTAGCTGGGTAAACAGGGATATTTAATTTTGGTATGACATTAGTTTGAAGATGGTTTGAAGTTAGAATTAAAAAAATCTTTTGAAATCCAAGAGTCTTTATTGGTACAGATACTTTTCCTGAATGTACGGGCACAATGTATTATTCAGTAATCACTCCAACACAAGCATAATTAATACCAAAGAAGACTACGGAATTTTGAGTTGAAACATGTGCCATATTTTAAGGCTATTTTGATATCCTGTTCAAAAATTGTATGCTCATCGCTTTTTCCAAAAATCAAGGTGCTCTGCTAGCTTCCAACGAAGTCAGTTTTTTAAGGTTTTTTCCAAAAACAACTCCTTATTTTTAGGCTTTTAAAATATTATAGAACCTTTCGAAAAAATTGGTATTTTTAAAAAATACATGATGCTTTGCTATAGCTTTGAACGAAGCCAGCAGAGAGTTTTTTTTTTCTAAAAACAACCACACCACATTTTTAGTTTAGTTTTAGGCATTTATATATTATATAACCATTATAAATATTATATAATATTATATTAAACTAAAATATTATAAAACTACTAAAAAGTGCTATTTTTAAATAATACAGGGTGCTTTGGTAAAACAAAATCAGCAGAGCACCTCGGTTTTTTAACATGTTTTTTATATAAAAACAACTCTTATGCCACATTTTTAGGCTCTTGATATATTATAAAGTTTCTTGAAAAAACTGCTCTTTTCGATAGCTTCGAACAAGACCAATAGAGCGCCTCTGTTTTTAAAGGTTTTTTTTTTATCTAAAAACAACTATGCCATATTTTAGGTTATTTTTTAGGCTCTTGAGATATTGTAATATTAAAAAAAATGTAATTTTTAAAAAATACGAGATGCTTTTTTAGCTTCGAATGAAGCCAGCAAAGCCAGCAGAGCACCTTGTTTTTTTTCTAACCATACCATGTTTTTTGTCTTAACCATACCATGTTTTTTAGGCTCCTAAAACATTATAAAACATTCCAAAAAATTTGCCATTTTTAAAAAAATACGCGACTCCTTGCTAACATCAAAGTTTTTTTTCTTAAAACAAATATACCAAATTTTAGTCTATTTTTAGGATTTTAAAATATTATTAAACTTCATTTAAAAATTCTATTTTAAAAAAAATTATAGCAAATTTTATTAAAATATTTAATAAAGAGGCTAAAAATGTAATTAATTTTAGAAAAAAAAAACATTGTGCTTTGCTGGGTTCGTTCGAAGATAGCAAAGCACATTGTACATTTTAAAAAATAATAATTTTTTTCGAAAAGTTTTATAATATTTCAAGAGCCTAAAACTAGCCTAAAAATTAATACTTTAATCTAACAAAGCACCCTCCTGTATTATTTAACAAAAAAAAAAGTACTAATTTTTTTGACAAGTTTTATATTTCAAGAGCCTAAAAATAGGTTGTTTCTAGAAGTTTTAAAAAACCGTGGTGCTCTGTTGGCTTCGTTCGAAGCTAGTAAGTAGTATTTTTTAATATTTTTTTTTTCAAAAAGTTTTATAATATTTCAAGAGCCTAAAAATAATCTAAAAATATGGTATTGTTTTTAGAAAAAAAGCTTTAAAAAATTGAGGTGCTCTGCTGACTTCGTTCGAAGCTAGCAGGGCACCTTGATTTTTACAAAAAACGAGGAGCATAAAATTTTTGAATAGGGTATAAAAATAACCTTAAAATAGCCTAAAAATATGGCATATGTTTCAACTAAAAATTTCGTAGGTGCTCTGCTGCATTCTTTGGCATGCATAATTAGGTGTTACAAATTATGAAATAACATTTAGTTGATAGTTGTTTGATTTTGTTATCGGTTTAATTTACTACTATATATTTAATTTTTAACAAACTTGAGTAGAACATTGTTTAATTTATAAGATAAGTAGAATTTAATTTATTTCTTTTTACAAATAAGTACTTGTTTTTCTGGATGAGTCATCAGATTGACTCATCTAATAATTTATACTTCTGTATTATGTTAATTTAATTTTATTTGTTTAAAAATGAGATCTCCACGGTTTTTGATAGTTTTTTACAAAGGATTAAAAGTTATGTACATTGGTCTGTTTGACTTCAAACAACTAACATAGTAATATAAAAGTAACATTTTTGACATTTGCCATTATTATTGAACTCAAAAATTTGAAATGGGCTTTAAACTGAGTGACTATGCTATAAAATTAGCAGAGTTGTTTGGAAACAGCCGCAAGTTATAATGAAAAAACCCAGGGTGTGAATTTGGATCCCTACACCTTAAATTACATAAATAAAATGTATGAACGAGATTTAGCCTAAAGCTATTCCTTCATCTAACCCTTTTATCAATAGGATCAATAACGAATATAGAGATATAATGGACTTTGAGTATATTCTGTGTACAAAGAATGATACTTATACTTAGCCACTGAAGTTATTTAATGCTTTGGGAAATATGATCATATTTACGTAAACCAAAGATAAATCGACCATATATGCATTCTGATTTTTTAAAAGCCTTTTAGATGCTACTGAATCTAGACAAGAATAAAAAATTATATCACAATAGGAAGTGTTACTAAGGATTAGCTTCACATACCTCTCCCTTTTTTTTTTTTTCGAAATGTGGTTCGTAATAAACAAAGTAAAAATGTGTGCAGAAAGACAACAGTGTGACTCAAAAGTTGGTAAACTTAATAGTAGTTTAAGTTTAAATTTTCCAAAACCTTACAAATGATATTTTGAAAACTGTTTCCTGTACCGGACACCAACATGTTTCCAATATCGGATGGTATATACTGACTTGTAAAACTGGTAAATAATTATAAAAAGAAATTTAATATTCATATTTATTGACTGAAAATAATAATTAGGTAGTTGTAGAGCCGTATTTCGATCTCCTAAAGACTTTTTGTGTACAGAAAACTTAACGGCTGCTATACTCTTACACTAAACCGATCAGATGTCATGCTATTAATTGATTTTTTTCATATCTGATTCCTTCCACGTTTCCTTTTATAAATAGTAGCAATAATAATCGAATTGTCTATTATTTAATGACAGGTACTGGGAATAGTAGTAGTGTCCGGTACTGGGACACCGCAAGAGGTTAGCACAAATATTTAACTAAATTTTGTGTATTAATGTAAATGTAAATTACGTAAAATTTTATGTAACCTATCAACAACTAAATTTTGTGTATTAATGTATCCGTAAATTTTCTAAAATTTTATGTAACCTATCAACAACTTATATAACAAAAAAATTAGATGAAAGTTAGTGAAGAAAATAATAAACAACGACCTGTGTATTTAAGAGCAAACCGAACCTCTCACGAAAGCAAAAATGTTTTAAGGAGTTTCTATTAAAAAATTGTATTTATATACGCGCCACTGGGAATACTTTGTAATATTGAGTGATATGAATAAAAATTAAGTACATAAAGTAAGAGTTTATACTTCATTTGATATGAATAAAATGTATCGCAGCTTTAGCGAGTAGATGATTCTATAAAAGGGAGCAGAGACTTCTATTTACTTGCTACGCCTGTTTTGAAAATGTTCTGAGCAACCTTGTAAATTTGTGAATTGCACCATATTCCAGCATCATAAACAGATCTGGGTCATGAGGCATCTATGCTTGTAAACCATTTATTTGAATTGCATATGGCTTGTAATTTAATGCTACGATACCCTTTTCGAGCTATGTATTCATTTCCATGACCTTGGAGCTTCTTTACACTTATGTGAGTGCAGTCAATGACATATACTGCACAGGAAAAATTATATCTTATTTGTCACTTTTCTTTGCCCATATGTATGTAAGAATTTCAAATTCGATAGCGTTGAATCGATGGTATTTAGTCGAAACATATGGACCGGACGAAGTACCTGCCTCTCAACAGAGTGGCGATGAAGGCATTAAAATGTGTTATTTATTACCCTAAGACTCATATTTGTTATTTTAGTATTATGTATTAAGTTCCTAGGGCAATCTGGCCTGAAGAATAAGGGGACACTTACGGTTCGGCTGTCTGAACAGAATGTCGATTTCACTTGTTTTATATTTAATTTTGGAAATAGATTAATTTGTTGAAAATATCGTGTTTTCTTACATCAGAAGTAGGGATTCGCTCACTAAAAGTACCACGGAAGAATTTGCAAAAGTTCTGTGTTAAATTTTTAAGTTAATTAAAGATGAAACGGCTAAAAGTGTAGTGTCAACTCCAGTCGGCTTGAATGTTGGAAATTCCGAGGGAAATTCACTCTTCGTAATAACGATGCACCATCAATCAAAATGTTCGGAAGAAATCGAAAAAATTGGAAAACACTTTTAATTGGTCTACCTACGAAATATTAATTAGATGTGCAATTGGAGAGGCCAAGGAATGAGATATCTAGCATTTAGGTATCTACCTCTACGCAACCTAAGTGAAAAACTACGCAAACCTAATAGGTATTACACGAGCCACAACGATGACTACGAGGTTGATTATAACTGTGAGTATTAAAAAAAGGATTTTTTTTGAATCCGTTAATTTATTAGTTGATTGTTTGACATTGTTATTGGCCATACTAGCGATTGTTTTTATATTACTTCGTTAAATTTATCAGTTGATCAATCATTTAAGATTGTTATTGGTCATATTAGTGAATGTTTTTATTAATTCGTTAAATTAATCAGTTAAATAATTGTTATTGGCCATATATAGCGAATGTTTTTATATTACTTCGTTAGATTTACCAGTTGATTAATTTTTGGAGATTGTTATTGGTGATATTAATTTTAAAATGGCCTTTAGAACGGTAAAATAGATTTAGTCAGCGATTAAACTGTTTTTAAGTAGTTATAAAAGGTCTAGCAACTTTTAGATTTTAGATTTTAAAGACGACTCAAAAATAAATTTATTACTGTCTTGCATTTGTAATAAATCTGCGCCATTGTTAACTTGTTACACCGGTAATCTCGTAGAGGCAAATAATAATATGTCACCGATAAAAGTAATGTTATTTACGTGCATTGAAAAATAAAATTGGCCACTATGGAACTGATTGTTTTAAAATAAATTATTTTTTTGTTGATTAAGATAGTAACTTTGCTACTAAATTTTTAATGATTTAACTGTCAACTGTTTGTTAGGTACTAGAGAAAAATGTAGCATTGCAAAAACTTTCAATTTTAATTTAGAGAGCCAGATGGGGTAACGTTAAAAGGTGTATGCAATGTAATTTTTAAAAACAGTAATATGATATTAAGAATTGAATGCAATGGTATAGGTTTCGAATTTTGTTTTTATGTTGTGAACAGTTTAGCAATAATCCACTACGCCATTTTGGACATATAGTGTCTTTATTTGCAGACGTTTAATTTTGAATTTTAGTAGAAATCTGAATATAAAAAAATGTTTCTATTTTAATAAAATAAATTAATATTATCTCTATCAATAACTGGCAACGAAAAACTTAGAAACAATACGCCGAGATTTATGAAAAACTCAGAGATGGTAAATTAAACAAAGAACATTTTTGTAAAAAAAAAATATTCTCTTTAGAAAAATAAATACTGGGCAAAATCTTTTGTTTCTAAAGGCCTCGTTAGTGTTAATAAAAATTATTTTAATTTTGGTTCTTACAAATGGAAAAATTTGTGACCAAAAATACTGCGACCAATGTTCAAAATATGTTATTACTAGTAAAACATATTTTAAACACTTCACGATGATTGCATAGGTTCCTTTTCGATATCCAATGATTATTTTAAACATTTGCTATTTTTTTAATAGAAATTACGAAATTTTTTATTTTTGATACCCCTTAGAGGTATAAAGGCACTGATTTAAATTTATTGTGAATTAGTTGGTTAGTCAGAATAGCCGAACTTTTATTTTAAACCTACGAACAAAAATAAAATAGTACTGTCAAAAAAACTACGGGTTTTTTCTTATTTATTGTTTTGACCGGCCTGATATTAAAATCTTTACTGAAAATGTATTCAATATCTCGGCGATCCTAAATTTTTTTTTAAAACGATTGAAAATTGACCATCGTGTTAGAAAGGAGGCTGTTTATGCGAAAAAGACAAAAAGGCCTAATAAAGTAATAAATTTTGGACGTATTGTATTTCACTTATCGGGGAATAGTCATATGGCAAAACTTGAATAGATAAGAAAGTCTATTTGAGGTAATAAAACTATTGCTAAATGGAAGGTTCGAGTTAAAAAAAAACTATGTACAAACAGAAAATGCACCGTTGCCAAAGACATGATTAGAATTTGAACCAGCAAATTCAATTTTAAAGTTAATATAATGAGGTACAAAATTGTTTAATTATTGCAATCGTACAAGCGATTGTAAATAATTTATTAAATGTAATTTTTCATTTTAATATTTTTATAAAAAAAAAACCTGCGATATGATAAAAACATCGATGTGCTTTGCAATGGTAATTTGTTGAAAGCTCAAATTATAAAAAAAAAAATCTGCGATATGATAAAAACATCGATGTGCTTTGCAATGGTAATTTGTTGAAAGCTTCTATTATAGAAAAAAAAAAATCTGCGAAATCTGCGACGAAATATGTGACAAAATCTGCGTTGAAATCTGCGATGTATACGAAATTTGCGAAATTTTAGAAATTTGTAAAATCTTCGAAATCTGTGAAATCTGCGAAATTTGTGAAATCTGCGAAATTTGTGAAATCTGCGAAAACTAAAAACTGCCAAATAAGTAAAATTTGCAAAATTTGTGAAATTAGAGAAATCTACGAAATCTCCGAAATCTGCGAAATCTGCGAAATCTGCGAAATCTGCGAAATCTGCGAAATCTGCGAAATCTGCTAAATCTGCTAAATCTGCGAAATATGCGAAATATGCGAAATATGCGAAATCTGCGAAATCTGCTAAATCTGCGAAATTTGCGAAATCTGCGAAATCTGCGAAATCTGCGAAATTTGCGAAATTTGCGAAAACTGCGAAAACTGCAAAATTTGCAACATTTGTAAAATCTGCGAAATATTCTAAATTTGTAAATTTTGCGAAATTTGCGAAATTTGCGAAATTTGCGAAATTTGCGAAATTTGCGAAATTTGCGAAATTTGCGAAGTTTGCGAAATTTGCGAAATTTGCGAAATTTGTGAAATTTGCGAAATCTGCGAAAGTACCTATACGAAATTTTCGAAATTTGTAAAAATCTTCGAAATCTGCGAAAACTGCGAAATATGTGAAATTTGCGAGAAATTAGCGAAATTTGGGAAAACTGCGAAATTTGTAACATTTGTAAAATCTGTGAAATATTCTAAATTTGTGCAATTTGCGAAATTTGCGAAATCTACGAAATCTACGAAATTTACAAAATCTACGAAATCTTCGAAATCTATGAAATCTACGAAATCTACGAAATCTACGAAATCTACGAAATCTACGAAATCTACGAAATCTACGAAATCTACGAAATCTACGAAATCTACGAAATCTACGAAATCTACGAAATCTACGAAATCTACGAAATCTACGAAATCTACGAAATCTACGAAATCTACGAAATCTACGAAATCTACGAAATCTACGAAATCTACAAAATCTACGAAATCTACGAAATCTACGAAATCTACAAAATCTACGAAATCTACGAAATCTACGAAATCTACGAAATCTACGAAATCTCGCAAATCTGCGAAATATGTGATTCGTTTTGCAATTTTAATTTAATGAAAGCCACTACTACGATTATTAATTTATTCTCTCTAATAAATGTAAAACAAATGTGATTTGTAATAGTAATTTGTTGAAAACCGATTCTATGATTATAGTTTATTTATGATGAGAAAGCTACAAAATCTTTAATATAATAAAAATGCTTTCATAAGTTACGCTTTACAAACATACAAACATGGTTTGTTGGATAGCTACGTTATTATAATGCCATACGTAATATATTATTTTTTTGTGGAAAGCCACACCGAAATGTTAAAGGATAAAAACACCGCTATGCTCGCCGTCTTAAATTTGTTTATTAATTTAGCCCCGAATAGATTTACTGTCCACGAGTGCTTATTTGTCATCAGAAACTTTTTACTAATTTTGAATTTTTTTGTAAATTTCGAAGAGGTTCTGTTTCCGTTTTTCTTTATGTTGCAGGAAAACAGCGAAATTGTTTCTGAATTAATTCGAGAACGAATTATTGGTCAGGTTGGCCGTGTAAGAATTTCAAATTCGATAGCGTTGAATCGATGGTATTTAGTCGAAACATATGGACCGGACGAAGTACCTGCCTCTCAACAGAGTGGCGATGAAGGCATTAAAATGTGTTATTTATTACCCTAAGACTCATATTTGTTATTTTAGTATTATGTATTAAGTTCCTAGGGCAATCTGGCCTGAAGAATAAGGGGACACTTACGGTTCGGCTGTCTGAACAGAATGTCGATTTCACTTGTTTTATATTTAATTTTGGAAATAGATTAATTTGTTGAAAATATCGTGTTTTCTTACATGTATATCTGCAGCACTCTGCGGAAATTTTATTTAAGAGCTAGTTTTTTTAAATAATTTTATTCTTGACCTGCTTAACAACTTTTGAAACCGAAAATGTTCTTTTGATTAGTACTATCAAAAAAACAAACGATGTTGCCATTAAAAAAATTGTTGCTGACGTCATATCTCGAAAATAATGACGTCATAAGAAAATAGTGCGAATCTAAAAAAAACTAGACTTCTCAGAGTATTTTTTTGTTACTAGACCAATGAAACTAAAATATCTGGTGTTCCACCCATTTTGCTTAACCCTGTATGTGGTGCATCAATTATTTAATCTGCGTTTTGCACTAGAACCCGTCCTGAATTGGACTCCAAAATTTTCTCCTACCCCAGATTAAAAACCTGGGTATGCTACATACTTAAAGAATATTTTTAGTTTGTCAACATTCACTCTTTCTCTTTCTTTCTTTTGTAAAACGATATAACACTTTACAGTCATCGTCGTAGGTCGTTCTTCTTGGTTTATAATATTTCGTTGCTCGCAGATTTATAAACTCAGCACTCAACCATCATTTCTTTGCAGTCACACTGAAACTGAGTAGAAACTCCCATTTAAAAACTACTAGATATTAAAAGAAAATACATAAAATTTTGATAGATTTAATACATAACATAACTTTTGGAAGGTTCACAAAAAAAATCAAGGTTTCTCCGCCCTAAGTTTTGTTATTATTGGTATTTCCTGAAATTTTCGCAAAAAACTGTCTAAAAATAAAGGCTCAGAAGGAATTATAAATTTTGACAAGTGGCGTCGAACTGACTCTATATGTCTGATGTACAAATTAAATAAATTTAAGGGGTGCTCTTATTTAATATAGGAACGAATTAACCGGACCTGGGACCGGCGCTGGGACAACTTCCCCTACGTATTAATTGAAAGCAAATCTTTACCAGCGAATAGAAGTTTGAGGATTGGGTAACATTGAGTAGGCCAGAGAGGCTAGCCGCATTCTCGTTCTCACGACAGTTAATCCGTAATGTCTCTGGTCACGAGTTGGATATGTGATTGACTAGCGGTTAACCATCGATGACCTGGAATGAATGAATGTTTCATGAATGAAAAGGAGTAGGGCATCCAAATGGTGGCACAATAGGCCATCTGGGATTTGGTGTCGCCATGCGCACCCCAAGAGGAGGGAAAACAGGCTGGATCCCAAGCATGTTGAGGGGAGCCATTGGCGGCTGGACACAAGCCTGATTGTGGAAAGTCTGCCGGAATACCTCGGGTGGTGCGGGGGAGCAAAGGGAGGGCTTGAAAGGGAGAAAAACAACATTGATCTAAACATTTAATCGAATGCATTTGATCGATAAAAAATTTTATCTGGTAACAATGATCGAAAAGAACTATGATTGAAAAGAAAATTGATTGAAAAACCAAATATACATAAAATTAAAAAAAAAACTCAACTAATTTACCTAATCTGTATTTTTTATATTTTACTATTTTTAATCTAGATTTTCGATGTATTGTCTTTTCGATCTAATGAATTTCAGATCTATTATCTTTTCGATAAAATGTTATTCGATAAAATATATCTGGAATAAATAAAGAACAAAATTTAAAAATATCTCTTGCACATCTTTCTTTCCTGTAATAATAGTAAAAAAATCTGAAAGCAAATTTATTTCATGAAATTGTGAACTTATCATCTTAATATCACGCTAAATAATAAATGAAAACAATTTTTTAAAAAATAATAATAATAATAATAATAATAATAAAATACTTATTTAATTGCGTTTATCCTTGAACAAAAGAAAATGCAACTCACGACATGCAAAGTGTAGAAATATCGATTTTACTACGCTATTGACGATTGAACAGGGTTGTAAATAAACAACACAGTTTTCATTTTGAATTATTAAATAGAAAAATCGCCAATGTACAATTAGTTTAAATATTCACAATTAAGTGCTTTTCTTTAATTAAATATTTATACCAAGAAAATCTATAAACGATTATATCCAGATAAAGGGATTCGTGAACGAACAATATGCTATAGCGGTCCATAAACTATAATTATACATAGCGAATGAAATTAAACTGCAACTGGATGATTGGAAAAAATCTTTCATACGCTACCACTTAAAAAATATAGCTCCATTTCTTTTTAGTATATTTTTTAAATGTATTTTTTAACTGTGGATTTGGAATAGATACGTCATTTAGCCTACTGTTGTAAAGTACCTAATTGATAATATCGCTGAGAAGTGTCTGTTTTATAAGTAGGTACTCATCAATCATATAGATTGCCCTGTAGATGTAAACATTGAGCATTCTCAAAAAAACGTTTTGCATAATTACTCATATCAGAAAAATACATGCAAACCAAATACTTTATTACCTTAATGTCTACGAATGTTTTTAATGCTGATATGTTATTTTATATTTGTTTTTTTAATTTAAAATATTTCGTTAATTTCCAAAAAAAAAATAACCTCGATTGAAAATAAACAAATTTGTATGTAAATGTAGGTAACTTTGTAAATATATTTTTTAAAAAAAATAAAATAAAACGTTTTATTATTGGTTTCTCATTTTTATATATATATTATATTATATTTATCTTAATTAGGGTGTGGTTCAAAACCCACTTGTATTAAAATTCTAGGTTTATTGTACTCCTAACAGTTTCTACTCTTGATGAATTCAAGAATTTGTCTGATGGGCACTTCCGCGATTTCTTCAGGTTCCGGTTATTTCACCCTGAAGTGCCATTCCCGTTTCCACTTAAGGTTCCGGCAATGGTATAGTATGTGAATAGGAGTTTCCTCCTCCTCTTCACATATTCTACATAGGGACTCATCGGATATCCCAAGGATATTTAGGTGACATGTAAGTCCGCAGAGTTTTGTATAGAGTCCTATTCCGGCCTTTAGTTCACTTCTGCTAAGGTTTATTAGTTGATTTTGTTTACTCTTTAACGGACTCTTCGTGAATATTTTGGACTGCCTAAGTCCAGAAATTTCCAACCAGAGCCTATCTGTTCCGTTAACAGTCATTTAATATGTTGATATGAAATATTACATGTGTGGGTTCTGGTCTAATTGAAGACTTTCTTTCAAAAACAACATATGTCCAAAAATGCCCGAATTGAGTTAACTGTAACAATTAGTAGGCAACTGTTATATTTATCGGCACAGATGTTGATTTTCTAAAAAAGTAACACATATGCGGAGATATTCACTGTCAAATATAGAACTAATGAAATTGGTATGTTTTTATTTTTCCAGAAAAAAAGCTGATTTTTGACATGTTGTTTTTGTACAAAGGTCTTCATTTAAAATTTTCTTGACTTCCTTCCTGTCTAGGAGGTCTGATTTCTCATTTCCCAGTACTCCCTCATGTCCCAGTACCCATTCAAGAATGACCTTGTTATGTTCTTTCAGAGCCTGAAGGAACTGTTGGCAATCAAATATTAATTTAAATTGTACTTCTTAAAAAAGACCCTCTTATCTCAAAAAGAGTTATTTAACATAACCTTAGCGAAGGCATGTATTGCTGTTTAAACCCGGAAGACTGTTGTCAGTGACCCCAGGTTCAAACTAATGGTCACTTCTAAATTAGCATGGCAAATCCCAGCCCCTGTGGTGTTTTTCATCTTTGAATCGTCTGTATACCAGATGGATTTGTTTTGTATTTCCCTATTTTCCCGGCTTTTGACCTTTTTTGGAATTTGAATATCGAAAGGTTTCCTAATGTCATAATAGGTGTTCTATCCGATGGCTTTTCTAACACCGGATTTTTTTAGTTTCCCCAATATCATTACATGATGCCCTTTTCTCGAAAGTTATCATCCAGATCCATTAGCCATATCCTCCTCCACCGCAAGGTGTAATGATGGAAGGCCTAGCAGTAGCTCCTTTACTGCAGGGGGCGTGGTTCTAAATACCCCTGTTATTTTTAGACAGGCCAGTCTTTGTATCGTATCTAATTTTCTACTAGCTGTTATGCTTTTAGCCATGTGCCTCCATATGACTGATGAATTTAGTTATAACGTGTACTATAACCATGGTATAAAGCCCGTACATCATACTTGGTTTAAGCTACCATGTGTCCCTATCATTCGTCTACAGGCCTATAGTATTCTTACAGCTTTTTCTGTTGTTTTTTCTATATGGCTGCACAACCTCTTTTACCATTTTTAGATGTTGAATCTACATATAAAGCTCCTTCATTCCTTAAAAGTTCGTTTTTCTTGTCAATGCAACAACAGAAGTTTTTGTCGGGTTTTGTGGACAATCCCCGTTTTTAGGCATCATCTTTCGACGATATTTAGTACCTGCTGCATCCTTCTGGAAACAACACCCGTTTACTACGATGTTTATGTCGTCTGCAAATGCTTGCGTCTATAGCCTCTCTCATAAGAGGTCATCAACCGCCAAGGTCCACATAAGTGGAGATAAAACTCTTTCCTTGTTAACTGAGATCTCTTTTGTTGTGTTAATGAGATTACTGGTAATGGTTCTATGATTAATCATGTGCAACGCCACGCCTATGCATAGATCCCAGTATTGAATTGTAAGAGGTCGAATTAAAAGCTCCTTTTATGTCTAAGAAAACTTCTAGTGCTATTTATTTGCTTTCCAATGCTTATTCAGCCTTTTGAGCTAGCTTATTTATCGCTGCATCCCAAGACTTTTCAGATTGGTAGACAAACTGGCATCAATGTATCGGGTTATCCCGTAGAACATCGTCCTGTATATATCTATCGATCAGTTTTTCTGGTAACATTTTGGTGATATATCCGCGCTATTTTTTATATTGATTTATATTCAGTTTTTTACAGATATTTTTCAAAACAATTTAGCGAAAAAAAAAAACAGTAGAAAATGATTTATGTATTTACTTAAAGTTAATTAAAACAGTGTCAATTTCTTATCTATATAAAATATATATCAGTAGGTAACCAAAATAATTAATTGTCCAACCAAGGTGACAAAAACAACGACAAAATAACTGTTTATTTTTATTATTATTATTTTTTTTTTTTTTCATTTTGTTTTTCAGATAAAAGTTGATATTTTGGAAAATTTATTAATTCAAAACACCTCGTAAGTGTAGTAAACAGAGCATAGATATGTTACTTAATTTTTAAAATAAACAGTCAAACCGTCTGGCGTCTAGCACATGAATCAAAATTTTTATTGGATTATGCCTTATGTAAAATATTGTTGTCCAATATTTAGTCAACATGCAAATAGAATAAATACAATATAATATCAGTTATTGAGTATATTTATAAAAAATCCAAAACACGTCAATTCCTGCAACGTAAAAATATCATATCTCTAAATTCAAATTTTGAAATTGGAAGTAGGGGCTTGTGCCATAAATAAATAATTAAAATAAATGCGACCATATGTACAAAGTTTACATTTATCCAAATTTAGGAAGAGATTGTTACTTGTACACCAATCAGAGATTTTATTCAATTCTTGTAGAAATAAACAGTGTAATTGAGAAGTCACATTTGAGTAAATTTTCAAATCATCAGCAAATAATAAATTTTTACACTCTAATGATGTTCATAGATCATTGATAAATGATAAAAATAATAAGGGTCCCAAATTCGACCCTTGAGGAACACCTGATATAGGGCAATATATTCTAGAATAGTAACCGTTGTAAGCAACAAAGTGTCCTCTGTTGTGTAGATATGATTTTATTAATGTAATGAGAGAAGCACTAAAACCAAAATTATTTAATTTATGAATTAATATTTTGTGGTCAATCTTGTCAAAAGCCTTGAAGAAATCATGTATATGAGACATCAACCTGTTGTTTATTGTCCACAGCTTCAGTTATATACTAAGTAATTTGAAGTGGTAGATCTTTGTCGTATGAAACCGTGCTGATTGGTTGAAATAAGACAATTTATTTGAGCATAAATTAGGTTATACACCGATGTCTCCAAAACTTTGTAAAAATAATTTAAAATGGATATGGGACGATAATTTTTGTTATTCGTACTATCACCATTTTTGAACACAGGACATACTCTAGCTACTTTCCACACATCAGGAAATACAGACTTGTGTACAATTAGATTAAAAATTTTAAATAAAGGTCTTACGCACATTAGCATAATCTTTTTATTGTTATTGTTATTTTTTTTTTGTTGAATGTAAGACCAGAAATTTTCTGGATTAGTATTGATACTATTTTCAACATAGTTCAGATAGTTTTTATGTTTCTTGCACTTGAGCTTTAATTACTATCCTCAGTATGGAAAATTCGACATAGTAGTAGTGAGATTGGCCAAAAGCCGGGAAAATAGGGAAAAACAAAACGAATCAATCTGGTATACAGACGGTTCGAAAATGAAAAACAGCACAGGAGCTGGGATCTACCATGTGAACTCAGGGAGGACAATTAGTTTGAACCTGGGGTCACTGACAACAGTCTTCCAGGCTGAAGTAACAGCAATAAATGCCTGCGCCACAGTCATGCTAAATGACTCTCTTAGAGATAAGAGGAACTCAAGGCCGTGGACACTGCAGCCTTAGAAGACACCTAAATCTCTTAGGGATATCTGATGACTCCCTATGTAGAATATGTGAAGAGGAGGATGAAACTCCTATTCACATACTATGCCACTGCCGGAACCTTAAATGGGAACGGGAATGGTACTTCGGGGTACAATATCCGGAACCTGAAGAAATCGCGAAAGCGCCCATCAGACATATTCTTGAATTCATCAAGAAAATCAATCTGATAGGATAGAAACTGTAAGGGATACAATAAGCCTAGAGCTTCAGTACAAGTGGGCTTTGAACCACTCCCTAATTCAGATAGATAGAACCCGCTGTTAGTTTTTAAAAACCGTTTTTGATAAAACTCTTTAATCTTAATATTCTGAATTATGTTTGGAGTGTACCAGGAGGAATATTTGCGATTATGTTTTTTATATTTTGGAACATACACGTCTAAAATATAGTAAATTTTTTGATGGAATACTTTACACATTTCATTTACAATAATATCTAAAAATGACCAATCCACATATGACAGGGCCTTGTAGAGACCAGGGAAAAACGCTTTTTTGAAATTATACATTTGGAAATTAACACCCTGAGGAAAATTGACAAAGCTAGACGATTCGATATCCTTAAGGACGGGTGCAATTCGTCTTCTCTACCAATAAAAGGTGAATAATCACGACCTGTGTTGAACGAAGTGAGCTTCTCAGTAACAATGACAAGATCTAGTATCCTTTCTGACGAATTTTTTCTATTGTTAATTTGGAGGTATTAGTAAAATCTAAAAAATTAGAAATATTCCTATAGCGAAAATCATCTAGGTTTTTTGTAACATAATTGGCAGAATTAAAGTCTCATATTATCAACACTTTTTCTTGATTTATTACAATTTGACTTAACTGCTCATATTCTAGATTAGAAGTGTATATAAATAACATAAATGAAAAGTGTGCTATATGACAAATAAAATTTTGCTCCTACAATATCAATATTAACAAACTGTTCATGAAAATGAGTGAGGTTCAAAACTTCTGATTCATAATTGCTTTTGTGAGCTAATAAGACACCACCACCACCTTTTGATTTCTAAGATCTTAGCAAGTCACGGTTTTTACGACAAACGTTGTATTCTGTCGGAAAAAGTTCAGTGCTCATTACGTCTTCAGTAAGCCAAGTCTCAATTATACCAATGAAATCTAAATCAGCAAGAGTAACTGAAGAGTAAAGTTCGTTTATTTTTGTATTTAAACCTCTCACATTTTGTTGGTAACAGCTATACGATTTTCTGTTGGACTTGTTTAGTTTACCTGTACGACGATCTTTGGAGAACCTGTTTCGCCTTGGTTTACACGTTCTTTCATCTCTTTTTTCAGTTTTTTGTAGTGTTCAATTTGTTTAGGAGTGCGATCTATAGAGATGTTGATGCGGAAAGTATTTTGAGTTTCGTATACACGAGTGAACTTCGTTTTCGTTGTTTAGGGTTACCTTGATTGGTCTTGGACGGGTTTTTGTTGCATCAAATTCATTTGAAAGATATTTTCATTCTATATTCCAAAATGATTTTTAAAATGATTGCAAAAATTTAAATAAAAAAAAAGAATTCATCTGATTATAGAAATTTCCTACAAAAATTTATTACTGGATGAACATAATGCCAAGCAAAAATAATAAAATTTCAGTGTCTTTTCTGGAGACAATGTAATCTAATTATAGTAATGAAATGTATAAACAATAATTATCATAATTCGAATACCTACTCGTTATTTAAAAAAAGCTATTATTAATTTATTACTGTTTAAGCCCATATCATAAAATATATCAATTCCAATTCTAGGAAATATCTTATTAGATTAATTGTTTTATTTACGATCGTTAGATTATAGATACATGTAATTAGATTATTGGAGTAAATATATAAGTAGATGTAAATTAATCAAAATAAAAATTACATACTTAATTTTTTTTAAGGTGATACTTATCACTTATCACGCAAAATTTAAATTGAGTATTCTCAGAAATATTTCATTTTAATGTTATTATTATGATATATCAATGTACAAGGTTATCCATCACAAAGTTTAACAACATTACCTATTTTTTTAAAGGATGATATTTTTTTATATCATTTATGACTAAGATCGTTACATTCCTCCAAAATATAAATATGCTCCCAAAATTTGAAAAATTCTTTCTTTTTTTATGGAATTATATACCCATACTCTATTACAAAAATACTACACTTATGAAGGAAACACTTTGCATGTGCTATATTGTAACTTGACAAACCGGGCCCTAACCTAGTTTTCCAAATACCCTTAATCTTGGCCTAAATTTCGTCTAGTGGATCCCCACGAAGTGATGTTAAAAACCCCCAGAATTACGTTTTGAGTTCAATGTAGCTGTAATGGAGGAAGAACAAAGGAAACACCGAGATTAATTTTGAATACTGTTTATTTAATATCTATTCTTTTGTACAGCCGGACATTTAGATTATGTACCGTTTTTAGGCTTAACATTATGTTTATGTAGGCTTTCCAATGTGTCATTTCTAACCTCAGAGCTTTTAGTTCCCATAAAAGGGTAAAATAAAAGTTGGAAGTACTTTGGTATATTTGCTTGTCTCCTAATATACAATCACACGTTTTCACCGAAATACTGAATTACGCATTGTCTAATAAAAGAGAGTACAGTGGTAGCACGAGTAGTGTTGTGAGATATAAAATATTGCGTCGAATTGAGAACCTCCTCCTTTTTTGAAGTCGGTTAAAAATAATATTTCTAATATGTGTAAAAACCGGAGTGTAGATTTACCTCACCGTGCGTCACGCCTTTCTCTAATATTCCAATGCCGTAATATACTGACATACTCATTCCTGTATGGAAAAAACTGAACGGTCGATCGGAGAACACCTGATATAAAGGGGGATGCCCGTCAGGCCCACTTTTGGGGTATCTCAGTGGAGATCCATCCAAGCCTCTATCAGGCTTTAATTTACATAGCCGCAAGGGAAATACCATTTTTAGGCCCTTACTATTGAGGTCCCTGGCGGTCTATGGTGGCCTAAGGCTTCTTTTTCAGCGCGATGCTTTTTTGCTCTGTCGATTGACAAATCAGTGTTATTAATCACAGTTCTGAGGATACGTTAGCTAGTCCACAAACACAATTTCATCTATTTATCTTCTTCTTCTTAATATATAAAAATGAATTGCTGTTCGTTAGTCTCGCCTAAACTCGAGAAAGGCTGAGCGGATTTATCTCATCTTGGTCTTGAAATGTTCGTGGAGGTATAGGGAAGGTTTAAAAGTGAGAAAAATTAAAATAATTGCCGGAAAAAACATAAAAAATGGGGAATAGATGGGAAAGAGGGGAAATAGTGGAAGAGGGGAAATAGGGGAAGATGAGAAACAGGGGAAGAGGGGAAATAGGGAAATATAGAAAAGAGGGGAAAGAGGGAAATAGGGGAAATTGAGAAAAGAAGGAAAATGGTAAAATAAGGGAAAGGTGGTGTAGGGGTGAAAGTTTGTATGGGGCTATCAATTTTTAAAATGTAGGAACTTGAAAATTGAAATTGTAGGTACTCATCATAAATAAATAGATCTTTTTCAAGGTATTTAGATTTTTACATATTAAGGAGGGAAACGGGAGGTGAAAATTTAACTATGATTTTCGGTTTTTAAAGTAGGACATTGAAATGAAAGAAAAAATTAAGAAAATTGCGCGGAAAATTAGAAAATTTAAGAATACTTAACCACCATAATAAATTAAACTTTTTTGATGTAACCTTATGACGTTTAACATAACATTGACAGAATGCGTGCTGTAAATATCGTCAAAGATGAATATCGTTTAAAACAGATGCTTCGATCGGAGTAGTATATCATAAAGCATTAGAATAATAAACACTTTGTTTCTGAAATATTTTTTTAGTTAATTATACCAATTCGAAATCAATATTCATAGTTAAGACAGGACAACGTCTGTCGAGTCCGCTAGTTCTAAATAAATAACAAACATACCGACTACTTCCGCGTAATGTCCCGCTAAAAATATGTGGATATGTACAAATAAATACGGCCCTCCTCAATATTCATGATTCTACTCGCCGCTGTACATATCACCTTTTTCCCGAAATATCGATATACAAAACTAACACTCCTTACGGCTAAAATGACACATTTGTCTACCCAATTTTGTTTTACAAAGAACGAGAGAAAACATATTTTTTAACCGCAATCTAACTTTAAAATATATATAAATCAAGGCATTTACTCTACTAATCTACATCTGTTTGCCATTTAAAAGAAAAACCGAAAGTGCGTTTCATCTTTACTGAAAGGGGCAGGTACTGTTTACAGACAACCAAAACTTTACAATTCGGCTCATCGGCCATAAATCTAAATTCCTTAATTTATTACTTGAGAGTGTTGACCGACTTTAAAACAATTAATATTTATGACAACAACATCACTATCGATTCTCTAAATAATATAATTTAGCACAATATAAAAACCCTATAATTTTTCCCGCAATAAACGTTTATCAATAAATACCAAAAATATGACAATAACACACAGACGCGAATTTTCCCGCTAATGAATATAAAAGTAATAAAGTGATACCTGTAACCCATTAATGTTAGTCTAAATTCTCCCCCGGAATATCTGAATATTAAACACTAGTTTGATTACTTTAATAGTGCGATTATCGTTTTAATTCTACGTAAAAGAAACCTTACAGAAAAAAAAGTATACCGCTGATAAAAGCGTCTACCTGGCGCAAGTTCGTCGGCCAACCATAAGGGTGACGAAATCCATTACGCGTCGCCTAGAGTAGTACTTTTAATCATTTAGTAACATTTTATAATGTTGAATCGGAGATACAAAATATCTGGCGTTTAACTAGACTAGCGTGGTATTACCAGTACCAGTTACGCTAATATTTTAGTCGCTCGGTAGATACAACCTTACAAAACAGTTCTAGGAGTGAAATCTGGTTCTATTCAACGTGTATCTGCTTGGTCAACCTGACTATATATCTCCTTTTACTTATATATAAAATATAAGAAAAGGTGGTCATCCTAAGGACAACTACTGGATATCTATGCAGAAGCCGTCGTTTATAGAAACTAATTTCTCTACTCCGTCGATATATTTTATTTCCGTTTTTAAAATATAACAAAAGCGCGGCCACCGTAAGGGTAGCGATATCTCTTTTTAATTATATTTGAAGAATATAAAGAAAAAGGAGTCACCGTGGCGGTAACGTGGATATTTGCGTTTTTTGTTAACTTGACTCGGCGAAGATGAAAAAGTTAATCCTCCAGCCCTCAAAAACCTCGGTATTTATACTTAAATTTCCCATATATGCAAATGTATCGGAAAGAGAACGACTGTGCCTTCGGTGTATAAAGACTATAAACCCCTGTATTAATTCCTGAATATTACCCTATCGGTGTACATATGATTTTTTAGCTAGCGGCCGTTAGAGTCTACACGTCGACTTCTTTTCCCAGAAGTAATTAAAAGGCGCCTACGAGGCGATATACGCTGGGATGTTGTTTGAATTCGAAATAAAAATTTAAATATAATATGTAATATATAAGAATTATTTAAATTAATTATCAACCCCCGGTTGTCGGATTTCAATATAAAACCTTTGTGGTCTGATATGGTCCTACACCAGTTTTTATTATCTTAAGAAACAAGCAACTTTCATTCTCAATTTTTCTCCGCACTAACTGGAATTTAATAACCTCTATCAATTTGTTTGAAAATTGCCATTAATTCATGAAAAATCGTTTTCGTAGAATATTTTAAATTACATTCAAACGGAAACAATTATAAAAAAACACAATCAATTCATGTTTTGTTATTCGTTTATAATTATACTATTATTATAGTTCTGTAATTAATCATTATCTCTCGGTTGTTTTCGGAATGAACGCATACTTTCTCTCTTACACACACACTCGCATACACGCATATTTGTTCATTTTATATAAATTATTTGATTATATGTAATATTCGCTAATTAATTTAAATTTGACCAAAGAATGTAGACGATAAACTCGAAGATGAGAGAGAAGTACATATACCAATACATACAGAGTAGGAAAAGAATATAAGCCGTAGGATATAGGCACTGCGAGTGAATATCTATCTCTCTAGTTCCTGCAGTTCCAATTTAGTCATGCATGAACTGTTATTCTTTCTAACTAAATAATGACAATAGGTACGTAATTCCCCTGATTCTAGAATTAAGAATAAAATTGAGGATTATTTGCAAGTGAGAAATAATAACTTGATTTGGAATTGAATCTTAATATTTTGGCCAGTAAATTTACCATAAATAAAAAAAGAACCAATAATGTGGTCCCGTATAATGAAAAAGTTAACTTATCAATAAATAAAATGTTTTTTAAAAAGATTTCATTTTGATTCTGCTGATTCGTCAAAACTTCGCAAAACTCATCAGTCTGAAATTATTCTACAAAAATTAAAAATATGCAAAGTTACAAAATTATGGCTCGTATTCCGATACAAACACTTATACATACAGATACCTAGACCTTGTTAGATTCATATTAATATATCTATACGATGGAGCATGACAGTTATAGATGTTTCAACTTCGATCAAGTCCCATTTAAAAACAAAAGAAAATACGTCTCAACATGAATATAGTTCAAAAAAATCCGCCAAAGATCTTGAGTTAACGATGTACCAGTTTGAACATTAGCGGCTTTTGACGGATTTTTTAGAACAATGTCTCAGGTTTGGGCTATATTTTTTAGAAAGTTGAAACAACTATATAAACAGTCATCTTCCAAGAAACGAAAAGAATTGAAAAAAATCGAACAGAATCAAAAAGAATTGAAAAGAATCGAAAAGAATCGAAAAGAATCGAAAAGAATCGAAAAGAATCGAAAAGAATCGAAAAGAATCGAAAAGAATCGAAAAGAATCGAAAAGAATCGAAAAGAATCGAAAAGAATCGAAAAGAATCGAAAAGAATCGAAAAGAATCGAAAAGAATCGAAAAGAATCGAAAAGAATCGAAAAGAATCGAAAAGAATCGAAAAGAATCGAAAAGAATCGAAAAGAATCGAAAAGAATCGAAAAGAATCGAAAAGAATCGAAAAGAATCGAAAAGAATCGAAAAGAATCGAAAAGAATCGAAAAGAATCGAAAAGAATCGAAAAGAATCGAAAAGAATCGAAAAGAATCGAAAAGAATCGAAAAGAATCGAAAAGAATCGAAAAGAATCGAAAAGAATCGAAAAGAATCGAAAAGAATCGAAAAGAATCGAAAAGAATCGAAAAGAATCGAAAAGAATCGAAAAGAATCGAAAAGAATCGAAAAGAATCGAAAAGAATCGAAAAGAATCGAAAAGAATCGAAAAGAATCGAAAAGAATCGAAAAGAATCGAAAAGAATCGAAAAGAATCGAAAAGAATCGAAAAGAATGGAAAAGAATCGAAAAGAAAAAATCGAAAAGAATCGAAAAGAATCGAAAAGAATCGAAAAGAATCGAAAAGAATCGAAAAGAATCGAAAAGAATCGAAAAGAATCGAAAAGAATCTAAAAGAATCGAAAAGAATCGAAAAGAATCGAAAAGAATCGAAAAGAATCGAAAAGAATCGATTATTTTTAAGTAATCTACTAGTCGAAAACAACTGATTATTTTCCACTAGTAATCCATTTTGACAAGAAAATTATTTAAATAGGAAGTTTTATTTGAGTAATTGACTTTTTTTTTTATTAATTTATAGAAATCTACTAAAAAAAATTGTCAATTAAAACTAGCCAAAATAGCTGAAAACCTACCAAAAAAGCAGAAATCTACCAAAAAAGCAGAAATCTTTAAAATGTCGTGACGTAATCTACGTGCGATGCACAAAATGATGCTAAAAATAACGGGGTTTCAAGCATGCACACTGCTGTTTCACGGATCTATTTACCTGTTTTTTTAACAATCATTCTCAGACACCTCTCGCGTTCACTAGACATATTGAACTGACAGACGCGATCGGCCTGAGCGCAGTGGGGTACCAAAAAAAGTAGAGATTAATACGTACGAAAATAATAAATATATTAAAGTGAATTTATATTATTAAGTTATTTATATGTGATTTTAAAATAATGTGCACAAATGAACCAATGGAGAAACCGTCCCTGCTTATATGACAAATATTTGGGACAGCGCGACCGATTAAAGAGAGGCTACAGCACTTTTAACGCGGCAGTATTGGCTGCTTGCTGCCTGTCGTTTTACTCGATCTCGCCTTAAACGACAAATATTATTATTGTGTCACATTCTCCAAAATTCTCATTATTTTAACGTAGAATTACAATAAAAAAACAATTTAGCGGTTGTTTTTACTAGAATAATTCGTTCCTATTATTATGATTACGACAGTCAAATAAAAACCAAATCAAATCCAGGGTAAAATTGTTTTTCCGCGTAGGATTTTAATAAAATCATTGACGTCATAAATTGTTGTTATCTTATCGCTGGCCAGTAGGCGCAATCAGTAATATTAACATAAAAATTGCATCACAATGATTAACGTGTTTCTTCAAATTTTTAAAAGTGTAGGCGATCGATCCCTACGGCTAGTAATTTCATTAATTTATTCTAGATGCACGTGCATATAAATTTATGCAAGTTTTAACATGTAAAAATCCTTTTGATAAGATAAAATAATAATAATTAATATGAACGCGTATGTTTTATCTGTATTTAAACAAATACCTTTAAAATTTTTTATCAGTCGGTAGTTAGAAAGTGAAATAGAGTAGTGTTCCTATATCAGCAATTAAATTTGGGTGCAACGACAGTGGCATTTTTATTTGTTTTTTAAGGTGGGTGAAGTAGGTACAATACTAATAATAACTGTGTTTACTCAGTGGGAGAAAAGTGATAAAAAGGTAATATCTATTGTATTTTTATGGAATAAATAAGAGAACGATAGATAACGCAGGACACTAAAATTTTATAATCCTAGATTATTTTTATTTATTTAATCCTTGTTTAAATAAGTATAGGACTGATGGTATGTATACCTCATTTTAATAGGATTTACTTTGCCATGTATTCTACCCTCATTATTTCTGTTATAATTATTAAGGCTTAATTTTGAGTGCAATCGCTTTTCTTAATAGAATTTCATTTGCGGGACTATTTTTTTTTTCACATCTACTGTAGATGTCAAAATATTGTATGACACACGGACGAAAAATGATTTTTTAGACTTCTTGAAGGTCCAGCCCACACTTAGTTCCTCAGATAGGTATAAATTATATTAATTTGTGTCTATTTTCATGCATCTAAGTTTTATATAATCATCCATTTCGTATATTATATCCACTATAAATCTTTGACTTTTTTATGCCTTTCTTGTTCTATTTTAGTCCTTTTAATATCCAACATTGGATGCAGGGATCCTCCATTTTCTCTAACCATTTCTACCCTACTCTAGCTCTGTTTCCTTTGTGGTATTCTTCAATTTTCTTAAGATCGTCCCTCCACCTCATTATCATGTTCATGTTTGTCATCTTTACTTTTGTTATGTAGGCTTATTCTTGTTTATTTCATTTTAATTTATAATCGTTCATTGAATTTATTCACATATTTATTGGAGCTAGGCACTGATGATGATCACCAAAAGTATTTTGCAAAATAATTTTTTCAAATAAAATTTTAACGAAATATTTTCTTTTTATTGTTAATATTATGTTGAGGCTACGTAGACACAGTCATAACCTCTTCTGGTTCTTTTTAAAAGATAAATATGTTTACTAACTAAAATAGCATCATGCAAAATATGATAAAATGTGCTATTGTTTTGTTGATTTTGCTGTTTAGACGGAAACTTTTTGAAAATATTCCTTGTGTGGGGTTATCAGAAGGGCAGAGGGAAAAATAGTTATTGCTCAGAGAAAACAGGTAATGACTGTGTAAAAATTAAATATTTGAAACACTATTTACAATATTTATAAAATATTGATTCGCATTTATTTTTATCTACTACCTCCACTATAGTTACGTGCTTTCTTTATTCTCTTTTTGGATAGATAATATATGCGTATCCACTGTTTGCATCTCTACATGAGATGCAGACGTATGTGATAAAACTTTTTGTGACGTAAGCGAGAATATTCGAGAACGCTATAGAATATTCGAGGAGCACACTTAAGAACTTGGTGGAATTGAAGAATTATTATTTGAGAAGTTATTCATTTATAGTTTAAATGATATACCAACGAGTGGTTATATTAAAAAATTAACTTTTAGTTGAAGTTTGATTGGTAAATTTAAAAGTTTCTAAACGTAAAATTTTAAATATTTAAAAATACATTTTACTGTCACATTATGAAGTTTTCAAAGTACCAGCTTATTTTAAGTGTCCCTCGTTCTAAAATAACTTAAAAAAATCTGATGTGTCCAACACATGACTTTACTATCTAGTTATTACAGACTTTTTTTCGGTTATTGTAGCACCTCTGTAAATATTTAGAGGTTAACTTAATATATACATTTTCCACATCTAACTCGAAACATTTTTCTATATACACTCATTGCCAACGAAAATGCTGAAAACTTTAAATTTTTTACTTTTGCTCCAATTTTTTGTTTAACAATTTTCTTAAAAATCAGAATTTTTTTCATTTTGTCAAATTTCTCCAATACGGACCATTTTAGAAAAATTTTGTATAAGACAAAAATTATAGAGAAATATATTAGAAGTAACTTTTATTGGAAGAATTTTCTTCTCCAAACGTAAATAATAGATATATTTTATAAAATATAAAAATGACCGCCTATAAAGTAACCCCCAGACTCTGCCCAAAATCTAATCAGTTCACCTCAAGTCGAAATAAAGCACGAGTTTATTTCTTTATCCGTTTTTGAGTTTTCTTCAAAATTTACAATTTTTCACAAATATCTCGAGTACGGTCCATTTTACAGAAATTATGTATAGGACAAAAATTATAGAGAATTATATCACAAACAAGTTTTATTTGAACAATTTTCTTAAAAATTTAAAATTTTATATTTTGTAAAATTTCTCTCGAATATAGACCATTTTAGGAAAAATTTTTATAGAACAAAAATTATAGTTCCTATTATAGTTATTACAAGGTAACTTTTCTTCAAACAAAAATAATTTTTCTTCAAACAAAAATAATATATTCCATAAAATATAAAAACGACCCTCTATAAAGTACCCCCCCAGATGTTCCGACTCTGTCCAAAATTTAATCAGTTCACCTCAGGCTGGAAGCTTAAGTTTAAAATTTAATGTGTTTTTCTTAATCAGTTTTTGAGTTTTCTTTAAAATTCGAAATTACACTTTTTCTCAAATATCTCGAATTACGGTCTATTTTAGAGAAATTATGTATGGAACAAAAATTATAGATAATTGTATCACAAACAACTTTTATTTGAACAATTTTCATAAAAATTTTATTTTTTTACATTTTGTAAAATTTCTCGAATACAGACCATTTTAGGAAAATTATAGAGAATAACATAAGAAGTAACTTTTATTTGAAGAATTTTCTTCTGCGAACGTAAATAAGAGCTATATTTAATAAAATATAAAAAGGATCCCCATAAAGTACCCCCCAGATGTTCCGACTCTATGCAAAATCTAATCAGTTCACCGCAGGCAGGAATAAAGCTTAAGTTTAAAATTTGGTGTTTTTCTTTGTATTCATTCATGAGTTATCGTGGATACAGACACACACACAGACATCATCGCGAAAATAGTCAGAACAGACCCCAAAACGTAAAAATCCTTAAAAAACCTGAGGTCGAAAAAAAATCATGATTCCTATACTTTCCTTATCTGTATACAGATAGGAACATTTGCCGGTTATAACTATTTTGGTTACCTATTTTCAATTCTGAATAGAAACAAAACAAATGTTTTTTTTTATCTAAACAAATTAAACCAAACGACTTGTTTTAACATAATTTTTAAATATACCTAATGTTTTTTCAGGAATTGACGTCCACTAAAGTAAAACCTATACCGTTGACAACTGTATCAAGAGCAGAGGTAGTTTGTTGACGCTATTTTAATAATACTACTAAATCATTTTACCGAAACCAGTATGAAATTACGATAAAACCAATATGCCCTTTGTGTTGCTAATTGAAGTATTTTCTGTTGTTTCAGTGTGGAATCGAAGGTGATTCAGACGACGACGAGCTTGGGGCGATGAAAGACCTCACCATCAACGATTACATCAACACCAGCGTCAACACTCAACAGCAAGATGACCTTGAAGCTCAGCAGAGGCTGGCTGTGCTCAGTTTCGAACAAGTTAACAGACTTAACGAGGTCATGGACGAGGTCGTCTGCATACACGGCAGAGGTAGGCTAAATTTTAACCAAATGTTTTGACTTCCTTGTGAAGATAAAATACCTCAGCAAGTAAATGTTCTTGATGTACTCAATGATCTTACCTACATTTTTACTTTTTCCACAAATGAAACTATATCTGTACACAAGATAGAGTAAAACTTAAAATTGGTAAGACTTAAACAATTTATTAGATGGAAAATAACGGTTAGTTTGGATCAATCCTGGTCACCATCAGATCTGTAAAAAGTTTTCATTTACAAAAAAAAAACAACAAACAATTTTTTATTATTCTTCAAACGGAGGTAATATTTTACTAATCACCTGTCAGAAACTTTTTAATTTGAAAATATTAATAGTATCATCAAAAAATATTGACAAATAGTACGGTGCCTAAGCGTATGACAAGAAAAAAGTTCCACATGCAGGATCCCAATATATACCTAATTTTTTTTTAATCTTTAAAAATGAAAAGGTAGCCTTCCATTACGGTAAGCAGGGTGCCAAAAGAATATTGAAAATCTTTTTGTGAAAAATTAATTAAAAAAGTGTGTTATATTCTTCAAAAGAAAGTAGAACTATGGTAGAACTGTTAAATTTAGTACCTGTTCATTGCTAGGTGTATGTAGGTATATTTCATCAATACAAAATAAGAAAATTATTATTTTACATCGTTTTTACAGTGTACAAGATAACAATAATTAAATAAGAAAAATAGTGTGTATTCTTTTGTACCTAATTGGAATTGTTGTGGAAATGAACTTTGAAAAAATAAGTATTTGATAAGTTAATGTTATGGTATGTTTGGTATGGCGTGTTAATACACTGCGACCTAAAATATCTATTGTGCCCCTTCTATTTGGCATGCTCCTAAATATAATACTCTTGAATTCTGTAGTGCTACAAATTTACTCAGAATGTGAATGGAGGTTTTTATCCTTACAGAATCTGCACTCACTATCTTCTACTACTCAGTTTACTAAGGTATCCTTTGGTCGACAATGCCCGGTAAGGATCCCTATTACACAGCGTAGCCTGTTCTTTCATGGGCACATAAAGGCCAATCTGTTCTGGTTATATTCACCCAGAAGTATCTTAGCCTATCTTTCCATCAATTATCTTCTAATGCCTAATTATTTTTTAATATCTTAATATTGTGTTACTACTGATACCGCAGAACGGCTCAGGTCCCATAAATGGTGTTCGCGCCCATTGAAACCCGTGAAAACGTTAACAGACTGCATGGAAAAACCTCATACAAGAAGAGTCTGAAATCAGACTCACAGCTACAAAAGAAGTTGCCACTGAAATAAAAGAAAATATTTATCCGACAACCACCAGGATTTGATTTAATTACCAGGGAGATAATTAAACAACTACCTAGAAAAGTCATAGTTAAATTGACCTATCTTATTAATTTCTCCTACAGATAGAAGTATATATCTAAAATTTGAGAAGCAGGCTAGGTAATAATACCTAAGTCAGTCAAACCACCAAATTGAGTTTCATCTTATAGACCAATCCCGTGACTTTCTGTAATTTCGAAACTAGAGGTTTGTTTTGGTTCTAGTTCGAGAATTTTTTCAGAACCATGCGCAAAACTATTACATCATTTAATCAAATGCCCCATTGATACTCACATTTGAAAAACAAAACATGGCCAGGATCCTTTCAACAAAACTAATTGAAAAAAGCGCAAATGCGTACATGTCAGTTCTGAAACAGTTCTTGCTTTGGGCAAGAACAGAAGTTACTGTTGGAGAATAGTTATGGAACCATTCCCACGAAAAATTAAAACACAGAATGGAACTAGTTAGGGTGAAACCAACAAAGGTTTTGGAACAGTTACGAACTTAAACCAAAACAAAGCTTATTTGAAAAATTATTTAAAAAAAATTAAAACCAACCCATCCTAGAAAAATATTATTCCGTCTTATCAGTTTGGCTTTAGAGATAAACTTATTCTATTCCTAGTTCTTGATCCAACATTGAAGTGAAATGAAGCAACCAGTTCCAGACAATTTATTACACCATTTAACAACTTATTTAAGGTAGTAAATCCACATGGTGAAGAATCTGGAATCTTCAGGAATCTGACGCTATTTAGAAGTATCTAACCAATTCATTTCTAACTTGTATGCATGTCTGAAAAATCTCTTCTGCACTCACAATCAGTTCCACATCACACCTGTAAAATGGACACCAAACAATTGAACCATGTTTCCATAATTAACCTTACAAAAGATAAATAAATAAGCCTGACGAATAATAACGTATGTAACATAAGTTTTGAGACAAAAACAAATCAATACTATTTGTTCCAATTTCAAACTTTACTTAAACTATATTATAATGCAGCTAGCGGCCCATAGTCTTCAATCCGCAGTACGGGGCGTGCTTGGGGAATATTAGGTGGATTATCTTCTTTGGGTACAAATGGGATATTATTGGCTTCTAACCAATCTTTAGTTTGTCTAGCATAGTGACAAGATGCTAGATCAGGCCAGAACATGATTTCATCATTAATGTGATGTTCGTTTATAAATCGTAACAATTTTGGCAAACATTTTTGTATATAAAGACCTGCAGTGATGGCTTCTTCTCTAACATGTCCTACATATGGTCGCGAAGCACCTGCCTGAGAAATGGCGCACCACACCAGAATTTTATCTTCAAATTTAGCTTTCCTTTTAAATTTCACATTATCCGGAACTGCATTGAAATCCTCAGTATAGAATCCATCATTCACTTTTATCTTGGAGTTAGATAACCTAAAATATTTTTCATCGTCCAAAACGATGATTTGGTTGTTTGCAAAGTATTGAAGCGTTAGTGCTCGACAACACCGTGAAATTCTTTGCAACTGCGCAGCTGTGTATTTTGGACATTTTTTTCTCTTTCTAAATAACATTCCACTTCTCTTAATTTCTCGATATGCAGTCATTTGTGAAACTCCATAGCGCCAACTAAATTATAGATGCTTTTTCGGGTTTCGATTTTATGCGCAATGTCACAAAAGATTTTCGACAGCTGTCAATATTTATGATAACAAGGCCTACTTGAATAAATTCCAGGCAATGGTAAAACTAGACTGAATCTTTTCGAAGTGATAAAAATTAGTTACTAAATTTGTCTCAAAACTCATGATACGTTAGAATGAATACTAGAGAAAGCTTTGCTATTTCTTAAAATAAAACCCATATTTTTAAAGGCCTTGTTTTCCATATGCGTTTTAAAAGTTAATTTAGAGTCAAGTCAGATCCCAAGAGCTCTTATCTCACAGACAATATCATGTTCATTTAGTTTATATTCATAAGAACGGCTTGTAAATGTAGTAGGTATAGCTCGGAAATGTAATTATTACAAAGCACTTGCTTATATTCAATTCTAGTAAATTTGTTATTAACCAGTTATGACCGGATGGACAATTTGAATCGAATATTTTAAAATTTCAAAAGATAATGAAAAACAGGTTCATTACAAGTTACAGATAATGTAGATAGAACATTTAGAATAAAGCAGGAAGAAGTAAGTGTACTTGTAACTGAGAGAAATCAAAACAAGAGTACCACAAAGAAATCTATTGGGACCTGTCCTTTAACCTGCCATTAATTGGTCTAAACTAGTCGTTATTTTTCATTTAATTAATTGTGTATGTGGAGGTACCGATTTTAAATATTCTACTTAATGACTGTTCACTATTCAGGCCACATTTGAGAAAATGGAAAATTTATCTTATTTATTATTTTTGTACTTATTTCAGGAAACTTTCCTACCCTTGAGATCCGTCTCAAAGATCTCGTAAATGTGGTGAGGGAAAAACTGGAGGCTGATACCACCTCGGGGGGAGCGGGCATGAAAGTCAAGGACATCAGATTGAATGGTGGCGCCGCTTCCCACGTTCTAGCCACCGAGACTCAGCCATACAACGACTTGGACCTTATCTTCGGCGTAGAGCTGTCCAGCTTGAGGAACTTCGATCGGGTCAAGTCCGCTGTGCTCAGTTCACTTTATGAGGTAAGACATACGATGATAATATAAAAGTATAATGAATCAAATTTTATTGGTCGTGGTGGTTATTCTTTTTGTTTTGTTTTAGATGTTACCAGATGGTGTTAACCGCAAACGCATCTCAACCTGCAGCCTGAAAGAAGCCTACGTCAGTAAGATGGTGAAAGTGAACCAGAACACCGGCGGCGACCGGTGGTCACTCATATCTCTAGGAAACTCCCGGGGCAGGGGGGTCGAGTTGAAATTCGTGGACTGTATGCGTCGTCAGTTCGAATTTTCGGTCGATTCTTTCCAAATAATTTTAGATTCTCTTCTACTATTCTATAAATGCAGTGAATTACCCATTAGTGAGAACTTTTACCCCACCGTCGTGGGGGAATCTGTGTACGGAGATTTCCAGGAAGCGCTCTACCATCTCCAAAAGAAACTGATCTCTACGAGGTACCCCGAGGAAATCCGAGGAGGGGGACTATTGAAGTATTGTAATTTGTTAGTCAAAAATTACAAACCTGCGCGGCCGGATTACATCAAGAGGCTACAGAGGTGAGTTCTATCTCAATAAAATTTGTATCTAATGTTTGTTGTTAAAGGGGATGATGAAAATCAAACTTTGGTGTGTTTTTTTATAAGGGAGTGAAACGAAAACCACCAACAAATATTTGATCATTTTAACCCTTACGCATGTCCATGTAATTTAGCTTATTTATACCTTAAGCCTGTCTTGTAAAAATATTTGGCTCCTTTAACACTTACGCCTGTCTATGTGAAAATATTTGGTACATTTACCACTTCAGCCTGCCATTTAAAAATAATATTTGGGCTCTTTACCTTTTTGATATGTCAAATTCAGATACATGTTTGATTTAGCAGTTCATTAGTTGTACAAAAATTATCGTTACTTCAACTACCTGTATATTATTTGCACAAGATCAACATTAATTTAAAATCTTAAAACTGTTATTTTCACTTATTAATCCACTTTCACCACTCAAAATCTTTTTTGACTGATATTAAATGTCACTTTTAGTATGATATTTCTATCATAGAAGTAAAACTTTTACTGCCTAGGCATTAAAAATCGTTTTACTACCTAGGTATTAAAAACTTACTTTTTCTACTTTTTTCTTCTGAAGTTTTGCTCACTAAATGGTACAGAGCAACCCAAACTTTGCTGACTAACGGAACTGATAATGTAATTCAATCAGGGCCATGGAATCAAACAATAATTATAACCTTCACTGTACACGCAATTGTGGTGCATTACATTTAACATTATATTATCATCTTTCGGTAGATATGTAGTCTAATCGAAAATTATAAAACAAGATTTTACGATTTAAAATAGTTTAATTAAAAATCATAAAATACTATTATACTATTAGAATAAATATTTAAAATGCGTGAGTTCCATTTTTTTATAAACACTATATAGACAATCTGAGAAAAAGTTAGATGTTTCACACGGCAAAGAAACAGATTTACTGCATTGGCTAGTTTCATTGCCATTGCAGTAAATCTGTTACTTTTATGCCTAGTTAAACAAATAACTATCAATATTAACAAATTTAAAAATAAATAAAAAGTAAAAAAATACGTATAATATAAATATGAATTAGTTCTCCTTCGCATAGGAAATTATAATAATTTTAGATTAAAAATTGAAGAATTCATTAGAGATTTTGGAGAAGATGAAGGACGGTCATGGTCACATTATTGAAAAGTATTTGTTTTTGTGGTTCATTTCAAGTCCTAAAGAGTGAACGTATTTATCTCCTGTATCTACGATACTGATTGGTAGATGTTATAAACATCATTACTTCGGGTTAAGTTTAATTAAAGTTGGATAACAGTAATTTCTGGAACCGGGAAGGAAGCTATTACTGAGATCAGGTTGAAACAGCAAGTGTGGAATTACTTTTATGTTTGGATTCGCGGTTTCTTTACATGTGTTCTTTGAACTTGAAATCCACTGGTTGAACTGGTAGGTTGTTCCCTAGGGAAAACAACTATTTCTTTGACTAATACCGTAATAAGTTGTAGTGAATTATATCTTAAGAAAATAATGTTTTCTCCGATTGACATTGTCACTTTTAGTAACATTTTTCGAGCATAGAAATAACACTTTTACTGCCTAGCCATTAAAAACTTACTTTTTCTTCTTTTCGCTTTTAAAGTCTTATTCTGCATGAGCATCCAGCCAAAAAATGTACTCTAATAAATTAACTACAACGTTACTATGAGTTATATTTGTATAATTATTTAAGGTATATAGTTATACAAACAACGACTAAAATAAATATTAAAAATACATGAGTTATATCCATTATAACTAAAAGAGATTTTAATTTTTTTTTTCAAACACACTGTATAAACAGTCGGAGAAAAAAAATATATTTTTCATTGCCTCGACTTCGCCCCGCCAATGTAATGCTACCCGCGGCTGTAAATCTGTCAACTTCTCTACCTAGTTAAATAATACCTATTATATCTTTGCTGTTTTTCTTTAAATGTCTCTGTCAATATTAGCCAAAGAAGCAGTTGGTATCTGGAGGGAAACGTAGTGCATAATATTTTTTGACAGATTGGTTTGATGTCATATGTAATTTAAACGGTAGCTTCCATTTTTAAAAATTAAACTTAATAGAGGTTTGTAACAGAATTTGATTCAAATCGCTTCTTGCAGTGATGGATTGGGACCTCCAGGGCCTACCGGTCAGGAGAGAAAATTGCCCACCTTTTTCATGGTCCGATTTTCATTAAATAGCCAGTGGGTCCTTTCACATATTACGGGGTTCCTAGCATTTAAGTTTGTTTTTCTCAAGGGCCCGCGGCCTGAGCAAGGGTACGAAACGAAGGCCCACTGCCTGGTCTCATTGTCACCCGATATATATAAAAACAGGCTTACGATTAAATATTACCGATTTTAGAATGGAATATAAATAAATCCACTTTGCCAGTAAAAACGACGATCCTATGTAAAATTAAATAATGCCAGTTGAATTTTTAATGTTTGGTCGCACATAATCGTATACATAGCGCGTCATATTGCGAAACCTATATATTTAGTATTCAAACGGTATGACGAATAAAAAAATGTATTGTTTTTATGTAGTTTTTCACCGACCTCAAGAAAGGAGGAGGTTCTCAATTCGTCGTAATATGTTTTTTATGTATGTTCAGCAATAATTCTTTAACACAGTGTCCGATTTCAATAATTCTTTTTTGGTTAGAAAGGGGGTACTTCAGGGGTGGTCCCATATTAATTTGGTTAAAATCTAATAATTGGGTCCATTAGGAAATCCTCAAACTCTTCATTTTTAACGTATGTTTAGCGGTAATTCTTTATCACCTTGTCCTATTTCTATGATTTTTTTTTTGTTAGTAAAGGAGTACCTCAGGGGTGGTCCCCTATAAATTTGGTCAAGATGTGGTGATAGAATCGAAGTCGGTTTTTTAAAACTACTTTTATAACTTGTATTCAAACGAGGTGATACCATTTTTTTCCTTTTTTTTCAATTATACTGAGTGAATTTATGTTTGATTTCGATGTAACAATAAGGGTGTTCAAGAAGCAAATTAAAACATTAACACATTAATACAAGGTGTCCCAGAACTCTACTACCAAACCAAAACATCACTCGATTTAATTTTATGTCAATTTGACCCAAATTACCTTTATCCGAAAATACTTCTTAATGGAGTTCGAGTTCTCGTTCATTTGCGGGATCTCGCTCTGCTCGCCCCAGAGATATTAACTCGTTACACAAAATAAGGCATTTCGTAACTGGTTACGTAAATATCTATTATATGATATTGTTTTATAAACTGGTGAAACCATTGCAATTTTAAAAGCACATTCATTGCTAACGAAAACACTTTTCCTCAAAGGTTTCCATTACGGTCCATTTTAGAGAAATAATATATAGAAAAAAATTATAGAGAATGATATCAGGATAATTTTAAAAATATTCGTGAGTACAAAAAAATTTCCGGAAATAATTTGGAAATAATTCGAATTTTGCACTTTACCTCAAAATTCTCGAATACGGTCCATTTTAGGAAAATCATACATGGGACAAAAATGATAGATAATGACACCCAACTAACTTTTATCTAAAGAATTTTCTATTCCAATCGTAAATAACTTATATTTCCTAAAGTAGAAAAACAAACAACTATGAAGTACCCCTTAGAAGATGCTCCGACTATGCCCACAATCTAATCATCTCATTACAAAAACGTAAAAAAAATTAATAATTTTTTGTTGTCATTTCACTAAAGCAAAGAGATATTCAACTTATGCTTGAATTATTATTAGTTTTAAAACAAGCAAAATTTTTTATGAAAAATAACATTTTCTCAAAGTTAAAAATAAAAAAGTAGTTCCTCTTTTTCATTCCCTGTATGTTTGTATCCATTCAGTCAATAATTCCAGCCACTCCGGAAGAAATAACTTCATAAAATATGCAAAACTCATTTGTAAAGTTTTGGGTCAAAGGAAAAAAATAATTAACTATCCAATTGTAGGAAAACATGCAAGTTTAATAGAAAAGGTAAATGTATTAACAGACAGCACTCTATTGATCTTGTATCTTTTATATGTTTATCGATAATAATTATTCAATCATGATTTCAAAGTAAATTAACAAATCATCGAACACACTCGTATCAATAAACCATTCCAGTTTTCAGTTTTCCAGTCAATAAAAAACAGGAAAATATTTAGCATATACGAATTATAATAGAAATCAAAAATATATATTAACAACTCTTTTATTGAATGAAGCCTTCTGCCTTTAATTACGTTTCTTATTAATCCGAATTTTTTCCACGGAATCAAAACCTAAGATAAAACTTTCCACCGTTCAATACATATTTAATGACGGACGCTGTACATATTGGAGTAATTCGTTTTCGATGACTAATGAAACTGAACTAAATAAGTCGTGAAAGTAGGTTACATGAAAAAGTGGCCGTGATTCCGTGGGGATTCTCAAATGCCACGAACTCCCAACAATTAGGTTAGGATAGATTTAGATGTGGTTTTTTTTACGAATGTGTATATTTCATTTTGGCGTCATTCTGTGGCTGAAATTCCTTGCCTATTTTATTTAATAATAATTAGCACATAGAAACTTAGTGTTCGAGTTTATTATCAGATTTGGTTCTTAATTTAATTAGAAGTAGTTTTTGTACGAGGCTTGCTGGAAAAGTTTCTTCTTTTATAATAGGCCTTCTAATGTTTTCCTCGTTGTTTTTAATAGTGCCTCTTTATATTTGTAACGTATTCCCAAATTACATGTATGTCATTTATCACATGTTATCTATCACTGTTACCTGTCACTGGTCACATCCCACTTGTAACCTGTCATCTGTCTCCTGTCACTTGTAAATATCTGTTTGACCTCGTGATCTCCGTACTCCTTTGAACTTAGTTGTAATCACAAATATGTGTCTCCTCATTTTTGATGTTTTACTGAATTCTTATTTAGTCATTATTATTTATTATTTTAAATGTTGATGACAATCCTCTTAATGTATTTTAATAATTAATAGAGCGCAAAAAAATTGTACCGAAAGAGTGTATCTATTACTATAATAATCTTAAAACTATAGTAATTTAAGGAGTATTTTCTTGAAGACAAAGTCTCGGAAGTACCTACTAATTTTCCATGCCCTTGAATTTCGTTAATAATTTATGGAGTGAAAATAGCAGGTTGTAGGAAATTACATCTTATCGACCACTGAAATAGTAACAAAAACTTTTAATAATTTATCAGAAACGGAAATACTATTTTTAACGTAGATTTTTCCTATTAATATTTCTAAGAAAATAATAAAAAAAATTAAAACGTATACACAAAATTTGTTTCCAATTCATTTAGCTAGTCGTTGTGAGAACCATATACGGACAATCTACTTGAGTTGTATACTATCCATTTACTACGACCCGCTAAATAAAATTACAGAGTTTTTTAAAAATACTCGAAAAATTACTTTGATCCTCGGTATCCAAACCAAATAGAAACCCTCGACTTGTCGACGTATTAACTTTAAAACTAAACATATTTAGACATTTTCTTTTCGTGTTTGTCTCATTTTCATGACAACGAGGTATACTGATGTTACATCACAAATTCAACCATTTTCAGTTATTAGTTCTTATTTCCATTTTTTTGTAGAAATAATACCAATATTTAGGATTTCAAACTATACCAATAAAAAAAATAGCGTAAAGTATTCGTGGATAACTGGTCTTTAAAACACTTGCTCTATTTCGAAAAATCGCGCGTGTTTTAAAGACCGTTATATCCACTTATACTTTAATATACTATTTTGTATTTATATAAATTGGTTTTCCCTTGTACTGGGAGCTACAGCCCTTATAGACCAGCTACCTCTGTATCACTGTAATTTATTAATTAGCTGTTACAAAACATCAAATCAGTGTAAAATATCGATTAATAATCTCAACAATCGACGCGTATGCTGCTATTCCCACGATTTACAATTACTCCATCATTAATCACTTTTATTAATATAATTGTTCGTTAAATATCTGTTAATATTTAAAAAATAAAATTAATAATTAACAAATGGCAATTACATCCAAACGAAAACAATAAATTATTAAATCTATCGGCAACTTTAATTTGTTTGTTTGCCTTCCTTAATATCGGCTTTATAGGAGTTTCCAAGAAGCTCTTTCGGAAAAATAACTCCAATGCCGAGTCGATATTTTCATTTGCTTTGAAAACGAACAAGCTAACTCCGTCTTACTGAGTTTTCCAATAAAAAAAAGTTATTTAAATAGGAAATGTAAAATTAAAAAAATATACGAGTATTTTAATTTGAAGACAAAAATTTAGATCATACTAGAAGATACTGGTTGTATGTACTACGTTATCAAAATAATAGACAATGAGAACATTTCAGGGATGTGTAACAAAGTTGCCATATATTGAAAGAAGAATTTCTTTTTTTGTAAAAATGATGCAAATAAAACACTACGATATATATCATATCATACTTAATATCATTTGTTTCATAGGTAAATTATAAATATTTAAATTTTAATCAAATCAGACCCGACATGTACGTAAAACATCTGACACCCGTGCTATCCTCTAACTCTCTAGTTCAATTTGTAGTGCGTCTCCACATGTCTTACAGCTGTATGCATAGTCGATCGCCAGCGACTCGCCAGAGATTCATTTCGGCGTATCGCCAGCGATTCGCTGGCGATCCGCCGGCGAAAGCCCAAAAAGCTGGCGACTCGCCGGAGATTGTCACCGGAATGTCATTTCACGCAAGTTTTCATGTTCTTTTATAGGGAAAAATTTGATTTTCGTTCATTATTTTTTGAGTTTTAAGAAATGAATCATGAATAAAATGCGAGAGATACCGGTGATAATCCCTATAAAAGAAAATAAAAACTTGCATGAAATGACATTCCGGTGACAATCTCCGGCGACTCGCCAGCTTTTTGGGCTTTCGCCGGCGGATCGCCAGCGAATCGCTGGCGATACGCCGAAATGAATCTCTGGCGAGTCGCTGGCGATCGACTATGCATACGGCTGTTAGACATATGGAGGCCATACACGCTCGGATATAGCTCGCAGGCCAAATCGCACAGTTCCGATATAAAAGCAAGATTAAATCAGCTCATTTCATTCTTCAAATCTCACAAAAATCGAAGCGTGTAGGACCTCCATTAGATTCTCGCTTTCAGTTTCTATAAGTAATAAAATGCAACAGAACGTAAAATGCTAAGGTATAAAAATGCATCGTCGTATTCATGGATGTGTCATGTCATTTCTAATAGGGAACAGTGGCGTAGCTGAATACGGGTAACAGGTTGATCGCGGTATTTTTATTTATATACTGATTTTCTTTTGAACTTTTTTAAAAATTAATCGAGAGTTAACCATCTGTTTCAAAACCCTTCTGCAAAATTGGATCAGTTTTCGAAAGCGAAATTAACTTAATTAAAAATGTTTAAGTTAGTATTTGCGAACATTTTCTAGATTATACAGTAGACTCCTGGATAACGCAATGAGGAGAAACATTTATAATGTGGACGAAACCTGGGTTGATCAATGGTATTCAGTTAAAAAAGCTTTGCAAGATTTAGAAATAAAAAATCAGAGATGCTTTCTTACAAGGGTTCTCTACGGAATTGAAATCACCTTCTGGTAAAGGACGTCGTTTAATAATTATGCTTATTGGCAGTGATACCGGGTTTGTTAAAGAGAGGCTCCTAAAATTTGTACAAATTTTGGAGCGATGACAGATGTCAGCATTCCACTACACATTCCTGAAATTTCACTGTGTACTATTCTGATAACGTGGTATAAAATACAATGAAGGGCGATTTTCCATCTTCGTCTACAGATTGTTGTTGTAAAATGCTCTTCTTTTTGCATTTGGTGTGTTAATAAAATTTCTTTATTAGTTTGGTTTAAAAAGTTTATGGCTTTAATTGTGGTTTTGCAAAATGTATTTATATCTTAAAAAAGATGCCTACTAAATTTAATGATTTTCAAAAAGAATCCATCGTGAATATATATCAAAATTTAAAAAAAATCCAAAATAAGTCAATTTTCATTCAAAGGGAGATATCTTTCACAATATCCTTAATTGTCATACATAATTTATCTTCGTCACTATAACTAATACAATTTAAATTTGGAAAGTAACAAGGCATTCAGCAATATGACTGTTCATTGCATTATGCGTAGCATGAATTTGATGTTTGGGTTGATTGCTATTTTTTAGAGCTCGGCAAGGTTTTTTATATTTCATGTTTTATTCAATTATGGTTTATGTTGTGCTCCTCCTGTACATCTTGTACATTTATCTACTTAACTTCTAAACATATATTAATTCATTGTAATTATTAATAACTTATTAATATCTTATTTTCTCTCTCATTAAAATGCTTTTGGGATTATATAATCGAACTCATAGAAAATGATCAAACCAGTTAGGTAAATTTATCTATCATTTCATAAATGAGCACACAAACGTTATGAGCGGCAAATAACCCATCACTTTCTCTCTAAATTTTCTATTTAATTATGACTGAACATCATGGTATCCAATGCCGTCGGGAGATTCTATCTCAAAAGCTTAAAATTATCTTATAATGAAATATAATTAGTAAAGTTACAACTTTAGTAAACTACTCGAAATTAATTTAGATGATACAATTTATGTCTTATATCGATGATATCGATTTTACTAAGCTCAGCTTACAGTTTAAATCCGCAAGGACAAAGATAGATTTACTGATAATTTATATACAAAATGCTTTTGACAAAAAAGAGACAACCACTTAAATAACGGCCAATTACTTTCAATAATAATCTCTCTTATGAGAGGAAACATTATATAGATGATAATAAGCCCCAACAGTATGCTACCACATGTGGTGTACCTCAGGATTCTAAGCTGGTGCCAATGTTGTTTCTTATTTATATAAATGACCTTTTTGGTACACTAAATGATCTCCTTTTAATGCTTACGGATATTGTAACGTTTTTTTCGTTGTCAGTACTTTGTCGAAATTGTTTACCTACTTTTACAGATAAGTTAAATGTTGTAGTTAAATAGTGTCTTAAATTAAACTTGAGAAAGTGAAAAGTTCAGTTCAGTTTCCAAAAAGAAGCCCTAAAATTATTATCGTATTGACGACGTTGTCTTTGATAACTGAAGTAACTTTCAAGATATAAACTGTTTGGTAACAAATAATAAGAAGACCTTTGGAGTCCAATTTTTCATGTTCTTCAAGTCTTTTTAAATATATCCTCTTTTGAGATAAATTTGTCACCTTCTTCCTCGATTTCCCTTTATTGATTTGTCTCAACCATCTGAGATTCAACGGTTGCATTTAATCTCATATTATTAGATTTTCTAATGGATCTGTTTGTATTATTGATCCTATCCATCGGTTTTCCGTTGTTTCTTTAGATATGAAAATCCTTCGTACGCTTTCAAAGCAGCTGCTGTTCTTAGCAATTAATATTGTCGATCAATAACCTCAACTCTATATTACTGTACATATTTACAAATTACAGTATTCTGTTTTGTTTGGAACATTCTTATTTTCTCCGACTGATACCTGAATCTACCAGAGTATACCAGCTTCTATTTGGGTCGTTTCAGCAGCCCCAATATATTGGAAAGTACTGATGTAAATCGGTAATACTGCTTCTACCAGCAGCCCGGAGCAGTCTGGAGCTGGGATATATACCAGAAGCATGGAGAAAAGCCAGAGTCACCTTTATTCCAAAAGTAGGGAAAAAGGATACCACACATCTTAAATCCTTCCGACCAATCAGCCTCGCATCCTTTGTATTAAAAACAATGGAGATGGCTGTTGATAATTTTATCAGAACAGAAGTCTTGGAGAGGGTGCCACTCCACCACAGCCAACACGCGTACCGAGCAGAAATATCTACGGAAACTGCCCTGGTACAGTTGACTGACGTAATCCAAAATGCACTGACAAACAAAGAAACGGTCGTGTGTGCCTTCCTAGACATAGAAGGAGCTTTTGACAACACGCCACACGAATCTGTAAAAATAGCACTTGCACACAGAGGAGTAGATAACATCACATCCAGATGGATGGCTCAGCTGTTATCTACGAGAACTGCAGAGAAATAGATAGGGCAGGACACCATCTCCATCTGCACAACCAGAGGATGTCCACAAGGAGGAGTTCTATCCCCACTAATGTGGAGCCTAATCGTAGACGAACTTCTATGCAGATTGACTGACCTCGGCATACCCTGTCAAGGTTATGCCTACGACATAGTCATATTTCCTAGTGGCAAGTTTAGTAATATCCTGTGTGATATAGTCCAACGAGGACTAGAACATACCAATGGTGCCGTGAAGTGGAACTTAGTATAAACCCTACAAAAACAACACTAGTAGCCTTTTTAAGGAAAAGAAAACTTAATCTCAAAACCGTTAAATTAGACGGGATAGATATAGAATGGAAAAATGAAGTCAAATATCTAGGCCTAACCCTGGACAACAAACTTCTCTGGAATACACATGAGAGGGAAGTAGTAAATAAGGCCACAAAAGCCCTAATGGTATGCAGGTATTGCAGGTAAACGATGGGGATGTAACCCAAACATACTGCGATGGATTTATACTGCAATAGTGAGACCAATCATCATTTACGGGGCTATAGCCTGGAGTAACAGAACTAGTTTAGCTACTACGAGAGCTAATATCTCAAAAGTACAAAGACTAGCCTGTATTTGTATTACTGGTGCAATGAGAACCTGTCCTACGGCCGCAATGGAGGTGACTTTAAACCTCACCCCTCTACATTTGATGATAGAGAATGTGGCAAAAAGGACACGATATAGAATGATCAGGAACGGAGTCATCAGACGGAAGTCTACTTGCTTTAGGACTAAAGATACCTGGGACATGCCCCAGGATGAAATGCTAAAGAAGTACAGTTTTGTGAAAAACTTCAAAACCACAGAGCTGGGCTGCAAGAAGGAATGGAGCCAAGAATCCATCGCGCTTGCAACCGAAAGACGTGCTATTCAGTGGTATACGGACGGTTCCAAAACCATAGAAGGAACTGGAATAGGAGTGTATGGGCCGAGAACCAAGCACTCTGAAAGCTTGGGAAAATACCCAAGCATCTTCTAGGCGGAAATTCACGCCATCGAGAAGTGTATTTAGTTTAACATCGAGAGAAACTATCATAGACAAGAGATTATCATCATGTCCGATAGTCAAGCAGCCTTCAAAGCGCTGAGCTCAAAAATGGTCTGGAGATGCTTAGAACAATTGAATGAGCTAGGCGAGAAAAATAGAGTTACTCTCACTTGGGTCCCGGGACATAATGGGGTACAGGGTAACGAGATTGCAGATAGTCTTGCAAGAAAAGGGGCTCAAACACCCTTTGTAGGACCTGAGCCGTTCTGCGGTATCAGCAGTAACTTAATATTAGGAGAAATTAAAAAGAATTGGGCAGTAAACGAACCGATAATTGGAACAATCTCTTGGGGCTGAGACAGGCCAAGATACTTCTGGGTGAATATAACCAGAAAAGAAAAGTCTACATCTGCCTGAGCAAGAACAGGCTACGTATTGTAACAGGGATTCTTACCGGGCATTGCCGACTAAAAGGACACCTAAGTAAACTGAGAGTAGTAGAGGATAGTGAGTGCAGATTCTGTGAGGAGGAGGACGAAACCTCCATTCACATCCTAACTGAATGTGTAGCACTCCAGAATCCAATGGCACTATATCTAGGAGGATATCAAATAGAAGAGGGAGATTTACCTAACTTGAAGCCACTTCAAATCCTACACTTCCTTGAGAAAATAGGACCGGAAGGGTCGTTATAGGTATTGAGACATTTCCTTGGTGCATTGGCGACAGAAGAGGCACAATAGATCTTTTAGGTCGCAGTGTATTAACACCCCATTATCAACATAATATTCTACCAGCAGATATTTTATTTAAAAGGTAACTTCAACAATAATTATCTGACATTAGACACTTAAATTATTGAGCATCAACAAGAATGTGCGAGACTGATGGACATTCCGTAATGGACCTTTCACAGCTTTTGTATAATTTCATATTTGTAATATTCGTATATAGCGGTAATTTATAATATTGTTGCGCAAAAATGGCCAGTTCACTGAATATATCGTTGCAAAATGTTGCCGCAATTATATCCCGCAACGTTTACCAATGATGAGTTTCAGATTTTTAAGAATTGTTATTTCTTTAAATGCTTAAAATTATATTTACCTAATGAAAGACATATTCTATAGGAAAAACTCTTTTTATTACTTTACTAAATATACGCCTTCTACACAATTTCTAAAAATGGTTCTGAAGCACGCAATCCTTTGTCTTTTCTGTAACCTAAATCCGTATGCTTGTATTGAGACTAATATAGGAACGTAAATCGGTGGGATAACAGCATGATATTAGGTTTATGTTTATCAATAAATTCGTGCTACTGCTTTTAAGGGCCTAAACACACAAAATGTTTTTATGAGTTACTTACTTTGAGTGTTTAACATCTAAGCTAGTATTTATTTGGATAATAAAACCGTAATTTGTACTGAATACCATTACTAATAATAAATGTATCTCTCTAAAGTTCCTACTATTTATTCTAAATTCAGTTTTTAACAATGATATGTCATTATTATACAACTTAATGGTTATCGACTATTCAGAAGAGATCGGGGAAGTAGAGGAGGTGGATTACTAATCTATATTAAAAATTACATTAAAGCCAACATTATTCAGGGGCCTAATTTAAGTAACACTAAAGAACTGTGGGTTTCCTTTATATTAGATAAGAATTATGCATTGGGGATTTTTTATAGACCACATTCCCACACAGTTTCTAACTTCCTGGAAAACTTTTAAATGTCTCTTAGTATCGTTGCACCTAATGTTAATCAAATAATCTTATTAGGAGACTTTAATATCGATGCAATGGTACCTGATAGTTTTTGCTGTAAGAGGTTTGATACTATCTTACAGTAACTGATGTATCTATTGTAACTGATCATTGTATGTCATCTCTAACATTTTCCAATAAAGTTCCAAAAAAAATCCCTTCTTTATCACGTTTAGAAATTTCAAGTCTTTTAATATTGCGCATTTTACTGCTGAATTAGAAGCAGCTAATTTTGATAAATTTTTACATTTAGATAATATTGATGATAAAATTGATTATTTTAATAATATCCTTCTCGCCCTTTTTGACCACCATGCACCACAAAATACTCTAAAAATTACACGTCCTTCTGCTCCTTAGATCATATACACAATTAAGAAAATTATGTCCCTTAGATCATATACACAATTAAGAAAATGGTGTCCCTTAGAAACAGAGCATTAGTAAGGTTTAAGAGAACCGGTGTTCAGGGTCATTGGGAGTATTACAAATAGTTAAGAAATGAGTGCAATACAAAGAGAAAAAAAGGCTTATTTAGAATTTAAGTTAAGAAACTGCGGAAATCAAAAAACATTCTGGAAGGAATTACGTAATCTAGATATTTATTCTAAATCTAAGAACTATTCCTTGCCAATAGAACTAAAAAATCCAAAAGAAATTAACGAGTATTTTGTAAATGCATCGAAATCTGATTTTTCTGGGGATAATTTAACAGTCGACTATTACAAAAATAATATATTGCCTAATATTATTTCTTTTAATTTTTCATTAACGAACGAACTAGAAATCTATAGAACTATATTATCGTTAAAGTCCAAAGCTCTTGAGCCAGATCTTTTAAGTGTTAGCATGTTACTGTACTCTTGTCCATTTATTTTAAAATATATTTGTCACATTTTTAATACCTGTATTACCCATAATGTTTTTCCGTCTACCTTGAAAAAATCTCTAATCCATCCACTGCCCAAAGTTGGTGAACCGTTAGATTATAAATCACTTCGCCCAATTAGTATATAATGTGCTCTTGCGAAGTGCTTCGAAAAAACTGTTCATGTACAAATAAGTTCACACATTAATAATTTATAATATCATACCTCAACAGCAATCAAGATTTAGACCTAAACATAGTTGCACTACCGCTTTATTAATCATTACTGATGATATTCTTAGGGCAATTGATCGTAATGAATTAACAGTACTTGTACTATTAGATTTTACCTAAGCTTTTGATAGAATAAAACATGAACTGTGGCTGGCCACATTTCATTACATTGGTTTCTCTGATAATGCAGTTGGCTGTTGAGCAGCTATCTTCAGGGAAGGGAGCAACCTGTTGTTGTGGACAAAATAGTATCGCAATATTTGATAGTTGAGAATGGTGTTCCCCAGGGCTCTCTGTCTTGGGACCCACCTTTTTCAATATCTACACTTTTGAATTTTACAAATCACTGGCCATTTTTATGCCGACGATACTCAACTTTATATTTCTTTAACTGAAAATATGATTCAATTAGCAATAAAACAGTTAAATAGGTTTCTCCAATCATTAGAGAATACTGCCACACATTTTTGCCTCAGTCTTAAATAAGTTTTTTCCCCTTTTTTCCTCTTTTCCCCTTCCACCTCTTTCTATTTCCCCCCTTTTTCCTTTTTTCCCTTTTTCCTTTTTCTCTTTTCGCCCCTTTTCCCCCTTTTCTCACCTATTTCCCCCCTTTTCCCCCTTTTTTCCCATTTTTTCCCCTTTTTCCCCCTTTTTCCCCCTTTTTCCCCCTTTTTCCCATTTTTTCCCATTTTTTCTCTCCTTTTTTCCCCCCTTTTTTTTAGAAGCTCGGTGAGGATTAGGATTTCTTTCGTTCAATTCGACGATCTTTTTCTTTTTAGAAGTTCACGCTATTAATTATATACTTAGATGATTTCAATCGACGCCAGATCAACTCAGAGATACGAGATTATCATTGTACTATAGATTTGGCTATTGTTTGGCACAGCAAGGACGTTTATTTGAACCTTTAATTCATTAGATTAGGTTTTAGAGTGTATTTTTTTGTATTCTTTAGAAATATTTTAATTTGTTTTGAATTTTATCTTCACTGTCTTTTTTCAAAAGTATTTATATTTTTTTGACACTATTATGGTAAAACTGATACTATAGTATTTATTTTCATAAAAGAAATTATTTGCTACGCTTGTTGTAACAAGTAACTTTTGAAATTCAACGGAATATCGTAAAATAATATCATTTTAGAAGAACCATTTTTGTTAAAGTATTTAGTAAGGTGGTCCTAACATTGTAGAGCAGAGAGTCCGGGTTTAACTTTCCGTATCTGTATATTGAGACACACGAAAATTTTAAATAGAATTATTTAAGTCCTTTTGTTTCTTCAGTTCTTCATAATATATTTTGTTTCAGGTACATGTGCTCGCGATTCTTCATAGACTTTCCGGACATAAGCCAGCAAAAAGGCAAGCTAGAAAACTATCTGTGGAACCACTTCGTCGAACCAGACGAAGAAGCTCTCCGCCACCAGTACCTGATGCTTCTCCATGACGTCGTAGAAGAATCCACCGTGTGCTTGATGGGCCACGAAAGACGCCAAACCCTTCAGCTAATCAAAAATCTCGCCTGGCAGGTCCTCTACCAAGACCAGCAGCGCATGATGACCCAGCAGCCTCCGCCTCTGGTCTACGCCAACGGCATCGTCTACGCGCCCATCATCCAAAACTGCTATTGCACGTGCAACGCAGCGTGGATGCCGCAGTGCTGTTCGTGATGCGCGAATACGACCGATACGAATTAATAATTAATTATTGGACGCAACTCGTACATGACGGAGTTTAAAAATTAATGAGCGCTCCCCGTATGTGGTCGGATTAATTATTGGACGTACCTCGTATTTATGATGAAGTTGTAAATTTAATGACCTCTTCTCGTATGTGACGAAAATGTTTAAATTATGGGAACGCTCCTCGTATATGGACTTTTTATGAAGGTGTCAGTTTTTGTTTTTCTGATTAAACCATTCCAAAAAAAATGTTTATCGAAAATTGTGCAGGGCTGTCTTAAGAGATTTTTTGTTGTGAGAAAAAATAATTGATTAATGCGTTTTCTTGGAGTATGTACAGAGTACGAAAGAGTTACGTTATACGAGGGTGATGCGCTTGTTTGGTTTTTTATTTCAATAAAATAAGATTAATATTAAGGAGCATTCATATGCGTAAAATCATTAAGTACAAAATTTATTTAGATTAAACAGAAAATTTTACAAAAAAAGTATTTATCTAACTGCATTTAAATAGGTTACTCTTAATGTTATTCTGTTTCATTTTAATAAAAAATTGAAAATAACGCGACATTTCTGTACCTATATTGTATGACTTATAAAATAAATAGTATTTGTTATAAGCTCTATTTTACAAAAAAAAATAAATAAATAAAATGCCGGACATTAAACATAAAATATCCAAAAATAAGGACACGTAGGTAATTTTCCTTCCCAAAACTGAAATTTTGTGATAAACTATAAATATTCATCGATAGACAAAACGAAAAATAGGTCCTGAAAATAGAGTCTGGTATTTACAAAAATTATAATATAATATATTGTTTATTGTTTTTAAATAACTAAAAGTTAATTGGTTTTTACTAGAAATCATTTGGGAGTTTATAATCTATCATAGTTACCTTATTATTGCTTTTTTTGACTCATATTGAGTTTGAAAATATTGAAAAAGTGCCAACTTGTCAAAAAAATTTCTTTTTTCTGATCTAATAAAAGAATTGTACCCATACAGAACTTTATATCGGTAATAATTTATAATTTTAAACACGTTATGAAATGTTGTTGCTGTTTAAAATTAAAAAGTTAAAATGGCACTTTTAGCCGCTATAATTCGATCTACTTAATTATTATTTTAAGTTTTCTGTGATTTAGCGAAAAAATCAGAAGACAGTGTTTCTTGTATGGATTCGAACACTAGAATAATGAATCATATTTTTTCCAAAAGCTTCAAGTTTTTGATACCGGATTATATTGGAATATAATCTTACATGTAATATTTGAACATAACCATTTGATAATAATAAATGTGGACGAATTTCCTTCTGGGACAACAAATTAAAGTCGATAATTACATATTAAATTAGGAATGTAGGACTAATTGGAACCAAAACCGTAATTCATTATTATGAAGTTAAAAATACTATTTTCGAAACACACTCTATAAAAGTTTTAAAACTAAAAATACGGTAGTTGATAATTGTTATCTCTTATTAGAAAAATATTATTGAAAGACTGACTCTGATCCATATTTTTGCCTTTTTCTTGGTCAAGAGATAAATTATCATTTTACTTGTATACCTACAGAGTTAAGCAAAAATCAAATTTAACGCATTTTTACGAAATACGGTTCTGTTACTATCTTTAAACATTTACCAATTTCGAAAAAAACAAATGTAATCTCAAAGAAGGTGAATATAATTTTCAAATCATATGTACAACTTTTAAGATGGCTCTAGGTATTGTCTTGTTGTACATTGAGGCTTAAAGTTCTTAAAATATGACGCATTAATTTGGTGTGAATGGCAGTGGCTGTGAGAAGAAAAAAAAAAACAAAAAATACGTTACTTTGGGTTGTGTACGTGTGAAATAGCGATTACTAAGCGATTTTATTAAAAAAAATGCAACCTGAAGAGTATTCTATCATCTCGTTGATATATGCCGAACGTCCCAGTGGAACGCCATCGATTTTGTGAACTAAACGACGTTTTGTTCAACTATAAAATGCCGTTTAGTACGTAATAATAAAAAATCTAAACTAAGAACCAAACAGCATTTTCTTGGGTTACAAAATGCCATTTAGTTCATAATTTTTTCTTCCAGGGGTTGGAGCACTATTGATCATTCTTAAATTTATTCCCTAATAGATATTTTGTCAATCTGTTTTGTCCTTTTTCAGACAAATTTGAAAAAGTTTGACAATACTGTTTGAAATGTCTTACTACGATTAAATGGAATATATTTGAGAGTATCCTGTTTCGTTTGAAAGTTATCTTGAATCGATATTAACAAAAAATTTCTAGTTGTAGTTTGTGTAGAGTAGATTATATTTAATGTAAGAATTGATATTTATTAAATTAAATGCATTTTATTAGCAAACAGAATAAGTTAAAAATATTTAAACACAAAATAATATATTTTAAAAACATTTTGTGTTGAAGTTATACTTAATGTAAAAAAACAATGTGCTTGGATTTTAAAATAGAAAAAATATGAAACTTCAAGAAAAATATCAGTAAATTATATCGTTTTAAATAGAATCTTTGTACGTATTTTAAAGTAACAAATTATATGTGTTTATAACATATCATATATAAAGAAATTAAAAAAAAGATCTGCAAAAAAATGACTGTAATTATAGATATATATTCAGTACCATGTATAAATATATAAAGTAAGTCTTTTTAGATTCAAGATGACATTTTATAAATATTTTTTTAATTTTAAATTTGCTTTTGACTCACTCTGTTTTTTCCAATTTAAAACCAATTATTTTGTCAATTCAATTTTATCAATTCCAATGAATGTCTATTAGAAAAAACAAAACTACAGAGTGTTTCGCAAAGTAGTACCATATATTTTTTTTAAAGTTGAATTATCTTTTTTTTTTTTTTTTCAAAGAATTACATTTCAGTTTTTAATTACTTTTTTACTTCACGTATTATTTGTAGAATTAAAATTAAAAAACGTCATTTAATTTATATACAGGATATCCCAATTATTGTATAAAAATATATAAAAAGTATGAGGTCTTAATGTTATTTTAAATAAGATATAATTTATATCAATTTTTTTCAATATCTACTATTTTAGACAGTCATATTTATTTCAAAATGTTCTCAAAAATTTGATCTAGATTTAGCGAACTTCCCATATTTCCCGTATTTAAATTTGATTCATTATTGTGACAGTTGACTGTCAATGGTCATCTTGGTATGCTGCAGTTGCAACCAGTTGACATTTGCGATGAAATATGGGTCTTTTGACGTTTTTGTTTTACTTCTAATTCTACTTTGTAAATTGTTACTTTGGGTTTTTAAACATTTTGCCTTCAGGTTGCAAACAATATATAAAAAACAACATCGCAATCGCAATAAGTATTAGTGTGAAAAAGCAGTAAAATTCCATAAATGTCTACATATTTTAGAAGAATTGCCCAATATATTGTTAATAAATTCTTTAATTTTCGCAAAAATCATCATACCTTACGTTGAACGTAAACTGTAAACACATTTAAAACTTAGTAAATAAGAGGAAAAATAAAGAATTTATTATTATTACTTATACATATTTTGTGACAATTTGTCGTTAAATTTAAAATAATTGTAGGGCTAAATCTTGAAAGTGTATTTTTAGATTAAAATTAAATACTCGAATCAAGCGGATTTAGCAAAAAAATACACCTACCTATTTAATTTTTTAATTAATATGATCCAAACATCATTTTTTACAAACAGAAAACCACAATTGGTTCATAAATTTTAAAAAATATTTTTTTAAAGAAAACTTTTTAGAATGCACATTTGCATTGTTATATTTATATAACTACCTTTAAAAATAAGAAAAATCCCGCTTGATTCCCTCAGAAATAATATAGACTGTTATGGTGACCTCCACAAATTTTAAACCTATAAGTACTTATTAGCGAAGGAAAGCTGAAGATAATGTCAAGGTCGGTCGAAACGTAACATATAGTGTGCTCTCAAATGATAAAAATAAATAACACAAATAGTGGTACGGTATTTTCGACCGATCAGGTATATAATATTTTTTGAATCCTTCATTGTAGGATTCTGCGCTTTTTTAAGTTATATACTATATTATAAATAAAGATTAAAATGTCTATTTTGAATGATTATAATATATGTTATTAAGGGCTTGATCTGTATATTTTTATTGTTCCATAGGCCCATTTAAAGTATATAAGATCTCAAAAATGTTAAAAACCCAAAAAAAAAACCAATAAAACAGAAACGTTTCTGAAATAATGTCTTTTATTTTCATTCCATCCTATACTCATACTGACCAGCGACTTGAGCACTAATAAAGTAGAACAAATGGTAATATAGTTTCCTGGACAACACTTTTGACCTTAGTAAAGCATTTCTTAAACTGTGGTGGGCGCTCCCTGGGTAAGCACCAGAGATGGACAAGTGAGGTTTCGCCGAATGAATAAAAATTAATAAGATGTGTTTTATAACTAAACCATCGTAAGACATCTAATATGTGCCTGCTTTAAAGGATAGCCTGTTCAGGTTTTGAATGATATTCCAGATAGACTAGTCACAAGAATAAATAATAACCAGAAGGATATCTCCGATCATGGGTTCTTCGAGGGCTCGTGACCTTCAAGCACACCTACACCGATATTCTACACTGAAACTTTCAGTGCAGTAGCGACCGGCATGGGCGGTGGTATCGAAATCGTGAATTTATAATTATTATTATTTTATTGTTTCTGTTATTTTGCTTAAATATTTTTATCGTGGACTATTTTCTGATTTTGTTGTGTTTTAATGACAGTGTGAGCTATGGAAGAAGACAAAAAAACTGGATTTGTTTGTAGTTATAAAGACTGCAAAAATAAATCTTATATCGGTGCACATTCATTTTACAGATTTCCTCAAAATATTAAAAGGTAATATAAATAAAGTATAATATATAAGTCAAATACAAGGTGTTTTAAATTAGCTGTTACTTCGGGATATTTTCTGTATCTTTAATCTGAGGGAGGGTGGGTTGTCCCACAGTACTTAGGGTATATCTTAATAATAGTATATTATGCAACGATCATGTATTAATAGCCATTACATAAGAGTTGCATACCCTATTTTTTCTACGACCAAGAACCAGTTCTTCAATCGAAGATAGATTAATTTAAAAAATTATAATGCTCTTAATCCCTCAAAACCTTAGATAATCTAATTTGTTATGACTACTTGTTAAGACAACTAAATAATAATTTTTTTTTATTTCCCAAAAGTGTTACGGATTTTTTCCGCTATAGCCTTTTTATATGATAGCAATTTTGGGTATTCTCTCACATATCAGTTTTACGTTTAATATTCAGTTGTGTTTTTAAAATGAAGTAACGAGTATTTCAATTTGGTTGAGAGTTGTTCAAAGCAACACATTTTTAGAAAAGGATGATACTTCCTTTGTTAGCTTCCAGTCTAAATGTTGACTATACATTTTTTACCTTCAATTTCGAGTAGTGTACATGGAACATTATCGTTGCTAGACATCTTTTTTCAAATTTAAAATACCTAGATATTTCAAAATCGAAGATCTAAACTGACACAGAACATAAATCTTCCAGAAACTGTCGAAAACTATTTGGGGAAACTAACTGGATGTTTAATAATAATAATAATAATAATAATAATAATAATAATAATAATAATAATAATAATAATAATAATAATAATAATAATAATAATAATAATAATAATAATAATAATAATAATAATAATAATAATAATAATAATAATAATAATAATAATAATAATAATAATAATAATAATAATAATTTATTTACAAAATAACGGTAAATACAATTTGAAATATTACAATATTATCTAGTAAATAAATAATAAAGCTAAAGGATATCTAGATCCTGTACAGCTGGCTAAAATATTTGAGTATATATTTAAAATATATTTATAATAATTAAAAGTTATTTTTTTTTTTTTATTATATTTTGGTAACAGTTAACCTTTGTGACGACCAACTATAAGGAAAACCTGTCTGAAGTTGAGCGAATTAGGATCAACTGTAATACCCTACGTATAACTTTTTAATAATTTTTTTTTTGTATATATTTTTTGTTTTAGAACAGTAATATTAAATAATAATAATAATAATAATAACACATTAAGAATAATGACCATAATAAAAGTAATAATTATAATAATAATAGTAACAATAATAATAATAATAATAATAATAATAATAATAATAATAATAATAATAATAATAATGATAATAATAATATTTCATTAATAATAATAATAATTTTCAATCATTGCAAGTATAGTTTGGCGTGGAAATTGTAAAACCCATTTTTTTATTAATTTTTTGTATAGATTTTTTGAATGAATTTGTTTTATCTCAATTGGCAATTTATTATATAGTTTAGGACCTATGTACCAAAAACTTCGTTGAGTGTTGGATTTTAATACTTTGGGTAAGACATATGTATAACTTTTTGAACGGGTATTATAATTGTATTCATTTTTTTTCAATTCGCCTTTATTGAAATGCTGCCTTATTAATAGATTCTGACAAAACAGTTGTCTAACATCAAATAATTTGCTTTCTTCGAATAGTTGCTGTGTTGGGTAAGTATATGGTTTTTTCAATATAATTTTTATGAGATATTTTTGCGTATTATTGAGATTGTTTATATGGCATTCTAATGCCCCTCCCCAAGCTATGATCCCGTATTTAATATGTGATTCAGCAAGCCCATAATGATTATTTCAAAATATAGGTTTCTATTGATCAATTTTTCAGTTTCATAATGAAAAACCAGTGCTATAATGAATATTATTATGAAAATAATGTTTACATGCTGGTTAACAAGAACAACGACGCAATTAAAAGTAGTCGATTTAACAGTATTTATTTATTTATAAATAGTTTGGGCGTGAGTATAATACAAAAATACCCATTTTTAAGAATCAAAATGTTTCTTTTTTGACCTACAAAACTAAATTATCTCTAATATTGTCTTGTTATGATACAGTTTAGGTAATTTTCAGAATTTAAAACCAATGCCGGGTAGTAATGACCTATCAAAACTGAATTATCTCTAATAATTGCTTGTTATGATACACTTTAGGTAATTTTCGGCATTTCTATATTTAATCTCTAATATCTTTCTGGAATTACTCTAATTATACCCTTATTATTCATACATACCTTAATGTTTATTTTATTAAATCAATAAAAATAATCTATCTTTTTATTAAACTTTATTGTAGTAAAACTCTTAAGACCAAAATTTTTAATGAATATACCAATTTAAAAAAATGACAAAATTAAAATTATCGCGCCCAAATGTCCGGTTTCGATCTCAAAGTATAGTTAATTTTAGTTAATTTAATGTCTAACTTTACTTATTAAATTAAAATTTAAATTTATGACTGTTTTTTGTGCATATTTGCTTCCATATTTCGTTTTTTAAGTGCTTATCTTCCGAGATTTATTAGTTATCCCAAAATTTATACTCAATCCCAGACAATGGAAGTTTGAAGCTATCAGGTTAAATAAAAAATAAGTGAAAATCTTTTTTCAGAGCGAAATCTTGGCTCTTAGCGTGTTATAGACCAGATTTATTAAACAAAGTAAACACTCTTCACAAGAGCTATAGAATTTGTGATGTTCATTTTTCTCCACGGATGTTCCAAAAAGGAAAGAGACAAATACTGCGAAAAGATGCCGTTCCACTTAAATTCGTTTCAAGTGGCATCATTAACGAGGCAGTTCCAAGTACATCGACTTCTAGGACTGAAACCTCTCAAGTGCCATGTACGAGTATCAGCTTTTGGAATCATCAGCTTCAACATTCTCACGTTACCATAACGTTATTTTGACGTCATCAAATGACGTAACGCCAAAAAATCACGTCATAATGACGACATGATGTTGCATGGGACTCGCCCTCTAATGCTGAAAAATTATTGGTGTTTAAATCTTCTTTGTAAAACTCCAAAGCAGGTTTTATGGAGACAAATGGTGATGATTTAGCGAACTTTGGTACCACCTTTTGCAAATAAGATATTACTGTTTTATGTTCTGTAAATCTTTCATTTAAAGAACAGATAAAATCGTCTATATACGGCACAAAAATAGATCTTCTATAGTATTCTTCTGGTGTGCTTGTCTCAACATTTGTTCTAAGTCGTTGTATTCCTACCATCCTGTGCATAGCGGGTTCTACTCCAAAAGTAAGGGATATCTGTTCAGCTTCATTAAAAATTTTCAAAAACTCAATTTCAGCGTTGCTTCTTATATTTTTAATAAAAACCAACGTATTTTCTACAGCATTCAGAGCAGAACATAAATCAAATGACTTTTGTTGTAAATATTCAGAAAGGGGTTTTGTAATGCCCAAAAGCTTTTCCGAAACTTTGCGGTTGAGGATCTGTGTCGAAATTACCATGTACGTTAGCGATACCGATGTCACTGGTAAGATTTGATGTTGTTTCTTCTTGATTCTCTACTGTAAATCTATCATGACCAAGGCTAGTTTCCTAAAAAAAAGTACGATGTCACTGGGGCTGATTACGTGCCTGCATCTGCAGTCTGCCGACAGTGCCGACGACAGACACAATATACACACGTTATACGTGTGACAATAATTAAAGAAATGGCCTTGGAAGCGACCGATGAAGTTGAAAAAGCCTAATAAAGTTGATTGATTAGCAGAACGTTTTCGATTATTATTGAAACTATTGAAATGCACAATTATCATGGGATTACCTATAAAAACAAACTCTTAACTGTCTGAGAACACCAATAAAACTTTTGTACACAAATACAAATTAAAATACCAACACCAATAAAACTTTTGTACACAAATACAAATTAAAATACCAACACAAATAAAACTTTTGTACACAAATAGGTACAATTTAAAATAGCAGTAAGTGTTGCGCTCTCGCAGATATACTATTGTATGTACTTATCCAACTTGCATCATGCGTCATTAATTTACCTCCCTTTACAGCTAGGACTTAGGCCTGTTTGGTTTTATATAGGATTTTTGTATTTTTGTGAAAACATGCTATGCGATATTATGCGATTTTATTTAGAGTGGGAAAATGATTATCTGACACAATTCGCATAATTCATTTTCCGAATACGAACTTATAACTTGTTTATATTAATTTTATTGTATGACTACCTATTAAATGTGTTTTATACCAATAATTAATATCTATTTTTTTTTAATTTCGAGGGGGGGGGGGGTGCTCCCCTGGCTACGCCACTACTTAGTATACCTGAATTTAATAAGGAATTTTGGACTGTTATCCTTTCTATTATAATTCGACTATAGTAGTGGATTACGGCCACTACGGTAAAACCAGAGCTGTTCAACAACAACAAAACAATGATATACAGAATTCAAAATTGACATTCCCGACCTTAAAGCCTTGAACATGTGTAAAAAATCAATAACTAGTCTTTATAAAATTAATTTTTGATGCAAGGTTGTCGGCTTTACCGAAATAGAAAGAGATTTCATACATCACGACATAATTAGTGATGTTTTCGTGTCTCTTTTCTACATAAAAAAATTAAAATAACTATGTTCTGATTTGAAATATTTTTTTATTTCGTTTATGTTAGAAAATATAATAAACATATTGAATTTATAATTTATTGGTACCAAATGAATGCTAATATATTTTTTATTTGCCTAGAAGATAAAATTAAGCTACCAAATTACTACATAAATAGTAAAAATTTCCAAAAATCTGCCGATATGCTTGTTGCCAAATGGTTCAACAGTAGGTCAGAAATGAACGAGGTGGTGTTGACCTTTTAGTTGGACCGCGGTTGAATATTTGGAACTACAATTATCACGTAAATGCATGAGTAGGTATGCTAGCGTTATCTGCGAGCATATTCAAGAACCATGGTAAGCGCAACCTTAAATGGCCCTCTACTGTGTCTAGCAACATTTTTATCTCTTTTGACACTTACGTCTGGATAAATTCATAAAAAGTAAAAAACGTCTCAAAAATTCTTATAATTGGTTATTCCGTAACTGTATTTTCTTACAAAAAGTGTTGAAAATCATAGTCTAGTAATACGTAGATATAATTTCATATCCACAGTTCATATTTAGTACCCTGTCTACTATGCTTTTTTAACATTTAATATTAGTGACAACACAGAAAAAAATGTGTACTATATTCAGGATGAATGGTCTTAGTTCAATGCTTTGTTGTGTTTGCATATCCGCAAGTAAAACTCGTCTTGATTTGAAGTTCTAGTAATACTTGTTCAACAATAGCTAATAAGCCTTGCTTCAAGATTAAAATCAACTTGCCCGAACTAAAATACCTCTAATTAACTGAAGAGTATCTAGCTCAATTGCAGTATTATGTACGTCTTAAGTGAAATAGTCTTACACTTTTTGTAAATATACTTTATTTATATTCAATAATATCTTGTTCTTAAATCCAATACAACTAAATTTGTTACAATAATAATACGAATTGTTCCAAGAAATGTTAATATAGGATAGTTTCATCGAAGAAATTAATAATATTGAAATAAGAACAGGCGGTTCTTGCTTTTTAATAGGGTTCTCACTGGCACCTATCCACCGAAAAACATTTTTGAAAATTGTTTTTAGTTAATGTAGGGTAACATGGTCAACAGTGAATCAGTATTTTTTAACTTGCTCTTATCTTCAAAGTTAAACGCCTGAATTGTCGCAAATTCGAGCACAGGTTGCCTTAAGTGTCTAGTGTCCAATTTATATTAGATTGAACACCGTAGAAATTTTTTTGAAATGTCTGTCTTAGTTTTTAAAAACAAATGAAAATGATCCACTGTGTACTATAGTTAGTACACACTGAATCGGCCATTGGTTAACAGTGAATAAGCAACAAAAAATAAACACAAAAGTAACATAAAATTTATTCATAGGTAAATATAACGTAAAACTTAAATTCTCATTTACAAGAATAAATATACCTAAAATAATCTAATGCAGATTTAAATTTGACATATTAATGGGAAATTTATAACAAGATTGTTGCCTTGCAGTACTTCCAATAACTGTAGGTTTCGGTAAAATAAATTTTATGTCATGGTCATTAACACATGCTAAATCCGGGACGTTGGGGATATGAAATAGTTGGTCAGTTTTTTGCCTTAAAAAACTAACGTACACTTCCATGAAAGTATTTCTACTTTCTAATACCTTAGCTACGTAGTAAATTTTATGTTTTTTTTGTGCTAAATTCCACAATAATATAATCCCCCACAGTTGGTGATCGACAAAGTGGATTTTGCAAACAGTTTTCAGTTAAAGTCATTTGATCATTTTCTTTTTCCTCTTCAAAACAATCAATGTCATCATCGTCAGATTCATCATGCAGCACAACTTCTTCCTCGTCTTCTGAATCGCTTTGCAATACTTTACGAACACTACCTTTTTTACCTTTCATTTCTTTTCTTCTTTTAGCAGCCTCCCTTTCGACTGCAATTGCTGCTTTTTCCAGTGTATCAGTAGCTATTAAACTTCGTCCTAACTTTCTTGGTTTTCTTTTCCCAGTTCTTGGCTTTGCTTTTAGTGGCTGTCTAAATTGATCAGGAGTTAATATTTGACAATCTTTTGATGGGCCTGCTGATGTCGAAGGAGCTAAATTAATTTTTTTCTCCAGTAGTACTTCAGCAGTTTGATGTTCTTCAGTATCTTGTAGTATATCTGGATTTTGCCTATCTCTTACCGTACTAGGCAAAAAGTCGTCGTCCTTAAATTTGTGTCTGTCGAATGGTACTAATCCTGTCTTCTTAAATCCTTGACGTATATTGGATGGTGTCATGGATTTTTCAAATGCGATTCCAATTAGTTGTCCAACATTATAAATAGTAATCGGTTGTCCTGGATTACGCATCATCCAAGAATCCATGGCAGAATGATATTAATTCTTAAATGGTGCAAAAATTGACACATCTAGAGGCTGCATTTTCGCTGAAGTATGAGGATGTAAGTACAATCACACCGGATGTCTTTGCCAAATCTATGGATAGATGCGATTCATGATTGTCCATTATTAAAATACTGGGATTTTCCAATGAACTACCACTGTGCTTGATATAATGTTTCATAACATCTACAAATAAATCGCTGTTCATCCAACCCGACTGTGGCGCTAAAATCAAAGTTCCCGGTGGAGTACCAATACCCATTCTAGGGTTTACCTTCTTTCGTGGGAAAATTATTACTGGAGGAAGTGCCTGCCCTCCAGCGCTTATGATGCAGCATGTTGTGCATAAAACTCCTTTTTCGCCACTGGTAACTTTGCAAAGGTTTCTATGGCCCTTCAGGGCTATTACTTTATGAGGTTTCTGCACGGTGGTTGTGCATGTCTCATCGAGGTTAAATATTCTGCATCCATCGGAAAATGCTGGATTTCTTTTAATTGCGTTTTCGAGATTATCATAAAATTTCGTCACTGTCTCTTTATTAAATGATGTAGCTCTCGCAAGGCTACATGCTTCTGGTTTTCTAAGTGAGAATTCAGTATGACGTTTCCGAAAACCCCTAAGCCAGTCAATACCTGCTATTTGATTCGTTTCCCACGAGGAAGGCATTTTTATATTATTATACCTTGCCATTTCAAAGGCTACATGACGACAATCTTTGGAAGTAAAATAATAAAGCACAATCTTTATAATAGTCTCTAAGAATATTT